>OX328102.1:36285824-36669592 GCA_946811185.2 Hippopus hippopus | reverse complement strand
GACAAGACTTTCAAGAACATCGCGGAAAAAAATATAGAACGCCAGTGTTCTCAAAATCTCCTCGTTTTTTTTTTTTACGACCATTAGCTTAGAGGACTAGTCTTTTGAAAGCATTGTGAGAAAATGAAAAAATAATTGTTACCAGCATTTTTTTTTTCCAAAATGTTTTCTTAACTCTCTGACTGAAATCCATGTTTAGTTAAGTTTCAGAACTATTTCAAAAAGGAACAGTCTCTTAAAGCGTTAATGATATGCAAAGTATTGTGGAAAGTTGCTTGTTACAAGCAGCAACTTCTGTCCACTAACGTTTACATGACCTGAACTGTTTACTATAGCACCATTATTTTTCCGGACCTGAATTGAAAAAGAAAGAAAAGTGTAAAGGGACGAACGAAAAGAGGAAATGGGTGCGTGCACGTTAATTGACTCATTATTTCAGTTCCTTTACTCTTTCTTGATTATTGACGACACAAGAAGCTTCTTTGAACAATATAGATCAAGATCAGACGCACAGAACGTAAAATATGATCTCTGATCTACACTTTCCGCTATTTTATCCTTGATTTAGAGGATCTGCCTCTTCATCTTAGAGCGAAACTCCATTTGTAGCCGTTGAAAAAGTGATATTTGTTTATTTAGTAGCGCAAGAGTTTTTAGAAGATTACTTCCTGCTCAGTACTTAAAAATTTTAAATAAGATTTCCGCTTGATCATCTTGGTCGTCTTAACCAGCCGAGCCCGAAAAGTGAACATGTTGAGAACATTATGGAATCAAAGGACTGAAAGTCCTGAAAAGCGGATTTGTTGAACAGTTTTAAGCTATGATTTGATGTAATGAAAATTATTATTTTTTAATCATATGTAATACATGTATAATATGTAAGTAATTAGTAGAGTAAGCAAGGGCAATGGGAGTCTGTGCGCTGTGCAGCAACTGTTATTTTACTACTTATTAGAGTAGTAACTGATCCAACAATTTGATGCTTTTTTTATGCTAGTATTATATTTAGGACTGCAAACACGCAGAGGACTGAAAAAAAAAAAAAAAAAATACGTAGATGGATTTATCTAAGTTAAAATTATTTGACAAATATATAGAACACTTCAGTTGCTGATGAGTAAGAATAAAAAACTATACGAAATAGGACAATGCTATATAATGATATTTCTGTAAAAACAAAGTGTTAAGGTCTATAGCTGTCAATCAGTTTCAGCAAATCATCAATAAATATGATCAAAGAGTACAATATATTGCTGCTTACACATGTATGCAATATGAAATTTTTGTTCCTTCTTGTTTAAGTCTTTACCAGAGGACAAAATGTTTGACTCTCCCAAATTAAAACCAACTATTCAGATTTTCATTCTCTCAAACAAGATTTTAAATCTGCCCTTAATGAAATAGACTTTGAAAACTTTGTTCATATGCAACTCAGATAAGACTAGACTTCTTAAGTCATATAAATGTAATTCATGAGGTAACTTCTCAACTTCAAGATCGATTTTTCTTTCTTTCTTTCTTTCTGTCTGTCTTTCTGTCATTCTTTCTTTCTTTCTTTCTTTCATCAGATAAAAGTCTTCATTTCTAACTGTCACAAGCAGTAATAAAACTTACAGTCTGTGCACGAACCTATCTAAATAGGATCTCAAGTTTTAGAAGCACCGGGTCTGATGCATTTTTCCGTTTTCAAAACATAGTTTGTAGAACACGATACTCAGTCGGTATCGTACAATGCTTGAAACGGAAGGGTCGTTTATTCGATTCCCAAGCCTATGGCCAGTATGTTCAAGTCCGAGGATTGATGATGCTCACTGCGACAGTAATAATTCTTCTTTCACTGCTGAACTTTATCATGACGTTAATGTTAAAAGGCATTCAGGGGCTTAGGGAGAATATTTAGCGAAGTACTAATGAAAGAAACTCTAGGAAAGCACGGTAAGATTCACTGGCAGCCGCGACATATCATACTAAGGCTTGAATAACACTGAAAATGGCGCTAAACAGCATACAAACAAACTTAGTTTACCCTTAGAGCGCCGAATAAACATAACAACAATTCAATGTAGAAATAAGACCAGTCTTTGTAATTATGGGGGTGCTCTTGAAAAAAGAATCTCCAAGCAAAGCGGACGATGTATATGAACAATGCTCCGGCAAAAGGGGGTTTAATGCCTCTCCTTGATGTACTTTACCAGGCAAATCATGAAATATTTATGGATTAAAATATCTGTTTGTCTATCAATTGGCTAAATCGTGAGGTAGAATGATCCTTGGACATGCGGAAAACTTACCAACAGCAAAACTTTTCGGCGCAGGTCAACCTGCGCCGACTGTGCAGGCTGACCCGGGTCCATTTTTTTTTTTTTTTTTTTTAGCAGATGCATTAAACCCCAAAGGGAATGGATTACATCAATGATCAAACTGCATTTTTTTATTTTGAGCAGACTGGCAATTATAAATGTGAAAGGCGCTTTAAAGCAGCATGACACTAGATATTGACACACACAAAATTTCGGTGGAGAAAGTTGATTAGGGTCCTGCGTGGCTCAATGGTAGAGTGTAGGACTCACAACCTGGAGGCCCCGGGCCAACCTGATCCGCTGGGTTTTTCGTGTGGGTGTCCGTGGGCAAGACATTTCAGAGCCCCAGCCCAGTACTGGTGAAACCAGGAAATACATGAATATACTAGCTGTGGCAGTGATATGACTGAAATAATGTTGAAAGCGGCGTTCTCATTCTTATTCAATGAGAGAAAGTTGATATTTTTTTTATCTTTTACAAAAATAAAGATTCGTCAAAACTGTCAGCATTTGCAGATAACAGATTAAATAGATCTACTACTCAAAATATGAAATTTGTCTCTTAGGAGGATAGAAACATTGAGGGACAAGGAGAAAATTACCACCATTTTCTCTTTTTTCTCACAATGTTTTCAAAATGCTTTTTCCCAAGGGTCGCTAATAGCCGGGATTATTGGGTAAAGGGTTAGTTGGGAACATAGTTTTAAAACCATCTTCCACGCATATAAAAATTACAAGTCTTTGTTACAAGAATTACAATAAAAGATAAAAATTACATTTAGGCCTGAGAGTCTCGATGTGAAATCAAAATATGCTGATAACCTGTCCATATGTTCATGGTGCATTTACACTGTACGTGGCTATAGAATTTCATATTCACGTAGTTTACATTATGCAAAACATTAAAGGGGATTTTCTTTTTCTCTTAAACGCGGATTAAGTTTCTTAGTATAACGCGGATAAATACTACAAGATATTCTTTCCTCTGCAACGAAATGAAACGTAACATTTCAGCGCATGTAAAAGGTGCAGATTTGGAGCTCAAATAATGTTTATTCGCTTAGGAGTAGGTAACTCCATTCAACAAAACTTTTCGAAATTCTGTCGCGAAATGTAAATATTTATGATATCAAATATAAAGATATCGCGAAATCTAAATATTTATGATATCAAATACGACGTCATTTTACAAACTAGTCTTTTAATACGACCCCAAATGATCGATGTGTGTTATTGATCGCTTGACATTCCCACAAAACTTTTCGAACTTCTGTCGCGAAATTTAAAAATGCATTAAAAAGCTACGTAGTCCGTAAGGAAATACCACTTAAATTATATTTTTTCAATGTTTTTCTTTCGTCTACCCTGATGGGTTGCCAGGTATGGCCTTACTTTATTCAGTGGTGAAACATTTACGAATTTGGTGAGATTCTAAAAGTCTGAGTATTCCCCTATAATCACATGATATAAACGTTTACGACGTTATGAATGACACATCTTACATAGTAACAAATAATTACCCTCAGATATGCACCTTTTTTTCCCCCCCAAAAAAAACGAATAAAGTAAATCTTATAACATGAAACTTAAACTTAAATTAAATCTTGTTCCCTTTGTTCGTGGCGTTTTGTGTATGTCAGCTTGACTAATGTACATGTAATAATTTTGCCTCAACTTCCTCTTTGAGATAATATGGCTTGCAACACGCGAAAAGGGGCAGTCGGGTATTTGTGTAAAATGTCGTCTCGGATCAGCCAGCGCAGCCCGCGCAGGCTAATCCGATACGGCACTTTACGACTAAATTAGATTTTGTGTTACAATAGACTTGCGCAAAACAGAAAATTAAATAAAAACGGAAAGTGTCGTTTCGGATTAGCCTGCGCGGACTGCGCAGGCTGATCCGGGACGACACTTTACGCAAATGTCTGAATGCACCTTTTCGCGTGTTGCAGGCCATATACAGATTGAAATGACTCATTTGGTTGAAATACAGCTAACCCATCCCTTATCAAGCAGGAAGCGAATATATAAGCCGTGCTCTGACAAAAGGGGGTTTAATGCATCTCCATGATGCTATGATTATACGAAACAAGTTATTACATAATGTTATACCGATAAAATTCATGTTGTCCAACAACCAACTGAATCCTAGGGTAGAATAATCCTTCAACATGCAGAAATTTACCACAACAAAAAGTTTCGATCGAGGTCAGAGCCTTAGTGGACTGCGCGAGCTGACCTCGGTCAATACATTTTGCAGATGCATTAAACCCCTTTATTTTAGAGCATGACTTTTTCCCCCATTTTTTTCTAGCATTGAAGAGAGCGTAGACCAAGATCGGCCTGTGCAAACGTGCAGTCTGATTTTGTTCAACCATTTTCTCTTCTGCGTTCATGGCTTACACCTTTACCAAACAAAACCGTGTTTTAACGACTCTGACGAGGAAGGCTTTTGAAAACATTGTGGTAAAAACAGAACACGCTGGTTACCAACAGGAAAGGAGAAAATACTGTCAACCATCATTTTATCCTTTTCACAAAATGTTTTCTACCCTGTCACAGACAAACCCTATCATTTAAACTACATTTAATGTCAACTGCCAATCGCTCTCACATTTCTAAACTTAAAAAAAAAAAGTTGCAGTTTGATGACGAGTAAAGCAGTAAAATCCCCATAAAATGCTAATAAACGAAATGAAATCCATTTTCGTTTAAGACAAGTTAACAGAATACAAACATCGTTTGGCTAGTCACAGTTTTTTTTTTCCCAAACTTTATCCAGTGTTGTCTTCACCAGCTGCTTTTACTTCAATCTTCATTCTAGATTCCTTTACAGGGCGTCTCATTGGATGAGACGTAATATATCAGCCAATCAAATGACTGGTTTTGGAATTTGGAATTAGCACAGTATTTAGAAAGCTTGGTGGATACGACCCCAGCTGCACCTGTATTCACCAACCATTATTTAAAACATTCTTAGCTTTATTCTTCAAGATTTTCTAAATTTGAACGTAACACGACTTCTGATTGGCTTAACCAAATGTTTTAGCCAATCAGAAGTTGCTTTAATTTCAAATTTAGAAAATTCGGAGAATTCTACTGAGAACGTTCTTTACCCTTAGGCTGCTAGTCGCGACTCAAGGGCCTTTTGGGGACAGAACGTACAGCCTGATCTTGGATCAACGCTGCCCGATAAGGAGATACTTCCCTCCCCCAAAATAACTTTGAAATAACAATCTTTGGGATTTGACTACCAGTCTGAAAGTTTCTTTTAACTCTTTACCACACAATCCCGAGTTTTGACGCCCATTTAAGAAAAAGCCTTTTGAAAACATTGTGGGAAAAGGAGAAAATGCTGGTAACCAGCATTTTCTCCTTTTTCCACAATGTTTTCTACCCTTCCCATAACAAATTTCATTTTTTGAGCAATGTTTATTTTGTCGTCTGCAAATGCTTTGAATTTGGACCAGCCCGAAATTTTGTTGTTTGGTACAGAGTTAATTTATTTATCAGGGTAAGGGTTAACCGTTATCCTGGTAAATAAATGAAATGAAACTTTCATACTGATATAAAAAACCCAGAATTTTGCTATTTCAAAGGCATTTTTGGAAAAAAATTATCTTCTCATCGGACAGTGTATATCCAAGATTAGACTGCGCGTTCTTTTCAGTCTAATCTTGATCCACACTGTCCCCGAAAGGTCCTCGAGTCGCGCTTTGCACCCTACGGGTTAAGAAAGGTTGGTGTATACAGGTCCAGGACTAATCAATATATATAATAGAAAATGAACCACGCTGTGGTAAAAAGGTGTTTAAATATAATACTGCAAAGAAATTTCTCGTGATCTGATTGAATAATATGCCCCGAACATGTATATCATGTACGATGGCAAAACCAACGCAAAAGCAGTTTCCCTTTCGGGAGCCCAGTATACATGACTACACTGTCAACGCAACATCCAAAATGGCGGCGTCGATCAAGATTAACATCAAGATTATGCGCCAAGCTACACGTTTTAGCACGTATTACCAAGGTTTCGGTGACGTCATGTCCCAGTGACGTCAGTTTTCATTGAATTGGGGTACTCAAAGGGGAAATTCTACTTCATCAGCGTACTCAGTTTTTTTTAAACCAAAAAACAGGTAAAATTCCGTAAACAAACGTTGGAATGGTAAAACTTTGCAGTATAATCAATTTGTTGTACGGTTAAGTGGCAGGGGACTTGGAAACTTGTTCACGGCTGTGGTGAACCATGTCGCCATGCACCTCATCTTCGGCTCGGGGCGACATGATTCACCACGGCCGTATCTTAGTGAAGCATTACATCAAGCATTTCATGAAATAATTATTTGTCGTTAAAATCCGTTTCGTCTAACCGACTTAATCACGAGAATCATGATATAGACTGGTCCTAGGACACGCAGAAAATTCACCGATAGCAAATACTTTTACAAGCACATATTTTTAGGTTGTAACACACAGTTAATAATGATCTTTTTATGTAGAAAATAAAGAAACTATTATCGCAACAAAGTTGCTCGTTGAGAACCTGTTAACTTACGGTAATATTTTCAAAATTCCTCATAGGCAGATGATATACATTTGTGCGCATGAAGTTACGAGTTTAGATATCTTGTAAGATCACGGTTTAACCTCGTGGTGTTATAATCAATCAAGGAAGTAAAAATACGAAAAACTACGGAATTCTATTTCTGCCATCAACCTTGTGTACAAAGTGAGTGATCAATTGTTTTGCTGTTTTCTACGTAATATTTAGCGATAAGCATTTCACTTAAGGGTACATAACTCTTGTATACACTATTTCCCAAGAAGGGTGACACAGAAGAAATACATCGAGGCTAAGTCGGTAGTCAGTCGTTGTTTGCAATCATCTTCATGTATCAAACAATATCACAATGGTATTGCATTAATTTCTACGTCAGTTATAATAAACGAACGAAACGAATAGTCAAACGAACGAACGGAATATGTGATGGACAAAAAAGTCATTGTTAATGTAACGAATTATAGCCCATAACCTGATTGTTGCCACTTCTGGTATTATTTCCGAACAGAGAAAACTACGATCAGCCTGCAAGTCCTAGCAAAACATCACTGTCTTAAACATGAACATTATAAAAGCACGGAAACATTGCTTTTATGTCTATTCACCACTTACATGTATGCCTGTTCATCTCTTTAACCTATAGGCTGTTATGAGCGACTAAATGACCTATTGCTGACAATGTTTATCAAGATCAGACTGCACAGAACGTATAGTCTGATTTTGGATTTACTCTGTCCTATAAGGTAATATTTTTCTTTAAAAGAAAAAGCAACAATAAATTTTTTACTATCGACTTGGAAGTTTCATTTAACTTATTTAAGCAGGTTAAGCGTCAATATAGTATTTAATTAAGCTAATGGACGAATCCTGCAAGAAAAACAAGTTGGTACGCCCAAAGCACTATAACTATCGTACTGAAATCAAAACTTTTGCATCGCTTAAATTCAAAATTCAAGTACTGTAATCGCCATAAATTTTCGTCGGAGGACAGTAATAATATTCCGTTGGGCCCTATATGGAGCTGAGAGCCTAAAGCACTATTTCTTCCGGTGTCACGAGTTGCTGAGCTTTATTTGGAACTAATGAAAAGGTACATAGCTCTTGTATACACTATTTCCCAAGAAGTGGATTCTTCCTCAGATAATATGCTGCAATCTTTAACACTATTTATCCCTTATACATTAAGGCCTCTTTTACAAGAGCGTTCCTCATACATTTATGGTATTTGTATTGAATATAGATCATTGATGCTAAGACCCCACCTGCACACCCAAATTTTCATAACAGAAGAAAGATAGGATGGTTGCAAATAACAGGAAAGATATACCCCATCATTTACCATGCCTACATGTAACAGAAAAGTATAATTTAAATGTTTTGCGAAGGATACTCGTTTTCGGACCGACCTTCAAAATGAATCTGACGTCAGTCTGTAGATGCACACAAACCAACCATTCACAGAAAGTGGCATAAAAGTAGTCTTCGGTTGAGAAGACAATGTATCAACGCCCGTAACCACGCTAGCTACGGTACAGAGGGCACTGTGGACAAGTTGGTTGGATCTGAGTGGACTGAAATCTATCCTTTTTCACAGATGAGTCCGGGTATTGGGTAATGTACGCAGAGATTCGATACAGGCAATATTGTTAAATATTGATATGGATGTGGCTCCATCATGGCTTACGACGGAATAATTTTGGATAGTCTTACAGACCTCGTCGTCCTTGACCGGGAACACTGATAGCCCAACACTGATACGGTAAGGTGTCTAAGGTCCGGAGAATTAGATGAGTTGCTTGTGGGTTTAGGTTTATATTAATGGACGATGATGTCGAATTCTATACGTCCTAGATTAAACAACGGAACCTACAAAGGGAGAGGATTTGCACGTCTTGATAGCCTGGCCCAGCCCGATCCCCATTGATCATAATGTGGAATGAGTCGTAGGTTCAAGTTTCAATTCGTCAGATCCTGCAAAGAGGTGTTCAGGAGCTAAGTACTACCGTAGGCTTGTCCAAGAATAAATAAAGTCCGCGAAGAAAAATTAGGGCCCGAGGAGTCATTTTCAAGCTGTCGTTATCAGCAAGCAATCTCATACTCAACACTTACCATATAGTAGCTTTCAACGTTAGGTTTTGAGTATCCTTCTATTATTTTTAAGTACATGTATTTTGCTACCAACTATCTAAGTTCTGTCTTTCTATATCTAAAAGTAGCATTACTCTTGCAGTTAAATACGGCTTTAGTCATAGTAACGGACAGTTTAGATCCAAAGTCGGGCTGTTTATTCTGTGCAGTCTAATCTTGATTCCCGCCGCCCGCAAAAACTTTTCAAGTCGCCATTGGCTGTGAGAGAGTAAAATTGAAATATTACCCATGATTAACCTGGTATTAACGAGAGACGATCAAGATTAAACCACTAGGACTTGCAGGCTGATCGTAGTTTCCTCTGTTCGGAAATAATATAATATAACAAAACCATACACATACCTTTTTCGGGATTGCGATAATTGCACGATGTGGCCATCAATCAAGTACCATGTTAGTGTTAGTCAAGAGAGTCACTTATAGGTTTTGAAAATGTCGACAGAAATGTATCATCTACTTTCGCAGCACGAACCGAATGTGGCTGTGAGAACACTTCTGTGAAAACTACGTCCAAGCTAATTGCAACAATTTAGATCTTTTCTCAAAAAATATGTCACAGGGACTTCTTTATTCATTCTTAGAATCAAAGTTTTAAAAAGAGAAGATAAGAGCATGGTATCTTGTTTCATTTTTTTAATTTCGCGGTAACGGCTCACCCTATGGTCTATACAATCTGTTAGGCAAATACAATAATGCATACAGTTGTGGGTTTGAATCCCGGACATGATTTGTTCCCATGTTTTGTAATATTCATCGCGACGAGTAACAATTCCCTCTCACCGTAGAGCAGAGTTGCTGGTATCGTTATGTAGGAAAGCAGCAATTGGCTCAAACAGAATGTTGTAACTGATTACAAAACAACAGACGTTCACGGGCGGTACTATGGCAAAAGGGGTTTGGTGCATCACCGTGATTCATTATACCAAACAAGTCATCATATGGCCTGCAACACGCGAAAAGGGCCATTCGGACATTGGCGTAAAGTGTCGTCTCGGATCAGCCTGCGCAGTCCGCGCAGGCTAACCGAAACGACACTTTCCGTTTTTATGTAATTTTCTGTTTTGCGCAAGTCCACTGTAGCAAAAAGTTCAATGTAGTCGTAAAATGCCGTCTCGGATTAGCCTGCGCGGGCTCCGCAGGCTGATCCGAGACGACATTTTACGCAAATGTCCGAATGCCCCTTTTTGCGTGTTGCAAGCCAATTATAATTAAGGATCCATAAATTACCTTTTGTCTGGCAACCGACTGATTCATGGGGGTAGAACGGTCCTTTGATATACAGAGAATTAGCTAAAAGCAAAAGTTTCGACACAGTTCGGCTTGCCCGGACTGCGCAGGCTGACCCGGATTCTCGGATAATTTCTGCTGATACATTAAATCCCCTTTTCATAATGCATGGATCACGTCTTTTTTCGCTTGTCTTGTGAAAAGCATTTTTTTTTTTTGGTCAGTATATGTTCCTTTGTATTATTCATCCCTAATTTAAAAGGAGATTTTCAAAAATTTTCCTATTGTTAATACAGTTGTCCCGTTTATGCATCAGCTACGATGGCTTATCAAGTTGCAAAATTGCTACTTCCATTCATTGTACAAAAAGAAAGCGAGATACGAATCAGGAAGCGCAATAAAAACCGATAATATCTGTATGTAGATACTTGCATTGATATTGAATTGTTATATCGCAGCGACCGGTGCACCAATCTATGCTTTACCAGTGTTTCTTTTACCAGTACACCGCACAATATTCTTCTCAAGCCAATGGCTGCCTTCCAACACAACAAATACCGAAACAATGGTCAGTGGCGAGATGGATGAATAATGACCCAACGACTATCAGCTTTCCTCGGGAAGAAATTAGCCGAGCTCGGCACTCGAACCAACGACTCCCTGGTTTAAGTCCTGTACTTTACTAACTGCTCTACCGGGCTCGGCATATAGATAGAAAACAAAACAGACAACCCTTGGATCAAGACCCGTATCAACCAACCATTCTTGAGCATATTCCTAGTCTAACTCTCTAGAAAGATTTTAAAAGTTGAAAGTAACGCAATGTCTGATTGGCTTGGCCATTTGGCTTAGCCAATTAAAAGTTGAATTACTTTCTGAATCAGACTAAGACTGCAACTTAAAATAGTTGGTGAATTCGACCCCAGGGATAAAATATCAATGGCGATCACTGACATAAAGGCGTCACAAGTTCTCTTTTGTATGTGATTAGTTAATCTTTGACAAGACAGAATTTTGTCCATATTGAAAGCAATCGCTGACGTCAAACAAAAAAATGACTTAAAAGATAGAATTTATCTTGATAAGGGTTTTCAGCATTTTCTCTTTTTCATTGTATTTAAAATACGAACTTGTTTGGTAGAGAGTTAAATCCTCAAAAGACAAATTTTTAGATTTGTCTATTTTGAAAGCGTCGGCAGACGACCAATTAAATTTTTGCAATACAAGTTGGTCTGTACTTGAGAAGATTAAAAAAAAAAACATGAAAAAAAAAAGAAATAGAGAAAGTGCTTCCTACATTTTCTCATTTGCCAATGGTGTTTTAGAAAGCATTTTCCCAAGTTTCGCAAAATCATGGGATCGTTTGGCTAAAGTGTGAAATGAATTCGAAATCAGTCGTAAAGCGCCACAAAATGAAACTAATAAGGCCAAAGTGATTGATTTAAAAAATCAACTAGAGGACTTATGAAATAATAAAATGGAAGGTTTTTTTAATTAGATCTAGGGCAAATTGGGAGTTGACAACCGTGAAAAAATAACCAAATATTTTTGCAACTTAGAAAAACAACATATTACATGGAAGTCAATCCCTTTCTTAGAAAAAGAAGACGGTTCCCACATTTTTGACCAAAGTGAAATACTTAAAGAATTAAAAGCATATTACAAAAATTTATACTCTGAACAAGCTTGTGATAATGATTTTAATCTACAAAATGACTTAGTGAATTCTAACACAATTAAACAAAACGAAGCTCAAAAAGATAGCATTGAAGGCTTATTACAACATCACGAAGTAGCACATACTTTGAAAAATATGAAAAATGATAAAAGCCCTGGCATTGTTGGTTTTACGGCAAATTTTTAGAAGGTATTTTTGCGTAAAATAGGAAAATTTGTTGTAAGAGCTATAAATCATGCTTTTTTTTAAATAACTCCTTTTCTAAAAATATAAAATTAGAAACAATCATCTCGTTTTTATCTGTATCTAGATGACTCGTTTAATAAATTTGGTATTTCATGACCATTCATATAAGATCCTTTATTAAAAAATAAGAGACATGTTATATAACTTTGTATAGGACGGAACGTGTAATAAAATTAAACAAAAAGTGCTAATTAAAGATTATAAAGAAAGCGGCTTAAAGATGATTGACTTATTTAATCACAACCTGAATATGAAAATTAAATGGATAAAAAAACTCATTTCCGATGGTAACAAAGACTGTTACGAGTTTACCAACAATATTTTCGATATTAATAAACTATTCAATTCTGGCAGAAAGTATAGTGAACAGTTCTGCAAAATAATAAAACATGAATTCTGGAAAGACGTTTTAAACTCACTTATGACGTATATATCAAAATGTAACTGTACAAATTGGATCGAACAAATCAATATGCCTCTATTCCATAATGAAAACTTAATGATTGGCTCAAAGCACTTTTTTAATCACGTCCTGTACAACGGTGGAATAGGATATGTTAAAGACATGTTAAATGAAGATGGTAGCTTTAAAACGTGGAATGACATGAAAAATACCATTAATAACGGAATCAACTTTTTAGATTTTTATAGCATTATCAGCGCTATTAAAGCGCTGTTTGCAGAACATAACATCACTAACAAGAATAAGTCATTACAAGGTTTCCATAACCCAAATATAAATTGCTATTTTTTTATTGAATAATTATTAAGTCTTGTAGTAACAAATTCACATATAACATTCTGATAAAGAATAACGAAAAACCGTCATGCCACAGTAAGTGGAACAGCACTTTTCCAAACTCTAATATCAATTGGATAGCTATACACAGTAATGTTTTTTAAATATTCAAGTGACAGATACTTCGAATGGTTCCAAACAAGAATAATGCACAGGATTCTTCCAACAAACTCGCTTCTTTCTAAAATGAACTTGGTCGAAACAAATACGTATTCTTTCTGTAACAGATGTGAAGAAACTATAGCACATTTATTTTATGAATGTCAAAATATTAAACCTACATGTATTTGGGAGCGCATTTCATTACATGTACTTGTTAATAATTTAGATAGGTCGGTGTCAATATGCAAACAAAATGCGCTTTTGGGATCAAATGAAACAAATCTGAAGCTAGACAGATTACTTCTTGAAACAAAAAAAATATTTATACAAATGTAAAAACAAAGATATTAAACCATCTTTATTAGGCCTGAAAAATAGTCTCTTCTATAGTCTTAGCATCATTAGAGGCTCAAAAAATTATGAAAATGAACGAAGGCTTACGACAATCGTAGAATATATCATTCAAAACCTCCCATAAACCAACGTGTTTAAAAGTTGTGGTAACGCGATAAATTTCGTTATAACGTGAATTTAAAACACGTAATAAAGCAAAAAAGGTCGCATTTACGTGAAAAAATCTTGTAATAACGTGAATTTAAAACATGTAATAACGCGTTTAAAAGTCGTAGTAACGCGAAAAATCTCTCTTTAACTTGAATTTGAAACACGATATAACGCAAAAAAAGTCACACTAATTTCAAAAAAATCTCGTAATAACGTGTTTTAAAACACGTAATAACGCGTTTAAAAGTCGTAGTAACGCGAATCGAAAATTCACAGTAACGCCTTTCTTTCTACTGTTTTCGTTATGATCGAGTGCCGTGAAACCCAGTCGAATCTCCCAATTCAAATTTGTGTGTTTTTATGGTGGATTATGCCGCTTTCAATGATATTTAGATCACATCACAGCTTTAACTCTTTAATTCCCGATCTTTCCAGGAATCATCCATGTAAGTCTGCAGCTTCGCTGTTCTTTCCATCAGATGTGACTAGCGCCGGCAGCGGAGATCGAATCAGGGTTTCTCATTACAAGTTAATAATCCTGACCAGTAAACCACGGAAGATTTCCTAATGGAAGCTACATTATGAAACAAACAGTGCAACTTCCATAATGTCTGAGTTTGTTGTTTCTTTCGAATTTTTCCTGTTTTCATCAGTGTTTAAATCATTGAAAACGCATTATTTCCTGATGATTTTTCCCTTAATGAATGCCTACTCGATGAACATCTGGTCGAGACTTCGCTGAGCTTGTTAGGTCAGTTTGTAACATATAAGGCTTGAAACAGGCGGGGGAGGGTAGACGGGTTTCGATGGCTCGATTCAACAGCTCAGCCAAATTCTTTTCGGAGATTGATGATCGTCATTGCGAAAGGTTTCACTCCTCTTTCACTGTTTGTCATCTTTCGAAGATGTTGATGTAGGATAGCAGCCAGTGGCTGGCAAATATCGTTGTGCCAATCATTGGTAGTTATTGGCGAGTTATTGGTGAAAAAAAGAATCTATAAAGTATGGATAAATGTACGCCCGCCGCTGAATATCTGAAACAATGTTAAAAAGGATGTGAAACATCAATTGAACAAACATTTTCAACAAGCTTGTCAAGATCGAGGATAATGATACTGAAATTCTATTGTCATTGCTGAAGTCCATGTTCGATCTCCGCTGCCATTGCTAACCTCATCTGACAGTTGCAAGGCAAAGTAAAGATGCAGACTAAATACTAGTGAATCCCAGAAAGGTCATGAATAAGAAAGTGATTGCTATGATATGACTGAAATAAAGCTGAAACCAACAAAAAACACAACCAACACAATTTAATCTTTATTGGGAAATTCGAATGCATGTCCATGAACTTATTGTACATATAGGTAAACTGTTCTCATGTAATGTTGAAAACGCGACCTTTTTTGCGTTATTATGTGTTTTAAATCCACGTTATAATAACGAAATTTATCGCGTTACCACAACTTTTAAACACGTTATTACGTGTTTTAAAACACGTTATTACGAGATTTTTCGCGTTAGTGCGACTTTTTTTGCGTTATATTGTGTTTTAAATTCACTTTATTACGTGCTTTTGATAAATATGTTACCTTCTTTTTGACCCTTGTAAGCTTTCGTACTATCGCTATGTATTGCCTCAGAAAAAAAGATATGAACCAGGAAGTCAGATCATTACGAAAGTTAATAGATACAGGTCTCCTTAAAACCTCTCGAGACGAATCTAGGTTCATGACAAAGGCGGTGAGTTTTGTTATGATACGAGTATCATTATTATTTTTCACTTGTCTTTTTTCCCTTAGTCTGTCTGTCTGTCTGTGTATGTCTGCCTGCCTGTCTGCCAACCTGTCAGATTTTCTGAACTCTGTCCGTATGCCTGCCTGCCGGCCAGCTGTCTGTCCACCTTTCCGCCTTTTCGTGCGTCCGTCCGTGCGTCTAGCTGATTGTCTGTCTTGGTGTCTGTAACTTTTGATAGTTTGTCAATTTTATCTTTGTCTTTTCTTTCACTTTCTCTCTTAAATCTTTACCAGATGACAAGTCTGATTTTTTACATTGTTTTAACAAACTTGTTTTATCAATTCGATGTAAAATTTAAGATCCTCTTTATTATTAGTGACCCTGAGGTAAGAAGCCATTGAAAACATCACGAGAATAAGAGAAAATGCTGCTTACTAGCATTTTCTCCGTTTCCAGAAACGTTTACCCCCCCCTTTTTTTTTTTTTTTTTTGATAATCCAATTATATATACCACATTATATTTGTTGACCGCAGATGCCTTGAATTAGGACAAGTCCAAAATTTTGTCATTTGGTCAGAGACTTTTGAAAACATCATGAGAAAAGGAGTAAATGCTTGTTATTAGTATTTTCTTATTAATCTAGAATGAAAGAAAACCCTGCCATTTAAGCCATATTTTCCTTTTTTCATTGCCTCCAATATGAAAAAGTCTTAAATTTTGTCGTCTAGTAAAATTTTAGGTCCCTCGATAGTTCCTTATATGCCACGTGCGTTGATACATTACACAAGCCCTTCAATTTCGCTCTTGGGAGCTCCATGTAGATCTACAAACGTGAAGATCAAGATCAAATCGCTCTTGTTTGTTAGTATTGTCAGTGATTTATGGTGTTATCCTCGCTCAAGCAAGATTAATATTTAAAACAACACAAGTCCCATTTTGGTTCAGGAATGGAAAATGTCATTTCATGAAGCAGATGCATTGCTTTAAGAGTCTGAGAAGGAACTAGAAGGGGTCAAATAGAATTGATTGGATAGAAAGAATGAGAAAACTGGCGTCTGAAAATTGAGAAAAAGACACTCGAGGAATGGAGAAAAATTCCTTGTTTCGTGACACAACTATCCCCGTTCAGTAGCACAACCTTCCCCAAAGGCGGGGTTGCTTGTGCCACTAGCGTGTGTAACTTCCATTAGCATTTGCAGGTAGTTCAATGCACGTAGAATTCTTGTATTATTTTTAAGATGCGCGGAAATGATAAGTCCGAAACACAGCTATTAAAAATAACAAGTAGGACATTAAAATAGCCACAATGAGAGAAAAATTTAAAAGTCATACTACAATCCCTGTTCTCCACTGTCTTTGAACATGGCAGTCCATAGCCACAGGCTAGCACTAGTTGAAACATTATTCAGAAAAGATGTTAATAACAACATGTTCGTAAGCTGAGTTACTGTTGAAAGCAACGTTAAATTGCATTCAAACAAATATTTACAGAGATTTAGAAACTTACAAATCTCTAAAAATGTTCAGTCTTTGCTTTCTTCCCTGGATCCATGCAAGTAAGCTATTTATGTTGTTCATAACTTAAATTACAAAATACTGTGTTCTAAAACTTTGATTGAATAGATACTATTTCATTTAATACCGAAGTCAGTTCAAGATTGGTAAAAAGGTAACACAACTTTAACCAGCCTCTTTTGGCCTCATCCTTTTTGATTCTTTAGGCTTTTGATATTTTGAACTTTTTTAGGATTGATTGGTTGGTGAATTACTCTCCTTTAAAATCATTTCAGTCGTATCAGGCAGACAGCTCACTTTTTGACGTATTTTCCTTGGTTTTATTTATATGTAGGTCATGTTCCGGATGCACCTTGCTTTGGTCATAGACACTCCCATACAAGTAAAAAAATCATCTTGTGTGAGGGTCAACCCCAGCACCTTATGATTCCTAATTCATCACTGAGCCACCTAGGAAAACTCAAAACTTCTGGAGGGTGCCATTTTGACCAAGATCTAATAAATGTTTACAAAACTTACTCTGAATTTTTCTAATTTTGTTTATCCTTGAAAGTAAAGAGATGACAATGTTTTGATAAGCTGTTTGTTTTGATAAAGGATGTAACAAATTCATACAGATAATTCCGTCGGTCCATTTGTTACTCATTTTTTATTTTTTTTATTTTTTGTTTACCCTTTCCCTTAAACACACCCAATGATAAATTAAAGGGGGAAATGGTGACTGATGCAGGACTGAAACATGACACCATTAGCTAACAGGGCGTTGCTGTGCAAACTTAAATGCAACAAAGCTGATATAACAACTAGTTCCCGTTTGTTATATATATCTCCAGGTCAAGAAAAACCTGCCAATACTCACAAATGAAAATCAACGGGAAACGTTACCCTAAACAAGAGGGCCATGATGGCCCTGTATCGCTCCACTGGCTTAGAAGTAAAACCACTACATGCCGAACTTTACAACACTTGGCAAATTGGTTTTGAACATGAGACCCCTGAAACAGGACGAAAATTGGAAGCCATAAGTCTTATGGCCAGTAACAAGAAGATTTCTGAAGTTTTCACCATATACGCTCGTAAGCCTATGTAAAACTTCTGACCCCTGGGGTGGGATCAAATTCAACCCTAGTGCTACAATTTGGGCACTCTTGGTAAAGGCGTACTGGATAAAGCTACATGCAAAATTTGGTAGCCCTAGGCTTTATGACCATGTACAGGGAGATTTCTGAAGTTTTCACCATATAAGCCCATGTAAAACTTGTGACCCCCGGGACGGGGCCAAATTTAACCCCAGGGCTATAATTTGGGCACTCTTAGTAGGGGACCACTAGATAAAGCAACATGCAAAATTTGGTAGCCCTAGGCCTTATGACTAGGTGCAGGGAGACTTCTAAAGTTTTCTGTATATAAGCGCATATAAAACTTGTGACCCCCGAGGCGGGGCCAATTTTGACCCCAGGGCTATAATTTGAAAAAAAAAAAAAACTTGATAGAGATCTACTAAATAAAGCTGCATTTGGTAGCACTATGCCTTATGTTTTCAGACAAGAAGATTTTCAAAGATTTCCAATATTTTTAAGTTTTGTTGCCATGGCAACCAGAGTTTTTGAAGGAATCAAATTCTTTCAAGAATTCTGAAGAGGAGCATGGCAGGATCATTTCTGTGAAGTTTCATCAAAATTGGATCAGTAGTTTCAGAGAAGAAGATGTTTGAAATAAAAGTTAACGCACGCACGCAAGACGGACACCGGGCCATGACATTAGCCCGCTGGCCTTCGGCCAGTGGAGCTAAAAAGGACTCCAACACAATATCCCTGCCCTAACTAAGCATACATGTACCAACTGAGGTACTAGACCTCATGTGACATTCTCACAAACCTTTGCGAAATTCTAGCACAGAATCTAAAACTATCCTAAGGGCTAACTAGCCCATTAGGGAAACATTACTCTTTTTCCCTTTTCTTATTTGATACATTTGTCTGTGCTATTTACTGATGGTTTGCCAGCAATTGCTTTCCCTAATTCTGAGATAAATTATTTTAAAAGTTTAGCGAGATTATAAATCAAAGTGCTGTCAGCACTGTAATCCGTCAACTACAATGACTGGAAATCACAAATCAAACAGTAATTGTTTGAACTATGTATGGGATAGAAATCCTACACCTTATAACTGAGCCACGTAGGATCCCCCTTTTTTATTTTCCTTTACGAATTAGTAATTTAACAGAATGCTAAAAATATATGTTTGTCAGTCGACAGCAATAGAACTTAAAATATATGTGACAATTCTGATCAGAAGTATCCATTATCAAGCTTTAAATATCACACATCGTGAATAACAGTACTTGCCAACCTTTTAAAGAAGTTTTGAAAAATACAAATAATCTTCTCTGTCACTTTTGTAACTTTTGAAACTTTACTGTAACATACATGTACAGGGTGTTTCATAATATGTGATACACTTTCAAATAATTGTTGCTTCACTGATACTATAGTTATAAACACAATGCTTGTACTATAATGAACTAGACACTTTACCATTTTGTATGCAACGTAAATTACGGGAAGACGTTGACGTCATGACGTCATATATGACGTCATTATTAACTGTTATTTTCAAGATGGCGTTGTCCATGGAAAAGTGTCATAAAATTGTACTATGAACACCGTTCTATCATAGCTGTAACCAGAAGAATGAGGCAACTGTACCCTAGCGATATAGGAGGGTGACCAGGCTACAAGTAAGCAGAGTAGTAAAAAGGTTTGAGCAGCATGAAGTGTACTGGACCAGAGACACAATAATCAGGGTCGCCCTAGAACGAGCAGGAGTGACGAGAATGTTGCAGAGGTGAAGCAGGTGATTAGTGAAACACCACAGAGGTCGGTAAGAAGGGTTCTTTCTTATGTTACAAATCCCTCCAGTGTGACAAGTGTGTACAGGGCTCTAAGGTTCGATCTAAAACTAACACCCTATACAATACCAGTGCTCCAACATCTTAAAGACAGTGATGTCAACCAACGTCTTGATTTTAACATTTGGATGACAGACAATGCTGAGGTTCTTGAAAACGTATGGTTCAGTGATGAGTCTCACTTCTTCTTGGATCAACAGTTAAACAAACAGAACCATCGCCACTGGTTAGATGTCAGACCAGGCATTTTTGTAGAGAAACCATGTCATGCTGAGAAACTAACGGTATGGGCAGCCATTAGCTCTACAGGAATAATTGGGCCATTCTTTTTCCAAGATCAAGACGGAAACACCGAGACCATCAACAGCGAACGCTATTTGTCTCTTCTGAAATACAAGTTCCTGCCTGCACTCCGTCGGAAAGGGGTTGATATGACACAAACATGGTTCCAACAAGACGGTGCCGTTCCACACACCGCACAGAGAGTTCTTGAATGGCTTAGAAAAACATTTGACACACGATTCATCTCTCTGAAGACGGAACGCCCTTGGCCATCCCACTCTCCGGATCTCAGTCCTTTGGATTTCTTTCTTTGGGGTCATCTCAAAGACTGAGTTTACAAAGTGCAGCCAAAATCAACATAGGAGCTTAAACTGTCCATCAGACGTGAAATCAGAAAGATAACCAGTGACACGTGCAATACTGTGATGATAAATTTCATGAAACGTGTGGAGATGGTGCGACGCCATAATGGACGTCATTTTGAGTACATAATGTAAACGGACCCTGTTTTCAAACGTTGCTTAAATATGGTACATTTTTCACTGTTACGGACATTCTAACATAAAAGAGACATTTGGTTTAAAGTGTATCACATATTATGAAACACCCTGTGTTTGTCAGATATTATCAATAATATGCATACTTAAAAAATGGTATGAATAAGTCCAATAAACTATGTCTGTTTTTTTTTTTTTTAAAACAAGCCTTCGTGTTTATCTGGACAAATTGTCCGAGCTTGTGATTTTTGGCTGGCTAAATTGTCCTGCGCAAAATCGTTCTGTCCAAAACAATGGCTGGCCAAATTCTCCCACATTACTTTCGAAGAATGTAGCATCTATCCAACCCTCAACCATTTACCAAATGATGTGATTTTAGACTTCTCAAAATCGAAAGCATTTACACATTACGAATCAAATGTACACCAAATGGTGATTTGAATCGTTGAAAGGATTAAAAAATGTGGGAAAAGGAGAAAATGATGGTTATCTGCATTTTCCTTTTTCAACAATGTTTTTAACAGCCGTCTTCCTAGGGGTCGTCAAAAACCGGGATGGTTTGGTAAAGACTTAAAACACTCAGTTATGGCCTTTTACAGTCAGATAAACAATATCTAAACATTACAATTTTAGCGACGAGTTTTTTTCATATATATCCTACATAAACAGACAATTAAGATCTTATATATGTACCTCTGTGATATTGATCTGCATTGCATTCAAAGGACAGTCTGATCTTGATCTTTAGTTGTTTTCAAAAGCGACTTTACTTGTCCTTGGACAACACAGGCCATTATATTTGAGTCCAAAAGCGACTTTACTTGTCCTTGGACAATACAGGTCATTATATTTGAGTCATTCAAAAAAGCAAGAGCATCACTATAGGCCTTTACGGAAACTCGGTTACATCCCTTCGAAGATTATCTCCCTTGTGGAAATCCCCATTTCCGGGGACTACGATCATAACAATCATGGTGGCTCGGCACATGCTACTTTGTGCTTAAAGAGAACATTTCGATAAAAAATCCGAATAGATCTGTCTGTATATAAATATTTGTATACAGATATTCGGATATTTTATCGAAATGTTGTCTTTAAACACAAATTATCATGTGCCGAGACCTGTTATAACAATGGCCGAACAAAAAGAATCATTCGCGATTTTTGTCATCAAGTTAACTTTCCAAAATCGCAATACCTCGCTCCTAAAAAATATTACTCGGAGAAAAGTAACAGCCTGACCTGCTGCTCTGTATCGCACACTGTTGGCAAACGTAACGGATTTGTTCAATTAAATTCTGTTGAATTTTTCGGACAATGGTGAAAAAGACGCCTAAACTTGTTGCAGTTAAGATAACGTCATTTATATGCCAAAAAATCTGCAGTGTCGGTAGCTGCATCAACTATCACTTTCGAAAGACACAAAAATGTTATTACTGACCAAAACGAAGCCCCGCGATAGATATAACAGATTTTTCACAGACTGTCTTGGTTTTACCATGGATCATAAAATGCACGACCCCTGGTTTTATAGGACAAGGAATTAGGGGGAAAAAAATGAATTCCGACATGCAGTTAAAACAGTGACCTATAAATTGCATATGAGAACAGAATATGTTTGGACAGGAAACATACATCATTTGGCGTCGAATTTAAAACGGACTTACCCTCTATAACATTTTTTTAACAATTCCAAATCCTATATTTACAAATGATCAACAAAAGATTGAAAAGGAACGAGACTTTAATATGACACGTCTTTGTTAATCTGCGCCTAGCATGTGTGCCGAAACGCTTCTGTAGGTCACCCACTTTGTCCGTGAAATGCTGAGATCAAAGAACACCCAGCTAACCCTTTACCAGCTTCTCAACGAAAGCAATTACGGAACATATTTCGCCACTCATAATGAAGCTGGAATTACCTTTTTTTTAGGACGAATGGAAGGTTTGAAATTTGAATTGCCCTTGTTGTAAAAATCATATATTTCGTAATTCAAACAGGAGGATGACAAAAAAGCATTTAGACTTTTTTTTTTTTTTTGGGGGGGGGGGGGGGGGGAAAGTATGGATTTTTTAATAAATTCAAACTATATGGGGTTTCAAATTTAAATAAACGGACTATCCATTTCTCTTTTTAAGATTACAAAATATTATCACTTTCAACATTTTATATAGGTAAATCGAACCAATGATCCCAGTGTTTCAAACCATATACATGTACGTTTCCGACTTAGCTACCGGGTAAACGGGAAAACTTTGGACAAGTCCAAATCAAAAGCATTTGAAGCCGACAGGTTCAACGTGGATCAAATAGTGGTAATTAACTTTGAAAAAGTCGAAAATATTGGGGGAATGACGAAATGCTGGTTACAAGCATTTCCTCCTTTTCAAATATATTTCAAGACGCCTTCTTTCCAAGGGTCGTTAAAACTCCGGATTGTTTGGTTGGTAGAAGGGTAATAAGTGTCTCTAAAGAGGCAGGAACAGTCCATTTAGCGAAATTACAGCACTACATGCATACATTGAATTGTCAAGAAAATCCTGATCTCAAAAAATCATCATGTTCTTTCAGACAAATATCATAATTATTAGTCTAGATCATGAACATAACAAAAGTAGCTTTAGTTTAAGTTTTAAATCTTCCAGTCTCCCTTCACAAAATACTTATATTCCATCATCTTTTTGAGTTAAAAAGACATACATCAAAATTATTCTTCATTTAAATGTGTGAAGGGTTAATTCGGTGTGTTCTTTGATCTCGGTATCGCACTACCGGTGACCGAAGAACTGTGATGTACAAATTAACGCGCACGTGTCACATTAACCCTTTACCAAACGACAAAATTTTAAGCTAGTGTAAATTGAATGCATTTACCACAATGAGGTAATGTTGCTCGAATTATGGATTTTTATTTCTTTGAAAAGGCAGAAACATTGTTGGAAAGGGAGAAAAGTTTGTTCATCAGCATTTTTTTCTTTTCCCCTTATAATTCCGAAAACCATCATCCTCGAGGTAGTTAAAATGCGGGGATTGTTTGATAAAGGATTAAACAGACCCTTCTGAACTGTTTTTGATCTCAATTCACCCTTATGTTGTTTATTTGAGGATAGATTTGAAATTTAATACAAGGTACAGAGGGTAAGTTTATTCTTAGTCTCTACTTCCATATATTGCTTGTGCTTGTGTAGTCCTCGGAAGTAGAAGTTGCGCTTGTACGCATGCGTAATCGAAGAGTACTCAAGGGGAGGCTACCTAGTTTCCAGAAAGGCCTATAGTAAACTTTGTGCTCTTAATCTGAAATATGGTCCCTGGTCAGTTGATTCAGACATGGAGAGTATGACGTTAAGTGAGCTTAGTTGTATTGCAGTTTCATGTTTTTTCCTCTCTATGGAAATACTCTAGATCTATTTAACTCTACGAAATGACAACATGTTGAAAATCTTTCAAATGATGAAAAACAAGCATTCTAATAGTATTGCATAGCAATATCCAGTCCCCTATCGGCCGTATATATCGCTGACACGTATAGTTTGTGAAACTCTGTGGAGGAGAAAGAACGTATTTGACCCCTTTCAGAATTATAAGCATCGTGTTTGTCTTTGTATGCAATGCTTTAATGAAAGTCAGATATATAAACTTTTTTCCGTGTTAATGTAAATTCACTGAAGAAGTTTTGCTAAGACAAAATGTGCTTGTGAAACACAAATGCCCCCGTAAAAGCAAATTTTCAATGCCCGTAACTGCATCAAAAATCAGTGGACTGAAACAAAACTCGAACTTGATCATATATGGGTGTGCATGCAAGGGTGGTAAACTAAATTCACATACCAAAACACAGCTCAATATCTGCCAGCGTTTAGAAAAAAAGTCGGGGTAACTGTTTTTTCAGTGAAATTTTCTAACTCCAAGTCCCGTAATTTCGTCAAAAACCAGTGGACCGGAACGAAACTCGAACGTGAATTGTAACATATAGTGGTTGACTTACACACCGTAAATCAGCTCAATATCTGCCAGCGTTTAGAAAAAAAGTCCGGAAAACTGTTTTTTCGGTGAAAATTTCTAAACTTGTCCAAGGTCCGTAATTTCGTCAAATATCAGTGGACCGGAACGAAACTCAAACTTGATCTGTAACTCTTGGTGGTTGACTTGCACACTAAAAATCAGCTCAATATCTGCCAGCGTTACTTAGGAAAAAAAGTCTGGAAAACTGATTTGCTGGAGGACTGACGGACAGACTGACAGACAGAAGGACAGAGTGCAAACCTAAAGTCCCCTTCGGCTTCGCCGGTAGGGGACTAAAAAACTGTGAGGAAAAGGAGAACATGCTGAGTGCATGCAGTTTTTCCCACTACAAATTTAAAGCCCTACAGGATTGTTGTGGTCTTATTCCAGTCTTTAGAATATCATCAAAAAGTAACATGTTAGTGAGCGTGTAAAATGGTAGTGCCGTGGATGGAAGGAGAGGGGCTATGAAAACAATTTAACCCTTAACCTGCTAAAATAAGTGAAATGAAACTTTCAAGCCGACATTAAAAACTCAAGTTTTAATTATTTCAGAGGCATTTTTTTTCTGAAAAAATCTT
Organism: Hippopus hippopus; assembly: GCA_946811185.2. Classification (NCBI taxonomy): domain Eukaryota; kingdom Metazoa; phylum Mollusca; class Bivalvia; order Cardiida; family Cardiidae; genus Hippopus; species Hippopus hippopus. The sequence continues at coordinate 36,644,496 of OX328102.1, read as the reverse complement.
CTTGTCGGTCAGTGTAGATCCAAAATCATACCGCATGTAGTGTGCTATCTGAACTTAATCTACACTGTCTGCAAAATGTTATAAAGTCGCATTTAGAAGCCCAAGGAATAATACATCCTAAGCTGAAAGATGCGTAACCAGATCTATGCTGGTCAGTATTGTGAATGGACAGTTACTACAGTTGCAAGCGTGGGATAACTAGTCCATTCTGAAAATGTTTACGTTATGTTCTCTCCGGTAGGGTCATAACCCTTACACAACTCTGCATCGTATGTCCCTCACAGCTTCACACGCTTCACCTCGTTAACATTAAACGACCAACGGCCGTTTTCCATTTTAAACTTACGGCTGTTACCAGTCGCACGTACACCAGTTTGCTATCTGGCAAGACAATGTAAATTTTCAAATTCTTCTAGAGCAGTGTTTCTTTACAAACTCCGTTCTTCTGCAATTTTATTCTTGCTCAAGGCCAAATGACCTATATCATCTTTTCAACACTTGGTACATATACAGACAGCACTCGTCAGAAATGGGCGTACGTATAACTTGATCTATGGATCACTCGAAGTTTGCCGAATAATATGGACAGGAGACAACTACAAGGTGGGTTTACATAACCCGATACACCTGATTCGCCTTTGTTCCCTTTATAAATTCTTGCTCTATCCCTGACCCAATTTCTTATAATCTCGTTGAAAGTAAACTGCTACAAATTTCTAGTTTTACTGGCCCGAGATTTCGATAACACTAATATTATGATGTACATGTAATTCAATGCTAAACAAACAGTAACCACCATTTATTACATAATAGAAAAGTTAAGTATAGGATTACTTGACGGCCTGTTTACTACTATTACCATACTTCTGCATATCTGGTTAAAAGTAGTTTTTGTAATATGGTCAAAACAGCAGGTGATAACGTTAAAAGGCTGTAAGTAAAAGTTGTTACGAGTTGCAATTACATCAGTTTGCTATCAGCGGACGGGTTTCCAAAATCTGTGGTCTCTCTAATAGTCCGGCTCACGCCGCCCGATTAAAAATTTAAATAGATACCCCCCCCCCCCCCATAATTTGTAGGTAACTGAAAAGAAGATTAATGTCCACCAAAGGACCGAACTGTTTGCTGCTCGCCTTTAGGGATTGCCTTTATTCATATTATTTCTTGAACTTATAAATAGAAATGTACCTTGCTCGTAGAATATGTAAATATATACTGTAATAATATCTTTGTATCCTACAACTTACGTAATAAAAGTTGGTTTTCACTGTAAGCCATCTTAGATTTTGTCAGTCATATTGGATGAAGATTGTTCTTAAAAATTAAAAAAATTAAAATCGACATTATTCCATTTATCAATATAATTATGCTCTTCCTTGTGTAAATGTAAAATTGTTCCTGCAAAGTTTATGCCATTGGTAGTATGAATGCATACATGCAATGACACTGAATTTCAGCACATGTGTTATTGGCCCCGTCATAAGAAACTGCACCACTTCCCATCTTGTCAACAACCCTAAATGAAAGGTAGAGGGTCTATAGTATATAAATACATCACCAGCATTTATATAGGTCACCAGTTAATACAATCATATACCAACCTATTTTTTCAACACCCCTTGACTGAGCAAGTTCAGTTTCATACCCTCACACACAATCATCTTTCCTTTGAAAATAAAAAATAAAAAAAGAGAAGAAGACGAATGTATGTATAAGAATTACGACATTATGTCAATCAGAAGAGGACAAGAAAATGAAGAAAACAATGTCAGTGCTCATGAAAAATTTTCCATGTTCAGCTCAAGTAAGCATGGTAGATCTATTCAAAGTTGTGTAGATTTTTACCAGTAAATACAATGCTTTGTTTTCCCTGTAGGCTAAACGGGAACCAGAATTCGGCATAAAGCAGATCAGTGCTCTGTCGACCCTGTATATAGATCAATGTCGTTGTTCTTATTTTTGTGTTGCTTTTGTTGTTACTCTTTTTGTTGTTGACTCATGATGACCGCCATATCTAACTTAAAGTATATTCTTAGAATATCTTAACATGCTCTTGACAACTTACAAAAACAAGGGGTTGATTTGAACAAAAATGTTTTGTAGAATTCGTTTCGCAGATGGTCATGATATAACGTATGCTATATATTTCTCACTATGCGTATCTTTTTTATGTTCTTTGTTTTATAAATTTAATACAAGTGATATTATGGTATTCTTGCCTCCATGATAAACAATAAAACACACACTATCTTATATATTGTATTTATTATGTATCATTATATCATGTTGACCAAACTTTTAAACACTGTGCAAGGCACACGGTTTATTGACAAAGATAACTTTTCCAGAGCACATTTATTGCATTATTTTTATGTTATTGTGCCTTTCAACGGTATTTCAGTGAGAACGTAATTCAAGAAAATTTTTGTCATGAGTATCAATCACTGTCAACCAATAGTCTCACTGTACTTATCGATAAACATCATTAATAATGATCATAAAATGATGAAAAAATGAACAAAAAATATTTTACTTTATCAACGATTTCTTCTTTGCACAGGAAAAATAATAGAATCTCATTTTTGGCCAATTTCTACTTTGCGCACTAGGACGATTCCAAAATTAAACCGCGCCACGTAGGAATTCTTACTTCGTCCGGCAAAAGGAGAATGCCAACTTTGCGCAGGACAATTCCGGAATTGTCCTAATTCCTACTCCGTGCAGAACATATACATGTATGATCCCTGTTTAAACACAGAGGATTTCTGAAATGGCAATCTCTTCGCGGTCAGCACTGACTTAAACCGGGGCGGTAATGTTATCCTTGTCCTCGGAAAATTCTATGTCTGTTAATCACCCTAGGACTTTAAAAAGAAACAATATGACACGTTTGAAGAATTAATAGTATTTCCTGATGCAACATCTGAAGACAAGAAATCACCTGAACAACAATTACTGTGACAAAGTAAAATCTAGAACAAAGGGATGTAAAAAGAAAAGTAAGTTAAGCAAATTGAAATAATGACTAAATAGCGACTGTTCATTGAGGACAGTATGATAAAAAGAATTTTCACAACATCTGAATTAGAACACATATTTTGAAAGGAAAAAAAAAAAATCTGCCTACCGACCCTAATTTTAATAAGTATGTAATAGGAACAGCATTTTGTTTTGGCCTTATTCAAGCTCAAGGCATTTTCAGAAATCAGATTAAATTAGGCTCAAATGAAGTAATTTTCCTTTGAAAGAGTGGAAAAAGGGAGAAAATGGGATATACCTGCATTTTCCTACCAAGTTTCAAAGTCATTTTCCTTTGATGTCTCATCACCTACATTTTCTGGTGGGTTCTTTCATTCTTTCCTGTTTCTGTTTTTGATTTAGAGTAGGTCTAATGGAACACAAGTGTTCAGGAATTGACAATATAACAGTGTCTTACAGAAAATATACTGGTAGATACCGGTAGTCTTGGTATTAATTTAAACCAGTATATTTATCATATCACAAAAAATATTTAAATTCATGGTGAAATATAGGTAAATATTAATTGTTTTCATAATGACCATAAAAATTAAGGCTTAGTCTCGTAATTTTGTCAAAATCAATAGTCTTCTTTCAATTTCTTCTAAAACATCGTTTATGCACCATCTTTCCCTTCTCAGTTGAAATTCAGATTTCTAAAGTGACAAATTTGCCAAGACACACCCAACTACCAAGGGTGTAGAGAAGTTGACACAAGTAACTCTTTTCATGACAAGACTAAAATGTAGATTTGTCCATACAGAAAGCATTTCTAGACAATACGAATGTGGCTCAACTGAAGGAATTTGTGTTTTATATGGAGGAAACGTTGCAAAACAATAGGGCTATGATGGTCCTGAAGTCGCTTATCTGAGTCTTTCGACCAAACATGACCCATTTTCAATCTCTTTCGAGATATTATGACAAACATTCTACCAAGCTTTCATAATTATTGGACTAAACATTTGGCCTCTAGCTTGTACACAAGTTTTTACTAGAACTTACCCTCAGTAACCTACTTTTTAGCTAAACATAGCCCATTTTCCAATTGTAGATATTATCAAAACAAAGATTCTGACCATCTTTCATAAGTATTGGACGGAAAATGTGACCTCTAGAGTGTACACAAGGTTTTTCCAAGATTTGATATGGCGACCTAGTTTTTCACCAATTGGGACCATTCGCAATTTCATCATACTGATCATCAAGTGAAACATTATGACTAATTTTCATACGAATTGTACAGAAAATGTTGACTGACTCTATAGCTACATAAGCTATTTTAAAGATTTGACCTAGTGACCTAGTTTTTGACCCGATGTGACTCATTTTCAAACTTACACAATATATTATCAGGACAAACATTCTTTAATTATTATTGCATTGAAAATATGACCTCTAGAGCGTACATAAGGTTTTCTAAGATTTCACCTTGTGACCTAGCTTTTGACCTAGTGTGACCCATTTTCAAACTCGTTCAAGAAATCATCATGACAAACATTCTGACGAAGTTTTATGAGTATTGCACTGAAAATGTGGCCCCTAGAGCTTACATAAGGTTTTTCTATGATTTGACCTAGTGACCTAAGTGTATACCCGACATGACCCATTTTCAAACTTGTCCCAGATTTCATCAAGACAAACATTCTAACCAACTTTCAAGAGTTTTGGACTGAAAATGTGGCCCCTAGAGAATACACAAGGTTTTTCTAAAATTTGACCTACTGACCTAGTTTCTGACCCTACATGATCCATTTTAAAACTCATCCAAAGTATTATCAAGACAAATATTCTGACCAACTTTCAAGAGTTTTGGACTGAAAATGTGGCCTCTGGAGCGTACACAAGGTTTTCTTAGATTTGACCTTGTGACCTAGTTTTTGACCCAACATGACCCATTTTCAAACTCGTTCGAAATATTATCTTGACAAACATTCTGACCACTTTTCAAGAGTTTTGGACTGAACATGTGGCCTCTGGAGCGTACAAAAGGTTTTTCTAAGATTTGACCTAGTGACCTAGATTTTGAGCCAACATGACCCATTTTCGAACTCGTCCTAGATTTTATCAAGACAAATATTCTGACCAAGTTTCGTGAGTATTTGACCGAAAATGTGCCCTCTAGAGGGTACACAAGGTAAAAGTTGACGACGCACGACGGACGACGCACGACGGACACAGCACGATCACAAAAGCTCACCTTTAGCACTTCGTGCTCAGGAGAGCTAAAAAAGGAGAAAATGTTGATTACCAGACTGGAAAATCTAGATCTTGGGGTTTTGTTGATTTACAAAATAACATAATTATGAAATTGATCTTAATGCAGGGCTATCACAGTCTTTTGTTTTGTTCTATAAGCAAACAACAAGCAAGAAAACATAAGCAGGGGGTAAACCAGTGCAAACATTTGGTAGCTTAAACAACATCTGTACAAAAGCAAACAAATACTAGCAAGTTAAGTATAACAATACAGGCCCATGAAATGGCTTGAATCTAACACTTGTTAAAGTTTTACATTTAAACAAGTTTACAATTAGGGGTTAGTGACTGACTCTCTGCTCTTTTGTTTACTGTTTCTTACTTTCCTCAAATTTAAAAGTTTCGTAACCTAAATTATAAAAATAAAACAGAGGGAAGTTGCTGACTTGTTGAATAGATAAGAATGGGTAAATGAAAGAATATCTTTGCTATTTCAAGCTACATGCAGCTAAAAGTAAAGATAAACAAGAGCGGAAAATTGTCGCAAGATACGCCCGTCCCACCGCCAGTTGTCAAGGGGGTATAATAATCGTAAAGGGCAGGTAATGCAACAAACATGTTTACCAAGTCTCAAGTCAATTTGACTTGAGGTGACAAAGTTCCTTTCCAGACAAGCAAGAAATACTGTAAAAATGAAGATCAAAGTGGAATTACTCGAAATCCGCACTAGGTAGAGTTATTGTTCTTGCGCACTGTACTCCGTAATATTGCAACAAACATGCATACCAAGTTTCAAGTCAATCGGACTGGAGATGACAAAGTTATGCTCCAGACAAGCAGAAAATGCTGTAAAAATGACGATCAAAGGGAAATAACTCAAAGACAGCACGAGGTAGAGTTATGGTTCCTTTGCACTGCAATCCGTATTATTGCAACTAACACACGTGCCAAGTTTCAAGTCAATCGGACTGGAGATGACAAAGTTATGCTCCGGACAAGCAGAAAATGCTGTAAAAATGACGATCAAAGGGAAATAACTCAAAGACAGCACGAGGTAGAGTTATGGTTCTTTCGCACTGCACTCCCCCTTAATGAGATCTATCCATCCATGAAGTTTCATAACCGTAGCTAGCATAGTTTTGGAGATATGCTTTGGACAAAATTCTAGTATGAATATAAACAAAGGATAACAACTCAAAAATTAAGCAAGCAAAAGTTATGATTCATTTGCAGTGCATTCCCCCTTAATGAGATCTATCCACCCATGAAGTTTCATAACCGTAGCTAGCATAGTTTTGGAGATATGCTTTGGACAAAATTCAAGTATGAATATAAACAAAGGGAAATAACTCAAAAATTAAGTAAGCAAGAGTTATGATTCCTGTGCACTGCACTCCCCCTTGATAAGATATATCCACCCATGAAGTTTCATAACCTTAGCTAGTATAGTTTTGGAGATATGCTCCGGACAAAATTCAAGTATGAAAAACAACAAAGGGTAATAACTCAAAAATTAAGCAAGCGAGAGTTATGATTCCTGTGCACTGCACTCCGCCTTGATGAGATCTATCCACCTATGAAATTTCATAACCGTAGCTAGCAAAGAATGGGGACGCCGCCCGCCCGTCCGCCCGCCCGCCACAGGTGATCCCATAATACGTCCCGTCTTCGACGGGCGTATAAAAAAGGACTCAAAATGATGAAATAGACTCATAAGAGGTATGTTGGCAGCAAAGAAATTCTTTTAAGACTTAAGTAAGAAAATTAATGAAAACATTGACTGAACTGGAGTTTAACGCCGTTTTAACAGCTTAAGTCATATAACAGCGGTCAGTGCAACTACTCATGTGTTTCCTGGTTTTCTCACACCAGTACGGACACAACTTTCTTTCCAAGTGACATGCATCAGATGTAAGAGGCGAAAAAATGCCGGAAAGAAAGTTGCCTCAACTGGCTTACTAAACAAAGGTAACACAACTTAATTTCTACCTTTAAATGTTTCGTGTATTTTCACGACAAACATACCACGTGATGTCTGTGGTTGTGAGGTAGAGCGCCGGCCTCGTAACCACAGGGTCCCAAGTTCGATACCCGGGATGGGTGTTAACTTTAAGATTTTTCATTGGCCCACATATTTGGCACGAGTACTGGCGTAGTTCCCAGAGAGAGAGATTAGGATAAGTTGTAGGAACTTGTTTCTCAATCGATGTGATATAAATACGTTTTAACAACAAACATACTTAGATGGTCACTAACACATGTTCATTGCAAGGTTGTAGTAAAATTTCATCCTTAATGCGTTGAATAACCAAATGGACTTTTTCATTTTAGAATTAAGACAATAAGGACAATTCGTCGTGTTATATTAGGTTGTTCTATATGCTTTTTTTTTTTCGAAAATGAGATATTTATATCATTGGATTCGCCATGAAATGTTCTATCTGACTGTGCTGACCGAATTTCGATTTGAAGCCTCATTTACAAGTTTTCGGTAACAGAATGTTCTATCTGCATCTTTTTTAACCACTGTTAAGTCCAGTACTGTTCTATGAATATTATCCAATGATATAAGCAGTTTAGATCACGTGATTAAGGACTACTCAACATTAGAGTGTTCTAAATAGACGTGGATAAAAGATTAGAATGTTCTATCTGATTAATGACCAATCAAATCGCTGCATTCTCTTAAGTCCCATTTCCCGCCATGATCTTCATCAAAGAACTGTCAAAGGGAAACACTGCCGTTTTATAATGTAAGTATAAGAGTGTATGCAATAAAAATATTCAGACAGTTGATATTTATTCATTATTATGTTTCAGAAAAAAGAAATGTCAAACATCACATAAATTTCAGGAATATGTTGTATTCTTGTCAACAGGTAAAAGGAGCAATATTCGGATAAGAAAGCTTTCGGATATGCAATTGATTATAAATACTGGAGTATTTCTGTTTTCGATTGTATTTTCTTGCGGTAATGAATATAAATGGCCAAATCTTCTTATCAAGTAAACATAGACCCAATTTAAAATTTAGTTGTAGAAAATACGAAAGTGATATTACCAGTAAAGGCAATGTTCACAAGACCAAACTCCTGTAGGTGATACAACACATTCTTCTATTATAATTTTTTTTCCATTCTGAGACTTTGAACACTGAAAGCATATATATAAAACCAAAATACGAAAGTGATATTACCAGTAAAGGCAATGTTCACAAGACCAAACTCCTGTAGGTGATACAACACATTCTTCTATTATAATTTTTTTTTCCATTCTGAGACTTTGAACACTGAAAGCATATATATAGAACCAAAATATATTTAAATTAATACAGACAATTTCTCTATAAAAATAGAAAACATTTGGAAAAAGGGAAATTGCTTATTACGGACAACTTCTCTTTTTCACAATGATTTCAAAAGTCTTTCTGCTGCAAAAGCTTCGTAAATCGACTGTAAAGGATTTCGATAAAAAGCAGGTAAAATTTGTGTAAAAACTGTTATTAGATAGAGAAGCGATTATTGTGGTTTTTCATTACAAAATCGGAAATGTCATAGAGGGAGGTAGTCAACCATTGACATATGCTTAAATTGTCACAATGGTGTAGCACTCGTCTGTTTGTAGAGATGTTTATGTACTTTGTAAATGTTTAACCTGGTTTTTTACAAGCTTATTTGTTTTCTTTTATCACAGGTTGATATTGTCTTTGCCAGATGTTGTGCTGATAACCATACTCCGGTATATGTCAAGATGAACTTTTAACCAAAGTTAACAGAACGTGCAAGAGATTTCATAACTTCATAAAAACAATGTCAGTGCTTTGGGAGGACTTTGAATTTCATCACAGCCTAACCTTGTGTCTAAAGTATCTTCAAACTATACTTCTTCACTCAAAAAAGTTTCATGACTTTCACATTCCATGTGGTTCATTAATTCCCTGCAGTGCATCAAATTTTGACTTTGTGTTTTTGAGAGAATTCAAGGACTCAAGGTCCCTCTACAGGTTAACATTAAACACTGTTCCATTGTCTACACTTGGATTTTTAAGACTTCTTCCAAATATCTAGGTTCTTGATTTGACTGGAAGCAATCATTTAGTTGATGATGACTTCTTAGCTATAGGTTCATGTTGAAAACGCATTCTGCGTTTTTCATAGAATGTGTTGATGCAAGGATCTTAAACTTAAGCCCATTCCTTCATAACTTCAATTTTTATCTTGCAACTATTTTGTGAACCTGGTGAGCCCATTTTTCCATGTAAGTGCCTTCTGACATCTTTACTGCAGAATACCTTAGAAAACATTGCTAGAAAAGAGGGAATTGGCCGCTATATACCGTTCCTCCTTTTCCAAAATGTTGTAAGCTCTCGTTATGGTTTCAGCATTGTATTGATAGTTCGAATACACGAGTTGTAAACAGTGCAGAAGTGGGAATGGAAAACAAACCAGTTAGTTCATGTTAGTCATTTCCTTCAGTATCAAGTTGTTACTGTTTATTTGTAAGTATGCGAACAATTTTTTCCTGATATACACTCGTTTTAATAGATTGGAAGGAGCTGGTTTTTCTCTTTTTGAAATAATTCGGAAAAATATGAAACTGCTGGTAATGAGTAAGTTCACATTTTCCCACAATGTTTTCTACTCCATCAGAATTTAAAAATCCGTTTCAAAACAGTATTAATTTGTTGTCCGCATCCTTATCCAGCTAAGGAAAGAGGAATTTCCGTGGTCTATATGGTTAAAAGTGTAGAACCTCATCAAGGTTTGATTTCTGCCTGCCCTGTTTTGTTCATGAATGGAATGTCCTTGGGCAAGGCATTTTCTTTTTGACCTAGCACTCGTTGTAAAATTCACAAAGCATGAATGATGTGAACTGTTTCCGTGAAATAAATGAACTACGATTGAAAGCGGAGTAAACTCCAAACAAATCGACCAGGGAAAGTCTCAAATAGCGTATCGGGTAAATTGTTTCGTTTGAACTTTGAGAAATTTGAAATAAAGATGTTAAACCAAACTTTTTTTTTTTTTTTTTTTTCTTTTCTATTCTCAACACATTTTCGCTTTGTCTTTGTCAGACCTTGAATAATATGTTTTTTAAACTTTGCTTATTAAACAAGAGACTCGGTGAACAAAATAAAACACATGGAATAACTTCTACATTCTCAACCCACATTTTCGTTTAATTTTCCAAGATTAAGAGCTGTTGATATTATTTTCCGCAATATTAATTGTGTGGTTTGAAATCAAAACATTATACATGGAACATGGAGTTTACAGACTTGGATAAAGATGAAGCCTAAAAACTTTGGTCTCAATTATAATGTTCTAACTGTGGGCCCTGTGATGTAAATAAGAATCAAAATATTCTATCTTGTTTCCAACATTATAACATTCAATAAAATAAAAATTTCTTAGCGTTTATGTTCTATGTGAAAATGAATAAATCAAAATTAACAAATTATTAATTATCCTTTTAAAAAAGTGCAAAGTGAACTATGTCATATGTTCTCTTTCCATTAAAAAGAGACATTTAATAAGAGAGATATTTGGATCTTAAACTTAACCTGGCTTTTCTCAAAATGTTGAAAATGCTGGTTAGAACAACTTAATTTAAGGCGACAAATTTCAAGGTTTCTGTTGTCCACAATGGCTCAGCAAAGTAGACGGTGAAGATTGGAGATAAGACTGCTCTTTTTGAATAATCTTATCCTGATCCATAAAAAGGCAACTAGAGTTATGAATGTGCTTTAAGGGTATTTGCAATTGCTCAAGAGTATCATTGGAGGAAAAGGATTTATAGTGTAGAACACAGGTACCAAAGAAAATGGTCCATAAAAAGTGACCCTATCCCAAATATGTACTATGCTTACATCGACTCAATTCATTTTAGCAACAATATGAGCATATTCCCAGCAATTAGGTAAAACAAAAGTAAAATACATTTACGATATAAGATTGGACCCTTTCCACTATTTGTACAAGTAAAGTGTTGTAGTAACAATGGCATTATATAGATAACATCAACACCAGCTTCAGTGACTAATCAGGCCAGTTATAAATTTCAATAAATGTGTATATATACATGTATTTCCGTTGTAAATACTCTTTAGTTACATGATGTCATAAGTTTCGATTCTCATTGCTTTAACTTTCATGATTAGGTTCAGGAACTTTTATGACACCCTTCGGCATCATTGAGTTTGAACATAAATTTGCCGAAATATAATTACAGCAGGATTGATAGAATCAAGCGCAGAAGACGGTAAAAGTTATTTCACTACAAGTATTTTTCGTGCAGTTTCAAAACAGAAGCCATGTACATGTAATTGTTTAAGATGTGTCAGCAATATTTACCATAAAATTATGACCACTCTCAAATGTGAAACATGTACTCAAAATGTCGGTTGTATTCTCTAGATTTCATTTAGTGGACCCATTTGGAATGATTGATCAAGAAGACCATATATGTATTTGACCCTTTACCAATCAATCCTATGCCTCAATGACCCTGAGGAAAAGGCTTTTTAAAACACTGTGGGAAAAGGATAAAATACTGGTAAGCAAGCATTTTCTCTCGTTTTCCCACATTGTTCTGTACGCTGTCAAAGACAAGTCCTTTCTTTTAAGCCCCGTTTGTTTCGTCGTCGGTACAAATGCTTTCACTTTGGAAAGGTCTTAAATTGCATCGTTCGTTATCTATTAAGCTTTTACCAATAGAAGTCACACTGTTAAATAATTTTGTAGGAATTACGTAGTATAAAATACATAAATACCCTTTTTTTCAATATTTTGACAAATGGCCCTTATCAAGATAGATAAATGTAAATTACCAAAACTATAAATTTACATTGCTCACCTTAGGTACCGTATTTGTAAATAATATAAAGGATGTGTTGCCATTTGCGTGTGTACTTATACAGAACATCTTTTTTACAGCTTTCATTGGAAGAGCGTGAATTAATAGTTTAGACAAGCTTCATTCTTTTGTGATATTTATTACTACCGTCACTTACCAAATATTTGTTTTGTTTCTTTTTTGATAGTTGCACACGCAAGATGTTCAACTGTCTGTCCTCATCAGTCAGACTTCTGCTTTGCATGCATATATGTTTTGCCATAACATTAGAGGAAAGATTCCCACTCAACAGAAATGGGCTACAGTTCACCAATATGGTAGTCAAAGACGGTCTGATATACGCTGCTGAAGATAGATGGATACATGTTCTTGATCCAAGTTTGTCTGTTCGACAGAGTTACCCTACATGTGCACCAGATTACTGTGAAAACATAAATAAAGTCTTGACATTTTACAATAGCATGATTGTTGCCTGCGGAACTGGAAACAACGGAATTTGTCAAGTATGGGATAATGGAGTTTTGGCCTTCAATACTTCAAGTCAATCATCCATTCAGAATTATCCAGTAGTATCTACAGATATTCAGAGACCAGCGGTGGGGTTGGTTCACAATCGATATTTGTATTTGGGAGTTTCTAGTGGGGATGGTTTTGGAAAGACAAAGAAGTACCTTCTTACTCAAACAGACTTGACAAAAAATTTCAGCCTTGCATCTTTGGTTTCCCTACGTAACAATGGTCATGAAAACTATCTGGTATATTTTAGAAAAGTTTTCATGAATGATAATTTTGTGTACTTTCTAACAAACCAAAAACAAAACTTAAACGCTGCTGGTTACAAGACAAAACTAGTCCGCATTTGTACAAATGAAACAAATGGAAATGACTGGACCAAGTCCTACACAGACATAGTACTGAGCTGTGAAGTAGAAGGCGTTGCCTACAATTTACTACAGGATGCTGAATTCTTCCCTTCCACAGGGAACCTTGTTGCTGCTTTCTCCATAGGAGATGATCCTGAAAACCCCACAGCTGAAAGTGCAATTTGTGTTTATACCATAGGTGCTGTGGATGATGCTATTCTTAGAGCTAAAGAAGACTTTGTCACTTGTTCTACCACCAACTCCACAAATAAAGCATCTGCTTATCTAGATACAGAACTTAGTTCCTGTATGTCTAGAAGGGTGAGAAAATTCTGTCTATGAAACAAACATTACTCAGTTATCAATTCATGTGTCATTTAAGCAATAATCTTCTTTCTATCGTGGTTTATCGTTCAATAAACCACGGTTGTGAGTTATGAGGCACAATAGATAATTCAAGAGGGCAATAGCCCGAGTGGTTTATTCATTGCGCCTCATAACTCACAGCGTGGTTTATTGAAAGAATAACCTCGATAGAAAGATTATTTAGATTCTAACAAGACCAAATCTTAATCAAAGGAAAACAAGTTCTTACTTAGCGTGAAAACACAGATGCGGATTATTTTCCATTGAATAAACCACAGCTATTCCAATTACTTACCAAAACAAACCCCCACTGCCCGGTCGGTAGTATGAGAAGAATCAAAATTTCAATAAAACCTTAGGCATCGAGCACAGTATAAAAAAAACTGCACCGTTTTACTCTTATAGTTTCTCCCTTTCATATGACAAGGAAGTAAGAATGTATTGTCAAGCATTAGTTTCGTAGTTACTTCGAATGCTCTGAATAGTACTTCATCCACTCCCAATCCCATTTCCAATGCAACACCGGTCAATTTTGAACTAACCTTCAACTTGAAAAGACACCTGATTTACATGTATATGTTTACTGGTAACATTTCAAATAGTTCCATCGTTGTCATTTTTTATTGAAACAGTTAATATCGGTAAATCCTTGAGGGTTTTCCTTCCTCCATGTTTTAGGAGCGGAAAATGATGATTTGTTTTCGTCATATGACTTTCATTGATAAGATATTGGAGGGCGAAGACATAAAATAGCCACAGGTGACTTACTTTATACAGAATGACGTCACTCTATATGGCTTGCAACACGCGAAAGGGGGCATATGAACATTTGCGTAAAATGTCATCTCGGATCAGCCTGCGCAATGCGCGCAGGCTAATCCGAGACGGCACTTTATGACTACATTAGATTTTGTACTACAGTAGACTTGTGCAAAACAGAAAATTACATAAAAACGGAGAGTGTCGTTTTGGACTAGCCTGCGCGCACTGCGCAGGCAGATCCGAGATGACATATTACCCAAATGTCCGAATGTCCCTTTTCGCGTGTTGCAGGGCATATGGAATGACGTAGATTTTTACCTAACTTTCGATGCAATGTATTTATAGAGCCGAACGGTTCATGTTAGAATGCTTTTGCTTTTTATGTTGGAGAAAATAGGGTCAATTCGGACAAAGGTATAAATCTGGACAGTTCTCTAAAAGTCATGTTTTTTGACGAATAGCTGAACCAATTTCTTAAATTATTACCTTTTTGAAATGGGGTTTCTGTGCTCTTTAAGGAATTCCATGAAGTAATTAGGTCACACAAATGGGGCTTTAATTTAAGTTCCTTAAAGTAATTCACCCACACGTTCTTTTCGATAATTCGCTGACCATAAAACAAGGCGGAGTCATGCAGGCCCCGTTCTTGAACCAATAAAAGGTATAGTATGAATACAAACAATTATACAAGTGATGTTTGTTGGCAGATGAGTTAATAAGCAACACGATTATAACAATTTGAAGTACTTTTAGACAGAAAACAATAAGAAGATTAAGAAAGTTGAAGTTGTCCGAATTTCCACCACTGTTTTTCAGATTTTGTATAGATTCGGACTGGCAGAAATCAAGGTATTAATTGGTATAAAACCGATAGCTAATGTTAGGGTCATTTCCGATCGGCCCTTCCAAAAGCCCTTTTGCTGTAAATATAAAAAACCCGTTGTCTGGAAAAGAGCCGATAAAGGTTCATTCTAATTTTGATAATAATTTGTCAAAGTAAATCCTTGGAATAACAAACAGGTAGATTTAGTAACAATTATTCTTCATACATTCTAAGTCAGTGATCAACTGATAGGAAATAATATTATGCAGATTGAATATCTCTAATTGATGAATTAGCCCTTTTTTTTAAACAAAATTTCAAGCTGTCCGAATTTTGCACTTCGATAATTGACTTGTCCGAGTTTCCCCGCTTTTGTGTCTGTATTTTTCCTATTGCATCCGAATTTACTCGTTTTGCAGTAGGCTCAAAAACGCGCTTTCTCAACATCTTGGCTCATACTTTACTAGACAGTTTGCTAATGTAATGCAACTAAAATGATAGCCCGAATGAGTCACGCAGTACTTGTGTCCGAGATTCACCGCTATACCGCATAATTAAGCCTCCACGAAGGTTCTGCAAAAACCGTCCGAGTGTACCGGGTTTTGCCCTAAAAAAATGAAGAATACTCTGTTAAACCCTTTATCAAGCAATCCAGAGTTTTAACGACTCGGAAAAAGAAGGCTTTTGAAACTATTGTAGGCAAAGGAGAAAATGCTGGTAACCGAGATTTTCTCCTTTTTCCCATAATGTTTTCTAACCTTTTTGGGACAAATTTGTGCCACAAATGCTTTCAGACTGGATCCGTGTACAATTTTGTCGTCTGATAAATATTTCATAGTAAAATTACTTCATGCAATTATCAACTTTTTGGGGTTAAGTTTCATACCCTTCATGAATGCTTTTTATACAATCATACTTAATCAATGCATGCCTTTGCAGTTGATGGTGCTTTTGTGGTTATTGTAGATTAGCCTTCCAAAAATTGCAATGAGATCTAGGAACACACTGGTGTCCAACATTTTTACTGATTTTCAAGGCAAAAGACCTTGAAATTATAATCTCTCATATTGTTTTAATGTATCAAAAATATGTTTATAAAGTTCCAAATTGATCGTGCTTAACCCTTTATTGAAACCAAGAAACCTCTAGCATGAGAGTGAAATGCTTAACCTGCTCAGTACTTCCTATCTATGAGGACAGTGACAGTATGTAAGTGTGCACCTGAATAAGCATTTTTTTTTTCAGAGTTATCAAAGTTCGAAATATGTGTGTCCGTCAACAGGTGGAACCAAGGTTATTGGCACTATTACCTTACAATCTAACTCAAGTCACAGATTAGCAGATAGTGCTTGCAGGATCACTAAAGTCAGAGGAACAGATTGGTATGGCTTATACTCAGATGTGTATTTAGGCACAGATAAGGGAACTATAAGCAAGGTAAATGCCTAAAACTTGTTTTGGTTATCAGCCAAGCTCATTTTTACACCCTAAAACAAGTTTGTAGCAGATGACATTGAAACCAACCTTGTAGATTGCTTATTGTCAAAATAGATCACTGTTGTTTAAAGGCCCATTTGTGGTCAAAAGTAAACAGCGATAGGATGGAATTGCTGGCAAATTTAAATCATACAATCTAAAAGTATTGATATCATTATGGGTCAGACAATGTGTTACAATTAGGTCTGTCGAAGTTCCAGCTGTTGACAGAAAATTCAATTGTAAAACTAAAATTAAAGGTTTGGTAACTTAAATCTACATGTAAGTTTAACAATCAATTTTTCTGCCAATAAAGTCCTGGACTTGGACAGTCTGTACTACAACACTTGTCAGACTCATTATGGTTTTCATACTTTTGAATGGTATTCATTAAATTTGCCTGCATTTTAAATTTTTCGACTAGTTCCAAGTTATTTACTTTTGGCTGATAGGTGGCCTTTAACGCTTTGAACTCTAGACCTATATGGATAAAACGCACTTTGGTAGTCTGGCAGAAAGGTCTAAACACTGCGATATCATGGGTGTTATTTAAGCATGTTTCACAAAATAGCATATGGTAGGTCAAAGATCAGAGTGCACATTCTTCAATTCGCCTGGCTATTTTTCACTTCTTGACAGGTTGAGCCCTGTTTTGCTCACAGGTTATGCAACTCATGGCTACAAGATTCATTCCTCTCACAAACGTTGAAGATAACTGTTTTTACAATGTTACTATGGGGGCAAGCAGCAAGTTGCTTAGAAAGAATGCTGTGTGTATGTTGGGGTGGGTGTGTGTGTGTGTGTGTGTGTGTGTGTGTGTGTGTGTTTACCGGTTAAAGACATAAAGAGGGATGCATGGATAGTTGCACTGGCTCAGGGGTGACCACTAACAGTGTCCTTTGAGTCAGAGGACAAAAAATCTTATAAAGGGACATTTGAGACTCAGAATTTCAGAAGGCAAGTTGCTCAAAATTTT
Organism: Hippopus hippopus; assembly: GCA_946811185.2. NCBI lineage: Eukaryota > Metazoa > Mollusca > Bivalvia > Cardiida > Cardiidae > Hippopus > Hippopus hippopus. The sequence goes on along the minus strand of OX328102.1, from coordinate 36,627,158 downwards.
GCTAAATAATGCCTTTTGAACACTTTCAAAAATATACATAGACTCAAAAATATGGGAACCCTTGTATTTCATCTTGTGGCAATTCTTTTTTTCCTAAAAATATATAACAAATATGGAATTCCTGGAATTTGACCTCCATGTGCAGCAACACGTGCACAACACCTGGGGGCCATACCGGAGATGATACGACGTATCGTTGCTCTTGGAATCTACCGATTTTTAATAGGTAAAGTCACCCTGTCATATAATGTAAGAAGAAACAAGTAATAGGATTCCCTTATTTTTTGGACTAAATATATAGGATAGGTATTACACAACAGAATTTACCTACTGTTCATTAATATTCCTGTGAAGTTCATGAATGTTCGTAACTCGTGTACATAACATGCTTTTATATTTTGATTTGAACTCTTAGAGTTTTCAACCTATTGTTCACCAAAATTGACCAGTCATTCATTTACTTTCGTCAATACCGGTTGATTTCGCAGGATTATACAACAATCCACTGAAACTCCATTAGTCTATCAAAGTAACGAAATTTCCATTTCGGTTGATTATCGGATACCCTTACTAAAAATAACACATTGGCGCCTGCCTATATATCTGAACGCTTAGGCTGCTAAGCGCGACTCACTGGCCTTTTGCGGACAGTGTAGATCAATATTTGACTGCACAGAACGTGCAGTCTAATCTTTGATTTACACTGTCCGATAATGAGATAATATTCCCCAAAACACAACTTTGAAATAGCAATATTTGGGTTTTATGATATCGAATTGAAAATTTAATTTCAGTTAATTAGCAGGATAAGGGTTGATGTAAGCAGTCAAAATTGTACATGGCATTTAGTAGGTTTAACCCTATTCCAAAAATTCATGTGTTTTAACAGCCCTGTGGAGACTCTTACGAATATGAAAGTTCGCAACAAATGCATAGCTGAAATATAAACCGCATCTGGCGGGATTCGAACCCATGCGGACACGATCCTCGTTTTTTTCGAGGTTTAAAAGACCAACACCATAACCACTGAGCTGAAGAGATATCTTCCTATAGCACTTGTTAGGTATTGTATTTAAATCGGGACGAAGCCATGCATGAAGGAGTAGTCTCCCGTAACACACCCCCTCTTAAAGTCATCATTTATTGATGACTCAAAGCCTTATTAGGCATAAAGTCCGTTCTTTGGACAACAAATGGGATTAATGGCTTAATGGCCAATCGTGGACGAGCCCCTATCTAACGAACATGAAAGTTTGCAACAAATGCATAGCTGAAATACAAACCGCATCTGGCGGGATTCGAACCCATGCGGACACGGTCCTCGTTTTTTTGGAGTTTAAAATACCAACACCATGTCCACTGAGCTAAAGAGATATCTCCCTAACGCAATTGTTAGGTATCGTATTTAAATCGGGATGAAGCCATGCATGAAGGAGTGGTCTTCCGTAATAAGACAGACTTTTAAAACTTTTGAACACTTAACCTTTTATTGTCTGCTAAGAGGTTATTGAATAAATAAAAAATGTATTTAAGGTCAGTATAGATGATAGTTTAAACATTGTTGTGTATGAAGACAATGTTACAGTGGACAAGGGGCACATAGTGAGAGATATCCACATTACAGATAAACGTATCTATGTGCTGTCAAACAGAAAGGTAAGTGTCAGTATGATCATTTTTTACCAAAAATCAGACAACGCAAGAATTTTTTTTGGGGGGGGTGGGGGGTGCAGGGGGTATAACAGAACTTTTAATCCTAGAGTTATTTAAAGACAGTTCTGTTCTATAAATAGGTCAGGGCCTGTATTCACCAACCATTCTTAAGAACATCTTTAGTCTTTTTCTCAAGAGTTTTCTAAATTTGGACGTAATACAACTCTGATTGCTTTAGCCAAACAGAAGTTATGTTACTGTCTAAATCTATAGTTAGACCAAGAATGTTCATAATAATGGTTGGCGAATACAGACCCACATCGCTGGTTCGATTCCCGGCTCGGCTAATTTCTTTCCGAGGGTTTGATGATAGTCATTGTGATAGGATTCATTCCTCTCTCACCGCTGTCCATTGTTTCGACGATGGTTAGGTGGGAAAGCAGCCAATGGCTTGGAAAGAATATAGTGTGGAGTACTGGTAGAAGAAACTCCAGAAAAGCATTGTTATGTGCACTGGCGATATAACTGAAAAATGGCGTTAAACACCATGTACAATCAATCAATCATTGTTGAACTTGAGCTTGAGCAATTAAAATAGTTACAAAACTGAAATGATTCCTATGTATGCACACCATATTTGATTTCGAAATATATAAATTATTTTCATCCATCCAGGAAGCTACATTTTTATCCAGTGTAGATATGTATACCAGTTTTACCACTAATTACTCGAGAAATAGTATATTATTTATTGCATTGCATATGCATAGCAGTTATTGTGTATTGTTTGGGCAGAGGTAGACAGTGACAGAGGGAAGGTAATTCTTCTGAAAAGTGACCGATTAGTTTTGCTTCTGAGCTCATTTTTATTTCACAGTCTCATTTTACCCATATAATATTCTTCATCAAAACAACATTAAAATAAACATAGATTGAACCATTAAAAAAACAAAACAAATAATTTGAGGTTTTTGCGCAATCAAATTGTATGTCGCTTTAAATAAGCATTTTTGATTAACTTATTTTAATATACAGGATATTGCTTATGTGCAGTGCAGTACATTTATTGAATTGTATTTGCCACTTAATAAAATAAAACAAAAATCAACTTTAAACAAGGAAATGTCTTGACAATGATACCATATGTTTAGTTAAAAAGATGTAAAGAAAGTCCAATAACAAAGGGCATGCATGCAACCCTGCATCCATAAAAAAAGCCAGTTTGTGGTAGAAATCATAAAATTCTCATAACATTGTAAATAGTCTGTAATGATAATGTGAGGCACTGAGATTTTACTAAATGGACCCGATTGTATAAACGTTGGTTAACCAGAACTTCAAACAATCGCATACCAATAACTTAACCCAAACTCTCTCCTAACCAGATTTTTAACCAAGTGATTAAAGTTAACTAAGAGTAATACAATCGGATGTTAATTTATGTTTATGTTACAAATGTATTTTCTATTAATCATTGTAAGACAGACTGGTTTGATCCATGATTCCGACTCCCTTTTTCTTGGATTATGGACAGACAAGTGATGAACTAAATAATGTTTGCATATTGGACACTCCAAAACTTAATAAACAAATTTCACATTCTCAACATACTTCAGTGCAAGAAATTAAAACAAATGTTGGCAAGTATTAATTGCAGCATGTAAATGTAAAATTTTATTCTCTCAGAGATGTGTTCCCTGTTGGAATTCCAGGTAGAAAGGGGAGCTTACCCATAACTTCTTATTGCAGATAGCCTTACGCTTGTTCAAAGGGAGACAACTTGTAAAGAAAAACTGAAACCTTTAGTACAACTTAACTCCCTTATCTGAGTGCAGTCTGCTAAAATAAACAAAGCTTTATTTCCTAAGGTAATGAACACAATTACGTACAGGATTTTGAAAGTAAAGGGTTAAAGCACCAGGTAAAAATATGGGAGCTGAGTGCTTGAAAAAGGCAAAGTCATTTTATGGCAGAGTTATTTCATTGGTGTGAACTTGAGATATGTTTCTTTTCAAGTAGAAGGTCCTGTGTAAAGTGTGGGACTCGTAACCTGGAGGTCCCGAATTCGAGCCCCACCTGATCCGCTGGGCTTTTTGTTAGGCTATCCTTGAACAAGACACTTCAGAGCCCTAGCCTTACACTGGTGAAACCAATGAAATGCATGAATATGTGAGATGTCATAGTGATATGACTGAAATAATTTTGAAATCGGCGGAAAACACCGTCCAATCAATCAATCAATCAATTTTTTTCAAGCAAAGTGATCATACCTTTTTGCTTAAGGCCATCCTGTTGTTTTGATTGAATTACAAAAAAGGCATTATTAAAATTTATGAACTAGCCCTCAAAGTGTCTTAGAGAAATGATAAATACATTCCGTCGGTTAGGTAACTCTGAAATGTCATTGATATCTAAAGTACATGTACATGTTCTACTCAAAATAGTCAGCAGTGTGAACCCAATATATCAGTAGATTAATCCTTTACCAGACAAACAAACAATCACTAGATTTATAAACCCTGTGAAAATATAGCCTTTTATGAATTTTATGTGTTTTAAAATGAGAAAATCATGTATAAGAGTAATTACACTTTGTCATGAGTTAAAAAGTTATTCGGTAGTCCCATTGTTTTAATACAAAAATGTAGACAAGGAAACATGTAATATATTTATGGTATAGTAGTCATTATACCTTATCAAATTATATAAAGGTGTTATATAGATGTACCATGGCTATACCAGTTAACTCTTAATCATACTATGAAATTTTAGACACATCTAAATTGAAAGCACTTGCAGACGACAAATCACAAATGAGAAATTGCCCCTTTTTCTAATCAAAGGAATGAAAGTCCTGAAAAGCAGATTTGTTGAACAGTTTCAAGCTATGATTTGATGTAAGAAAATTAAAATCTTTTATAACATGTAATACATGTAGATCCATAAAATGTAAACAATAAATACATTGAGCAAGGACAATAAAAGTTGAAGTTGTTCTACCAAGTGTTCTGTACAGCAACTGTTATTTTACAACTGTTTTAGAGTAGTAATTTGATCCGAAGTATACAGTGTTTAAAAAAAGTGAAGCTAAAACTTGAAGTAGGATAGTTAGTGTGCAAACATGCACACATGACAGTATGTGGTTTAGATCAAACCGATAACATTGTACGATCTTGAAAAAAGAATATTTTTCAAGACTAACATCAGCATAAATTGAAGAAGTTTTAGAGATAATTATGGTTCTATATAAAAGGTCTGTCTAATTTACACTTGTTTATTTCTTAAGAAATCTAAGATCCTTCTAAAGCTTTCAAAATCATTCAAACATTTAACATTTTTTGTAGCAGAATGGTGTAGTGTAGCTACATGTAAACATACCCGAAAGTACAAACATGTTGAAATAAACCAAGATGGATTTATATAAGTAAAACTTATTTGAAAAATATATAAAACACTTCCGTTATTGATGAGTAAGATTAAAAAAACTAAAAAATAAGACAGTTTTTGCCTCAAGGACAAACGATCATGATAATTCTGTAAAAACAAAGTGTTAAGGTCTACAATTGTCAATCAGTTTTAGCAAACATGAACAAATTTAATCAAAGAGTGCAATAAATTGCTACTTACACATGTGTGCAATTTGAAATTTTTGCACCTTATTGTTGAACTCTTGACAAGGGGACAAAATTTTTGCCTGTTCAAAATTAAAACCAACTATTCAGATTTTCATACTCTCACCAAACTAAAAAAATGACTTATCACTGAATTATAGCTGGAAAATTTTTGTTAAAGAACTAAGATAAGATTTAGAAAAAAATATCTTAATTGGTATTTCCTCAGTGAGCTACATAGCCTCTATGGGTATTAGTAGATTTCATGTCAACAACATGCACGGTTGACAAGGATTCATATTCAAATAAGTATCCAGACGTTATATCTGGTGTAATAAAAATTAACAGAGTGACCTATAGTTAAAGTACAATTTCATTATCAAACGCCCAAAATTGCATCATTTTACTGAATTTAACCGTACACTTTATGAAAATGGAATATTTTTCTGATAGTATTTATTTGCCTTTTACAAAAAAATTTGATTTGTGATTTAAAAACTAAATAACTCCGTATTAAAAGTATTAACAAACAATTTAATAAATATGACTCAGATTATGTGGTTTGTATTTGTAAAGGTTAGAAAAAATTCTAGAACAAAAAAAGAAAAGTAATACTGATGTCTTGTTTTCCAACAATGTTTTCATGAGCCCTTTTACACAGGACTCATAAAACACAGGAATTATTGCGTGTTAAAGGGCTAAAAAAAGAAAAATCCTCAAAAATTCTCCCAATTTAACTTTGTATGACACAAAATTGAAGGGTCAAATACAGGTCATGTTTGGACAAACCATAAGGCATTCCAAATACTGATTATATGTATCTGTAACAGTTCTGCTAAATAGCCCCCCAAGGCTAAGACTAAACCCAGAATCTTCAGATCCCAAGTCAAACGGTCGACCACACTGCTACAAAGGCTAGCTCTATAGCAAGACAGTATAAGTATCCCATTATACAAACACAATTTACATCAATCTGTGGGATAGACCAGTATACAACATATCCATGTCTGGTCATGGCATCCGACAACTGGATCTTGAGAAAAATTTGATAAGGGTTTATTTTAATACTTAACAGTGTAAATACCAAACACCCTGTGTTAATAATCCTGAAGGAAATAGGCAATTGAAAGCATTATAGGACAAAGACAAAATTCCGGTAAGCAATATCTTTTTTTAAGTATTTTCTCCTGTTCCAATATTGTTTTCAATTATACAACTGAAGTTCAGTTCATTTACAGGTATCATTTTCTGTTGTCTGCAGATGCATTTAACTCTTTCCATACTATAGGCAACACCAGAAGCTTTTGTGGACAGTGTAGATCAAGATCAGACTGCATGGAACATGCAGTCTGATCTCTGATCTCCACTGTTCACTGCTATATTGTAGATTATGACCGAATTGTTTCTTGATCTTGCAGAAGAAATGTATTTTTAGCCTTTGAGACAATGCAATTAATTTGTTTAGTAGTGAAAGAGTTAAAGTGCCTAAAACTTGTCATATGGGAAAGGAATGAACAATGCAATAGCATCAATTTGATTACCATATTTGATTAAACAAGAGGGCCATGATGGCCCTGTATTGCTCCACTGGCTTAACAGTAAAAACATTACAAGCCAAACATTAAAATTCTTGGCCAGTTGGTTTCAAACTTGAAGACATACAATTTTTTTCAATACAATCCCACGAGAAAGTTATGACCCCCGGGTAAAGCCATTTTTGACCACAAAGCTATAATTACTTGAATCCTGGTGGGTAAAGCCTCATGTTAAATAATACAGGTCTAGAATATGTGGTTATAACAAAGATTTTCAAAGTTTCCTCAATAAAAGGCACTGTAAAACATAAAACCCCCGAGACAAGGCTGAATTTAGTAGCCCTAGGTCTCATTATGGTTAGTAACAAGAGTATTTATGAAGTTTTCACCACAAAAGCCCATGTAAAACTTGTGACTCCTGGTGTTGGGGCAAACATGAGCCTATGGCTATATAGTCTGGGCCCTCTTGGTAGAGGCCAACTAGATAAAGCTACATGCAAAATTGGTAGTCCTAGGCCTAACGGCTAGGCATAATTAGATTTTTAAAGTTTTCCCAATATAAGCCAATGTAAAACTTGTGACCCCCCTGGACGGGGCCAAATTTGGCCCAATGGCTATAATTTGTGGAATCTTGGTAGACACTCACTAGATAAAGCTACATGCCAAATTTGGTAGCCCTAGGCCGTATGGCTAGGTATGAGGAGATTTTTTAAAGTTTTTCCCATGTAATCCCATATAAAACTTGTGACCCCCCGGGGCCGGGCCAAATTTGATCTCAGGGCTATAATTTGAGCACTCTTGGTAGACACCTGCTTGATAAAGATACATGCCAAATTTGGTAGTCCTAGGCCCTATGGTTAGGTACCAGAAGGATTTTTAAGTTTTCCCTATATAAGCCCATATAAAATTTGTGACCCCCGGGGAAGGGTTAATTTTGACCCCAGAGCTATTATTTGAAGGGACTTGGTAGAGGTCTACCAGATAAAGCTACATGCCAAATTTGGTAGCCCTAGGCCTTATGGTTTCAGACAAGAAGATTTTCAAAGATTTTCAATTTTTTTCAGTTTTGTTGCCATGGCAACCAGAGTTTTTGAAGGAATCAAATTGTTTCAAGGAATTCTGAAGAGGACCATGGCAGGATCATTTCTGTGAAGTTTCATCAAAATTGGATTGGTAGTTTCAGAGAAGAAGATGGTTGAAATAAAAGTTAACGCACACACGCACGCATGGACGGACACACGACGGACACCGGGCCATGACATAAGCCTGCTGGCTTTTGGCCAGTGGAGCTAAAAACAAGAAGTAACTTATGCATAGATGGTCGACGTAGACTAACCTGAACAATCTTACAAAAATTAACTCCCATCTAAATGTGGATCTGGGGTCCTGCATGGCTCACCAGTAAAGTGTAGGACTTGTTACCTGATGGCCCAGCCTCATTGGATGCACAATGTTTTTCTGCAAGAGTGTCCTTAGGCAAGACAATGCAGAGCCCTAGCCTAGTACTACTAAAACTCCGACATACAGAAATAAGCTAGCTGTAGCACTCATATGACTGAAATAATGTTGAAAGTGACAGTAAACATCTTTCAATTAATCAAATGTGGATCTAACATTGGTCTGCAAGGTTAACCTTCATCTAACATTTCTGTCAGCCTCACAAAATGTAGCTGTTAAGTTTTCGAAAACATTGGTAGACCAACAGATTTTCACTTTTCATTCTTACTTAACTCTTTACCACACAATCCCGAGTTTTAACAACCGTGTGAAAGAAACCCTTTGAAAACATTGCGGGAAATGGAGAAAATGCTGGTAACCAGCATTTTCTCCTTTTCCCACAATGTTTTCTACCCTATTGAAGACATATTCCATCATTTGAGCGACATTAGAATTGTCGTCTGCAAATGCTTTCAGTTTGGACATGTCCAAAATTTCATTGTGTGGTAAAGAGTTAAGTCATTTTCCCCCATCCCATAACACCATTAAGGATACAAGGTAAGTGTGGCTATATTATCCCATTTTGAAGAATGTTCAGAAAAAACTTTTGAAACAACTTATCAAATTGGCTGAGGTGTTTTTTGTCTCAGACTTTGCATTAAATCAGATTGAAAATATTAACAGCTCAGCCTAGGGTTTGTAAACATGTGAGCTTACATAGATACACTAGACTATATCTTTCTTTTCTATAGCATTTTAAGCATTTCTAAATTCATCATTATTCATCATTATGCAAGACTGTTTTAAACTGTATTACTTTCATATTGTGTAAATAGAAACTATGTATAGTTTACGTTACTTCAATAAAATATCTATCTATCTTTTAAAAGACTGAAACTTCTGTACTCAGACATCAAGGTTTTGATTTTTAAAGTAGCATTTTACAATTCTAACCTAAACACAACAATTTCTAAACTTTTATATGGTTGGTATAATCATATAGACTGTGAAAATTCAAATCTAAAATAGTGTGCCTATAAGAATAGAATTTTACTATGTTAGGCAGTCTGATCTTACTCTACCGGTACACTTGTTACATACTATACAGACTGTCCTCATTCTGAGGTATAAAGCATGCATTGTTTTGAAACTAGTACGGTTTACTTAAAAAAAAATACAGGAGTCCTGTCAGGGAAAAAGAAACAGTGGTATTTTTTATGTAAGTTCTTACTGAAAGCATATTGTCTTTCCATAATTCCTTTCCATAACACATAGGAATCCTTTCAAGGGTTCCTCCTAATTACTACACAACTTCAAACTATTAATTTCAAAATGAAATACAAAATCAAACTAGAAACAATAATTTGATTGTTCAGGTACAATGATTTCTTCTTTCCTTTCATAAGAATGTTCTTGGTTTCGGTTTCATTCCTAAACTCAAAAATGTTTTGTAATAGTCTGAGAAGTGAGAACTAAGTGATGCGTTCAGTAATTTCTAAGATTTAGACCATGTGTAATTCATGAATATTGAATGTACCTTTCCTCTATAAGATAAATGAAAATTTACCTTGTATCTTCATAAAGAAACAAGTCAAGAAAATAATGATTTTACAAAAGAAAGTAAGGTCAACTCATGCAGTGCCACTAAATATGAAATTGGTTGTAAATACCTTCAAGAATAATTTGATGGTTGACTGATTTCTGGTGTTTACATTAGTGTAAACACTGTTTCAGTCTTACAGTGACAACAATTCATCTATTTGTGTACCTTTTGGGTTTTACTATGGCTAGGCTGGTTCTCTGCAGTGTCTTGTCTATGGGCATTCTACAAAATCCCAGTATCTAGTAGAGAATAAAACCTGTGATAATCCATAAGTGGTCAATACTGGTCAATAGTGGTCGACTTGTAGAGGTCATTTGGAAATTTTAATGGTCAGATGAGTTTTAAAACGGCAGTTATGCTAATTTGTGGATGATTTGTTGTGTGGATTTTTTTTCCCCCAGATAAGTTGATTTCATCAATGTGAAAAAGAGGAGTGGAAAAACTGTTTTGTCCCCGGCAAGGGTACTCACCAGCTGGCCTTTGCCACTTTTCCAAACTGTGTAGAAGTTCCTTATAAGGTCTTTAGGTTTCATGTCTGACACCTTAAGTAATTGCTTATTGATAAGATATTATGATGACTGCATATAAGTCATTATTTCACGCTTTGGGAATAAAGCCCGGTGTCAAGGATAGTACCCCAAATAGGGACACATGATTTGTCCCTTTGGTAATTTGATTTAACTCTTTACCAAACAACAAAATTGTAGACTGGTCCAAATTGAAAGCATTTGCAGACGACAAAATAAATGTGACTGAAAAATTGAAATTTGGTTTGGGAAGGGTAGAAACATTGTGGGAAAAGGAGAAAATGCTCGTTACCAGTATTTTCTCCTTTTCCCACAATGTTTTCAAAAGGCTTCTAACTCAGGGTCATTAAAAGTCGGGATTGTGTGGTAAAGAGTTAAGCCACACCAAATGGGGGTAGAAAGGGACAACTTTTAAACCTTTAACTATTTTGACCGCAATTTAAAGGTGTAGGTAGACACTTAAATGTACTTCAACGACATTGATGTATCCTTAACTATTGTTTATTTAATCAGTTAGTGCCTTCTTCATGTGTACCTCAATATTCCTATAGATTAATGACAAACCTGTATATTTCACATGTTTGCCTATGAATGACTGTTTTCTGCAATTTAACATGAAAATTATATATTAGCTGCTTTTTTATGCTACCTTTGAACTTTTATGACCAAAGACTATGTCAAATTATCTATATTTTTAAAACCTAAGTGTGTTTGTGATGAGAGAGGGAGAGAGGTGGAGGGATAGAGAGGGAGAGAGAGAGTGTGTGTAGAACTATAAACATTATCTAACCTGTAAGGAATAATGATAGACAAAAATTTTTTGCTTGAAAAGAACTGACCTCTATGCAGGTTCAATAAGGAAAGTCATTCCGACAACCTCTTCAGTTGACCAGCAATACTGTCTTTTGAATTGTGATCAAATAAAAAAGGACCTTTTTAATAAAAACTATGATACTGATGATAATATATAATAAACCTTCATGTACAGGATGTAAGAGGACAGCAATTGATATTAATTTAGAAACCAGACAGGTATGTAAGCCAGTGATTTAATCAACGAAATCAACCACTCCAATCGACCACCAATCGACCAATTGTGAACAGTATTGACCATTTATAACCGGTTAAAACTGCCAGCCTGGACAATACTCATATTGACCTGCTCTTTGCCAACCTTGCACACTATATAACTAAATCATTGAAGGGATATGTGCAAAAAATACCTGATGTAGCATTATGAGATACTTGAAATTAATATTTACACTGGATAAGGGTTATTCATTACATCCAATGCATTTTTGAGTGAATCCATTTTCATGGTCTAAAGAAAAGAATTAAAATCATCACTCATCACCTGACATAACATAGTCCTTTTTTTATATGTGTGAATCCAAGCCCTTGGTACAGCTGAAGGAACTTTAGCAGCCAGAATGGATCAAGATCACACTCAGTGTGACAACTTGCCATGCAGAGTAAAAAATGACCTTAACATAACTAAAATGAAACTTTCAAGTCGAATGTACAAATCCAATTATTGCTATTTTGAAGTTATTCTTTGGGGAAAAATACTTTCTTACCAGGCAGTATGGATCAAAGATCAGACTGCACTTTCTGTGCAATCTGATCTTAATTAACACTGTCTTTAAAAGATCCTTGAGTAGCACTTAGCAGCCCAATGGTTAATAGCATTGGGTCACTCTATAAAAGTTTAAAAACTATAGGCATACTTTCATGCTAAGGTTTGAATTACATAAAACACAGTCACCGTCTTAAATACGAGTTGAGCAGCAGTTCATAATAAGTATTTATAAGTAAAATAGTTATATAACTTGCTCTGTACATGCACTTCTAATTCACAGGATCAAAAATATATCAAAGATTTCAAATCTATATGTCTAAACGGAAAGACGTATAGATGCATTCCTGTGGATCCTTTATCATAAATTTATCTGCAAATTCAGCATTTTTTTTCTGAAATGTCACAAAATAAAATTCAAGGTATCAGAACAAGGATCATACATAACAGATATAGAATCCCTGATCAGAAGGACTATAAATGGAGTTTTACATCTTGAAGACAAATTGTAAGCCTGTCTGAGTCTCTGAGGCTTCAAGTTAGTGGATGTCTAGTTCACTGAGAAGGACACGATTTTCCATCAAAAACCCTCAGTATAAATTCGTGTCCCGGGTTCGTACTTGATTGGGGCCGTTTGTAAATAAAAATATTTCTTACCTTCGATAACAAGAGAGAAATCTTGGTTCCAAGCTTTTCCAATGCAGTCTTGCATAAATCAAACATTATTATTATTATTATTATTATTTTTTTTTTTTTCTTTATAGACTGCACGATCTCCATTCCTTCAAACGTTCAAACAATTCGGAAATTCATCGATAGCGTTATACGAGTGGCGGTAACTAGGTCGACTTTATGGGTTCTGTGTATTTGTTATCGACAGGGCTTTAAATTATTTATGGCCAAATTCTAGCCGGCTATCTGAACAGTTAAAGATATTTGATATAATACATAGTTGAAAGTGTAATTTTATCGAGGAAAAACTGCTTAATCTCCTTGTTTATTTTGGCAGCGGACGACACAAGTTGTTAATGTAAGTTCTTGAATGAAAACGAGGGCAGTGTAAACAATGTTCATACGCTACATTTTGAAAAAAAAAGAACAAGCTTTGTTTCAGTATTTAAAATATTTGTGACAATTCTTTTAGTTTTGGCGAAATTTCGATAAAGAAATCAAACTTAATTTGTATGGTTTGTTCAGGGTCAGAGTTGATCTGATTTGTAGATCTGCGTTGTTCGTCCCAATCACCAGCCATGCAAAACTGAAAGTAAGCGCGCATGCGTCGTTACGGATGATGTATTTGGTTCCGGTCAAAACCTTCACAGTAAAGGATTTGCTATAGCAAATCCGCTAAAAATGTTTACTCTACTTTTGCAAAAGTTTTTTTTTATAAGCTGTTTCTAGCTCAACTGGCTAAATGCAAGCGAGCTTAATGTCATGGCCCTGTGTCTATCAAGTGTCCGTCTGTCTGTTTATCCGTATGTGCATAAGCTTTTATTTCAAAATTCTTCTTCTTAGAAAATACCCATTCACTTTTGACCAATTTTCACACAAATGATCCAGCCGTGGTTCTCTCCAAAACTGCTTGAAAGAATTTCATTCCCGTAAAAGCTCTGGTTGCCATGGCAGCAAAAAATCGAAAATCTTTTAAAATCTTCTTGTGTGAAACCATAAGGCCTAGGGCTACCAAATTTGGCATGTACCAGTAGCTTCGTCTAATAGGCCTCTACAAAGTCTCTTCAAATTATACACTCGGGGTCAAGTTTGGCCCTGTCCCAGGGGTCACAATCTTTACATAGGCTTATATAGTCAAAACTTAAAAAATCTTCACGACCCTAGAGGTAAGGCCTAGATCTACCAGATTTCACCTGTAGCTTTATCATGTTAGCCACTTTCCAAAATTTCCAAATTATAGCCCAGGGGTCAAACTTACATGTAGCTCCTCCCTGGCTGTAACAGGTTTTACATATGCTTATATAGTTAAAACTTTAAAAATATTCTGGTTTCTACCCATAAGATCTAGTGCTTATAAAATTGCAGGTATATTTATCTAAAAGTGCTCTACCAAGACTTCTAAATATAGCTCTGAGGTTTAAATTGGCCCAACCCCTACAAGTTTTACATAGGTTTTTATAGTAAAAACTTTTAAGATCTTCTTGTCTGTGACCTTGAGATTCAGTTGTAATAATTTGTAGACCTTTTCCGAGTGTGCAAATTAAAGCCCCGGTGTCAAAATTGGCCACCACGCCATGGGTCATAAATCTAACATGTGCTTAATTATAGAGTGAAAATTCTTTAAAAAAAAAAAACTTACCCTTACCGATAAATCCTTGGGTTACGATTAGCTCTGCCTCATGGGTCTCATGTTTTACAGCGGCACTATTCTGAGGAAAGAATGAAAATCATCTTATTTATAACCACACAGCCTAGACTTTTATTATTTGGCATGTGGCCTTATCTTGTGGACCTCTAATAGGATTCCAGTTATTATAGCTCTGTGTTCAAACCTGGCTTAACCCTAGAGTCACAGCTTTCACCTGGTCTTGTACAGAGAAAACTTGTTTGAAACCGTTTGGCCTTGAATTTTAATGTTTTGTATGTATGGTTTGTACTTATTAGCCAGTGAAGAAATACATGGCCATCATGACCCTCTCGTTTTTCCTTTGCATACTGTTTTTTGCGTTTATTTATCTTGGTTCAGAAGTAGTCTGAACAGTAATTGGTGAAGAATCTTTTTCCAGGTATTCAGATTTAAGGTCAAAGAGTGCTCAGAGTTTGAAACATGTAAAGATACCATGAAAAGCAAGAACCCTTCTTGTGGATGGTGTGTTATTGAAAACAGGTATAGAATTATTATGAATTATTTCATGCTTTTCAGTAGTTTATAGAGAAATAACGGTGAAATATGGTTTGACATTGCATGATTATGACCAGTGAAAAATACAGTTTTTCATATATTCTAACTCTTCAATTGAACGCAGAAACAGTAGTTCCCGCGCACTAGTTACCTAGGTAAACAGCGTGTGCCATTCAACCAGAGGAAAATATGACGTAATTTACATGTATTTACCCTGTATTTCTCACGTTTTACGTAAGATTGTAATTCATTGTTTTGTTAGGCGGTACGCTACGGGAAATTACCAAAAGCAACTGTATTGGATTTTTATGATACATGTGAAAATATTACAGATGATGTTCACTCGATGAAATAAATTTCGATTTTTCGCAAAAAACAACAAATATCCTGTATATCTATGGTCAGCTATCTCTTTACGTTCTGCAATCTACCAGCTCATCATGTTTGAAAAGTATTGAAGCAAGTAGTAATAAGTAGAGAGAGCTGGGTTTTAACCATAAATTTGACCATCTACGAAAAAACTAACTTTTTAACCATATGTATGCTTAAATTAACATTTTAACCATGTGAATGATTAAAATATTATACCGACCATATCCCTGCTTAAATTCAAAACCGACCACATCCCTGCTTAAATTCAAAACCGACCATATCCCTGCTTAAATTCAAAACCGACCATATCCCTGCTTAAATCTAAAACCGACCATATCCCTGCTTAAAACTAAAACTAACCATATCCCTGCTTAAATTCAAACCCGACCATCTCCCTGCTTAAATCTAAACCCGACCATATCCCTGCTTAAATCTAAAACCAACCATCTCCCTGCTTAAATCTAAAACCGACCACCCCCCCTGCTTAAAACGAAACCCGACCATCTCCCTGCTTAAATCCAAACCCAACCATATCCCTGCTTAAATCCAAATCCAACCATCTCCCTGCTTATTACTACATCCCAACGATTCATATTTTTAGCTCATATAGCTATATGAGCAAAATTACAACATTTTGATAAATCTAACCTCAACCACATCTATGGTTGTGCCGCTAAACAACATCCTAGTTAACGTGTCTCATATTTTTAGCCCATATACCTATATGAGCGAAATTACAACATTTTTTAAATCGTCATATTATATATATTCTGCCCTATACGTAGTAAATTTTCTAAGATCTGCGTCTTTATCTTAGTGTGTCCCCAAGCTAATGTATCGATATTGTTCCCAAGGATATAGCGTTTATCGTCGTTACTACTTAATGCGACTTTATTTACCTCTTCAGTATGGGACTTAAGAAAAAAATTAATTAAGTTAAATAAAAAAAATCTTATATATAAAAAATGAGTGCAGATATAAATTATATCAAAAGTGGAGAACTTTGTAAAGAAGACCTTTCTATAAATTACGCGAATAAATATAAAAGCAAAGAGTATGCTTTTGTTAAGATTCCAGTAAAGTACAGATACCCTAATAATAAAAATGGTTCGTTGTTTATGCGTACCCCTGTTTTGTTTTCATATGGTGTTAATGCAGGATTTGGAAATAACGCAGAAGGAGAAGATCTAAAAGATTACTCCTTATCTTTACTATGTTATAACGGTAAAAAGCCTATGAAAAAGGAAAGAGCTTTTAAAGAAGATCTGGAAAAACTAACAGATTTCTTCCGAGAGCATGGAATGGACAAAGAACTAAGAGAAGATAAGATTAAAAATTTAGACACAATTAATATTTTAAGATATAATGAGGATGGATCGGCTATGTTATACCCAAAACTTTACGAAAACAAACAATATAAGACCTGCTTTTACGATGAAAACAACAAAGAGGTAAACCCTCTTTCATATAAGAAAATTGCTTGTAAGTTGTTTTGTATTTTAAAAGTAGAAGGAATATTTAAAAATAAAAACATCGAAACGATCCAGATTAAAGTTATATCAGTAAAAATAATAGAAAAGAATGTAAAATTACCAGGAAAGGAAAAGGAAATTTTACCTAATATCTTAGATGAATGCCCAAGTTCTGACGAGGATGAGGATGAGGAATAAGTACAGATATCAAACGTAAGATATAACTTTTATAAACAAAGTTATATCTTTATAAGTCTAACTGTATCAAAATAGATATGTAAGCGTGTATTACATCACGGTCGGTTGTTTTTGAAACAAAGTTTATTATGTCACATTGCTTTACCTCTAAAGCCCTTGGAAAAACCGTACAGCTACAAATTACGTCCGCTTTTTTAATAATAGAGTAATCAACCTGCTCTATTCCGTTTACCGCAATATTAACTTGTACCTCTTTTAGTGCGTTATAGTTATCTTTAACAATGGTTAAACTTCCTCTTATAATTCTACCCGGTGCACTCATGCAGTAACCTCCTAAACGATGGTTGCGACCCGAATTACCATTACCGAATGAGAACTCATAATTACCATCTACAATTCCCCTTGTTCTTCAGCCCACACAGTTATAATAGGTTTAGGACCTATGAGAGAAGGAAGGCATACTTTTTTATCCACATAGGATTTTGTTGCTAAATCTCTCTCTTCTACCGGGGGAGCTGCGTTTTTTATAGAAAAACCTTGAAGATTTACGTTAGCCACCGCCATGAAACTTCCATCTGGATTTTTTACGATAGCTCCACCATTATCAACATAATTTTTATTAGCAGCAGCATGACGGGATATAGGATTTGGTAACCCAGTAATCGGGTTATCATTCATATCTATTTCACCAGCCATTGAAAAAGATCCATCTTGTTTTTTAGTTAAAGCTTTTTCACCCGCAGCAGCTACCTCAACGAGGGTATCTACGTAAAACTTATTTACAGCTTGATCATTTTCTAAAGGGCTTCCTACATTGTTAATCCTTCGTCCTCCCATAGAAACGTCAGAAACTGCCATATACCTACCAGCTCCATAAACGAAGGCTCTATTTGCACTGTCTACATATCTTTTAGTTGCTGCATCTTGGGCATCTGCGGGATCCAAAAGATTAATTAAACTATATCTTTTAATATCTATATTTGCAATAGCGGAAAAGGTACCATCTCGATTCTCTACTATAGCTTTACCGCTTCTATCCACATATTTTTAGTAGCTGCTTCGTTTGGTTCTGTAGGCTCCTTAACATTTCTTATTTCATTGAAACCCATATTTAAAAATCCAAGGGCCTGGTATCCACCATTTTCTTTTAATAACCCCCCAGAATTTTCATCAACGTAATGTTTTGTAGCAATGTCTTGAGGATTTACAGGATTACTAACCCTCGTTAGGGTATTACCAGCCATATCTATAGAACCAGTAACTACGGTTGTTCCATCTTTACGTAAAAAAATATTATTTATGTAAGCGAGTGACACACCATCACCGCTTATTTTATCTTCTTTCATTAGTCCGAATTTATTAACTGGCATTTTTTATATTGCTAAAAAAATTTATTTAAAACATTTTGAAACTTTTTACCCGAGCTTAACTCTTTAAGAATGTATAAACATAAATGCCCACAAAATACCTCCCCAGGTTGTTGTAATTGATCAGTATTGTACTGTATAGGACTTTTTAGGTACTCTCGAATTTCATTAGGTGGCTGTATGCCATAACTGTCAAAATAAATTTTAGTTTTATCGTTTTTATACCAAGCAACCCAATGGGTATCAGGTCCACCACTTTTATCAAAGTTTGATATACCACATTCTTTTTTATTTGGTTTTCTCGGTAATGTATCTCGTAAAAAGACTCCTCTAAAATAAGGTATCTCTAATCTTTTTACAGCATCTTCTAACTCGAAATTATTTAATGGTTTATTTGGTAAAATTACGTTTTCAATCGAAATATTTAACATTTTTTTATAGTTAAATATTTCTAATGTCTTTATTGTCAACCCATGAATTAAATCCATTGGGGTAACCTTTCCACTTTACAAGAGATTTCTTTTTTCCTTTTATAATAACCTTTTCTATCCTATACAGCTCCTGAGTGGTTTTCTGTAGTTCGGGTTCATAAAAGGTACCTTGTATTTCTTCTCCATTAAGATCCTTAATTTTATATGTTACAGGTGATGTATGTTTTACTTCAGAAACTGTAAAAACCTCTTCTGTCCATCTTGTTGTATAACCTTTCTCAAAAGTCTTTTTCTTTTTAGTTATCCTTACTTTGTCTCCACTGGAAAACTTAGGCTTTATATCTTTTATTTCGAGATTATCGGGATAAAGATTTCTCCAAACTTTGGTTTCATTTTCTTTTTTACTCGCATTTACTGGCGTCATCTTAATAGATGAATGCCTTGAGTTATTATATTCTTTAACAAGATCAGGTAAAACATCAATGTAAATATTTGTAGAGTTAGCAGAAAAATACTTCCACATCTTTTCTTTCATTGTTCTAATCCATCTCTCAACAACACTAGATTTTTCCTCATTTTCAGTAGAGTACAATTCAACCAAGTCTTTTACATCTTTGTTATAAAACTCTTTACCCTTATCCACCCACATTTTTCCCGGTTTCCTCTCCTTAAAAATACTTTTTAATGTTATAGCAACAGATTTCCCCGTTTTGTCTTTTAATGGCACTAACCATCCGTATTTAGAAAAGATGTCAATGGCAGCGAGAAGGTATTTTACACCTTGATTAAACTTAAAAAATGCTTGCATGTCTACTAAATCCACAGCCCATATCTTATCTATACCATTTACTATAACTCTCCTTTTCTTAAATTTTCTTCTTACAGGTTTATGTAATTCTTCCGCTAATTTCAGCATGCTGGGATTTTTTTTTAACTCCCATTCCAAATTTCATTTTAGTTCCAATGAGTTTACTTACCAACCCCCTTTCCATTTTTTCCCTAATAGTAGGATTTTAAATCCCTTCTAACTCTGTTAACATATTCTTATCGCATACTGCGTTTCTTGTGGCAGTGTCATTATTCTGAAGATAACAAACATCATGATGATAAGCAGCTTTATCAACGCGGTTTATTGGTTTACTCCATTTTTTTGGTGTTAAATCTGGATTGAGTCTTTTCTTTAATTTAGTGCCAGGTCCCGTAAAATTGTGACCGGGGAGATGCATTTCAAAAGGTAAATTATTTATAGCTTTATTTAGCAATGATCTACCCTTTGCCGTCTTAACAAACTGAGTTTTAGTTATTCCACAAACCATACATTTCCCACGTTTCATATTTCTTCCATTTTTAGCAACAGTATAGTTTATGTCACTTGTATCAGTAACTTTTTTACATTTAACACAATATATTTTTATATATAAAATTAAGAAAGTTATATAAAATGGATATTGTAAACTTATCATGGAATGAAGTAGTATCAAAGAGATTTAATCACTCTCTTTTACCCAAAAGTATCAGAGGTTTAATTATAGGTAAATCAGGATGTGGTAAAACTACTCTATTGCTAAACCTTTTACTTAGACCGGGATGGCTCGACTATAATGATTTAACTGTTTTTGGAAAAAGCCTTTTTCAACCGGAATACCGAATATTAAAAAAGGCTTTTAAAGAAAAACTACCAAAAGAATGTATTTTAAAGTTGTTTAACATGCGTGACGAAATACAAGAATTAAATGTATCCCCTACTGCTTTAGTTGAGGAATGGGTTAAATCGTTTAAAAACATATCGGATATAAATTCTAACTTTTTTGAAAATGCGAGTGATGTACCTGATCCGAGAGAGTTAAACTCAGAAAATAAAAATTTAATGATTTTTGATGATTTACTTTTAGAAAAACAGAATAAATGTGAGTGTTACTACATTCGGGGAAGACATAGTAACGTAGATTGTTTTTACCTCTCACAGAATTATTTTAGACTACCAAGGCAAACTATTAGAGAAAACGCTAATTTTATTTGTCTTTTCCGACAAGACCTAAAAAACATTAACCATATTTATAGTGATCATGTAGGTGATGATATGCCAAAGGATGAATTTAGGGAATTTTGTAAAAAGGCATGGGAAAGACAGCACGGCTTTGCTATTATCGATTTAACCAGTAAAAAAATAATGGGAAGTATAGGAACGGTTTGGATAACTTTTACATACCTAAGTCAGTATAAAAAATATTATTTACTCAACTAAATAATATTTTTACTTTTTTAAAAATGGAAGAACTTTTAGAACAAATTGTAAAAAATACGGAACGTAAAACATCATTTCAAATTATAGTAAGCGACAACAAAACAAGTTTTAGAACAAGGTTTAACCCCCCTATTCAGCTGGAAAAGGATAAAAAATATGAGATAGCTTTAGTAAACCTTGAAACTTACTACTCTTTTCCTAACATTGATAAAACAAACAACATATTCGTTTATTCTCCAGATAATGGTAATTCATGGATTAAAATAAAAATACCTGAAGGAAGTTATGACCTTGTTGACATTAATGATACCATTCACCAGGCAATGAGAAAAAAAGGCCATTATGATGAAGTTTATGAAGGTTATTATATTAACATTTCTGCAAACACCAATACCTTAAAGTCTGTTCTTACTCTAGAAGATGGTTATCAAGTGGATTTTAATCAACCTAACTCTATTGCTAAAGTAGTAGGATTTACTCACGCTAAATATACACAAGGATTTTACGAGTCGGAGAATGTAGTTAACATTCTTAGTATAAATAGTTTGCTTGTTAACATAGATATTATTTCTGGGAGTTATGTTAATGGTTCAACAAAAAACACTATTTACTCTTTTTTCCCAGATGTTGCACCTGGATATAAGATAATTGAGTCACCGCTTAATTTAGTATACTTACCATTAACATTACATGAAATATATAGCCTAGAGGTAAATATTACAGATCAAGATGGCAATTTACTAAATCTTAGAGGTGAAAATTTAACAAGTAGATTCCATATTAGAGAAGCGAGATAAAATAAAAAAGAATTATATATATAAAAATGACAAGTTACACTAATATTAAAGTAAATATAACAGAAGGACAAAAGGAAAAGCTTCAACATGCTGTTAAAGCTAGTTCCCCTGTAAGTATACGTTTAGGTCATGAAGATTTAAAAGGTAATGATGTTTTAGCAATTACCAATTCACAACTAAAAAAGTTTGTTAAAGCCTATGAGGGTGGTAAGGGTATAACTATTAAAATGTCTGTGAAACAACTTAAACATAATATGAAAATAGAGGGAGGTTTTCTCGGAATGTTGGCCGGGTTAGCTGCTAGAGCTTTACCAATGATTGCAAAAACCGTTTTACCTGCGTTAGGTATTGGTGCTCTCTCTGGATTAGCTCAAACGGGGGTACAAAAAGCAATGGGGTCGGGTCTTTATCTTAAAAAAGGGGGTTGTGTTTGTCAAGTTGAAACTGATGGATGTGGATTATACTTAAAGCCATACAAAGGTAAAGGTTTAGGGTCTGTTGGTGACGGTTTGTATTTAAAGCAAGGAGGGAAAATTTATGACGGAAAAGGGCTTTTGCTTGGGCCTAATAGTCCATTTGCTAATATCCCTATTCTAGGAGCTATCTTATAAAAAATATTAATATAAAAAAATAATACATAATTAAAAAATTGATACGTAGATATAATTGTGATTTTCAAGATAATGAAATTATAAAAGGAGTAAAATGGTTTCCTTTACAAAATTTGGAATATCCACCTAAAAAAAACAGAAAATACATGGGAAGTATATTCACAAAGTGAAATAATACTACAACCTTTAGAAAAAGTAAAATTTCAACTTGGGCTTGGATGTATTACATATAATAACCCTGATAAAATTGTAACTGTACTTAAAGATAATTTATCCTTAAAAGGTCTAACACACAAGAATTGCTATAGATCAGTTACAAGAGATAATATATTTATATCTATAAAAAATATTTCTAATAGAAATATTACTATCGCAAAATATGAACCTTTATTTTTAGTTCATTATAATGATGGCTCTCATGGTTAAGTTATATTGTAAAGTTATAAATAATAATAATATTTAAATATTATTTGTAACAAGTAAAAATAAAAATGGATATACACAAATTTGGTATAAAACCTAATACTGCTAATCAACATAAAACTATATTTTGGAAACCTAACTTACACGTTGATTATCCTCCCATCAAACAAGATCCTTTAAAATGGAAAATTTATTCCCAAGATGACATTAAGATTCCTTCTAAAGATGGAAAAATAATATCGTTAGGATTTGGCTATATAGCTACGTAGGGGGGTTATATTGGTATCTGTTAGTAATAAATGGAAAGATAGTTTAACCATTTTAAACGGGACACATCTAGATAATGAGACTAATGATATCTTAGTCTACATTTATAATTTCTCACAAAAACCAATTAAAATACCTGAGGGTGAGTTATTTAGCTATCTAAAATACTTACAATCCTGAGATAAAAAATTATAATTTTAATAAAAAAATGGCAGATACAGATCAAAGACATCCTAATAAAGTCTATCCTCCGTTATCTAAAGAAAGTAATACACCTTCAGCCCCGTCTATTGAAATGATGCCGCTAGATGATAAAGGACATTCCTACCGTTTACAAAAGATATCCGAAGTATAGAAGTTTCTTGAGAATGAAGTTCAAAAAAGAGAAGCCTTAGCCAAGAATTATTTTAGAACCGCGAGAGTTGTTGATAATATTGATACAGCATTAATTGGGCTAACAATCGCTTCAGGTGTTGGCGGAGCCATATCATTGGGTACAGTTGTAGCGGTACCAATAGCATTAGGTTTAGAAATTACAAGTGCAGCAACCGGATTACTCTCAATGGTAGGTAAATATGTAGTAAGAAAT
This sequence comes from Hippopus hippopus, assembly GCA_946811185.2. Classification (NCBI taxonomy): domain Eukaryota; kingdom Metazoa; phylum Mollusca; class Bivalvia; order Cardiida; family Cardiidae; genus Hippopus; species Hippopus hippopus. The sequence goes on along the minus strand of OX328102.1, from coordinate 36,603,590 downwards.
TCAAAAACAAAAGGAGAAAAACATCAAAAAATTCGGATGATAGCTGATGCTAAGCTTGATACAATTGCTTCACATATATCTAAAGCTTTAGTTGACAATCATATATCAGATGAAGAGTTTAAACTTATCATGGAAGAACTAGAGAAGTATAAGAAAATGAAGGATGAGATAAGAACAAAAACTAAGAAAAAGATATCTACTGAAAATGAAGAAAGTTTAATCGAGAGAGGGAGGCGAGAGCAAAGGGAGTCCTTTCGGAGGTTGGTTGAGAAAAATCACGGTGGGGCGCTTGGATATTAAAAGACCAAAAATAAAGTTTTCATGCAGCTTTAGTTATGAAACGTGATAAAAAATTATGTTAAAAATTATGTTAAAACTAGGATAAAAAAATATTTTAGTAATAAAAAAATGTCTTTTTTAAAAATCACTGATCCTGCAAAAAGGGATTTAATTGTAAAAGAGTATCTTGAAACAAAAAAGAATATTCGGGATAATCTACTAGCGGAGAGAACAGGCGAACAGCAACTTCAAACCGATATTTCAAAGTTTTTTAAACCTATTACGGAAACACAAAAAACTGCAGCAAGGGATATTACAGAAGCACAAAAAACTACAACAAGGGAGATTACTGAAGGGCTTAGACCTATTAAAGAAAGTGTAGAAAACTTACCGCAAGCTATTAAGTTCCCAGCTTATGATAAATTACCAGAAGAAAGATTAGATACATTATTTGTTGGTGAAATAGCGGATAAATATTTAGAAAAAGAACCTACTGATAAAACGTTTGGAGTAACTCGCAGAAAGGGTAATTATTATATTGGAAACAAAAAAGTTGATATTCAAGAAAATAATATTTTTCTGGAAAATGAGAAATATGAAGGCACGCCTGGTCTATGGGAGTTAATCACATCTAAACATCCAGATTATGGTATTTATTCAGATAAAGATTACGTCAATTACGCGAAGTTGATGGTAAAAACAAATGCTCTTCGTAAAAATAACGATCCGAAAAATCCAAGTCCTAAATCTTCTGGAGGTATAAAATGGAACACTATACTTAAACCTATTTGGGATGATACAAGATTTTATAAGGGAAAGGGTATCGTTGTTATCCCATCTGACCCTAACGCATTAATAGAAAGACTAGATCTGTTGTTTGCAAGTAAAGAAGCAGGTAACACAGGTGTAAGAAATGAGTTAGTTAGTATTTGTGATGAATTAAAAAGACAAGGTGTTTTAAATTCAAACGCTTATAAAAATTTAATGTCTATAGTATAAAAAATGATTGTCAATAATAAATACGGATTTAAAAGAAGTTATTCATACGGTGGTACTGGAATCTTTGACAGCATTGCTAACTTTTTAGCGAAGATTTTTACAAGTAGCGCAGGTAAACAAATAGCATCTTCTGCCCTTGATGTGGGAAAGAGTGTAGCTAAGGAAGGAGCAAAGAAAGCTTTAGAGGTTGGAAAGAGTGCAGCTGTAGAAGCAGGAAAAAAATTAGTTACAAAAGCTTTAACACAAAAATCAAAGACAATTTTACAAAAATATAACCCAACACCAAAACCCACAGATACCCCTAAAACACAAAATATTAATACATTAACAGATGGAAGTGCCTTAGCTATTCAAGACTTAGTTAAAAAATTAAACAGTGGAGCAGGCATTAAGGTAGTATGAAGAAAAAAATAAGTTAAGAAAATTATATTTATTATATAAAAAAAGAGAATGTCAAACTTAATATTTGATCGTGAATATTATTCAAAATACAGAAGTAGTACTATTCATATACTAGGTGCATCTTTAAACCTAAAAGATTGTGAGATTCTTGAAATTAATAACAAAGATTATAAACATCAAAAAGCTGTTATAAAGTTGCCTCCTAGTAAAGTAAACGTAATGAAAGAGATTGAGGAAAAAGTAAATAAGCATTTAGAAGAGTACAATATAACCCCTGTAACACTTGTGTATGGAAATAGAATTTACCCTAAAAAGAAAACATTTACCTCAGAAAATAAACTAAATAAAATTAAACTTAAGGGTGTGTTTGTTAATAGTGAAGATAAAGCTTTTCCCCAGCTTTGGTTAGAGTTTTAATTAAAAGTGATACAATTATAATTTTTATTTAAAATTATAATTGCAATAATAAAAAATGAATATTTCAGAAAACGTAAACTCAATTTTAACCAACTCCAAAAACTGTTGGTATTGATGAGTATGAACACCATGAGTATGAACCGATCACTGGCGCAAATCTCAACAACTCAGGAGGAGGTATTAGGATTAGTATTGAAACCCAAGATATTTTTACTCATCCTAGTGAGAGTTATTTACTTATAGAAGGTCAATTAGTAAAGAAGATGATACTGCTTACGATATAGCCGCAGACGATGTTAATATTGCTTTAACAAACAACGCCTTAATGTACCTGTTTAAAAATATTAGGTATCACCTTTCTGGTATGGATATTGAATCTTTAACACATCCTGGCCAGGCTACTACAATGCTTGGGTTATTAAAATATCCAGATGATTTTTCTAAATCACAGGGGTTAAACCAATTGTGGTATAAGGATACTGGAACTACTGCTAATGCTGATGAAAATGCAGGATGGAAAATAAGAAGAGATTACATCATTAATAATACTATTAATCCAGTAGGTTCATTTAGTTTTAGGGTTCCTTTAAAGCATATATTTGGTTTTTGTCATGACTATAACAAAATATTGTATGGAATGAAGCAAACTCTCACATTAACAAGAAATAATGATAATGATGCAATCTTTCGGGCCAACGTTGCTCCTGTAGGTAAAATTAGATTAGATAAGATATCTTGGTTTATGCCTCACGTGATACCTGCGGATAATGAGAAGATGGCACTTTATAAAATTATCGAGAAAAAAAAAATTACCAGCTGGATATAGAATGCTACAGTGTGAATCTATCGCAGTTCCTCAGACAACATCATTTACCTGGAGACTTTCCGTTAAATCATCTCCCGAGGTACCACGTTTTATCATTGTCGGCTTTCAAACTAATAAAAGTAATAACCAAAGACAAAATGCATCTATATTTAACAATTTAAACGTTAATAATATTTATGTTACGCTAAATACTACCCGATACCCTGCGGTTGACTATAATCTTTCATTTGGTAAACAGCAATTTAGTAGAGCATATGGAGACACTGCGTTATTTAGATCTAAGTTTTTTAACATGGATGAATTAATATCGAACCCTAACATTTCCCCCTCAGATTATAGAACTCTATATCCTTTGTTTTTGTTTGACGTTTCCAAACAAAGCGAGAGATTAAAATATTCTGTTACTGATATTCAAATTAAGGTAAATTTTAGTGTAAATGTGAATGCGAACACAGAGGCATATGCTGTTATTATTAGTGATAAGTTTATTAACTTTCAGTTTGATGGAAATAAAATGTCTGTAGTGTATTATGATATTTTTTTTATATATAAAAATGATAAAGATTATAGATTTAAAAAAAATTCTTAAAGAAAATAATATAAATTTCTGCTCATACTGGGATAAAAAACGCTTAGTTGAGTTGTTAAAAAAACATGGATTGTTACCGGAGGTGTCTCCTAAGTTGCCTGAAAAAGAAATAAGCGAGGATCCAAAGTTTGAAAGATTAAAAACTATTAAGCAAAATCCTAAGAAAGTCACTTTAGAGGATGTTGAAACTGGTGAAATAATAGTATTGCCATCAATATACAAGGCGGGTAAATTTATAGATCGTTGTCCTCAAACAGTTACAAAATGGGACGGAAGAGTTTGGAATAATAAATATAAGATTAACATTCAATAATTTTATTATGTCACTCCATAATAAAATTATTTTTAACATTTAGTTAAGATTTTTTTTACATATATAAAAATGGAAAACTATAATATATATACCGTACAAGGTTTAAAAGATTTAGCCAAGTCAAGAGGAATCCGAGGATACTCAAGACTTAGAAGAGCTGAATTAATTGGGCGTCTAAGTAATCCTATACCTCATAGTCCTGCTGATCAATTCAGGAGGTTCACAGTAAGAGACTTAAAACAAGAATCTAAAAATCGAGGAATTAGAGGATACTCAAGACTTAGAAGAGCTCAATTAATCGACCTCTTACTTAATCGGGGAGCACCATTATTAGATTATGATATTAGTAATCTTGGAGCCCCTGTATTAAAACCAACACCTTACACACCAACACCTACACCTTATACACCATCCTCGGTACCAACTCCACCTAAAGCCGCAGCTGAGGAGTTGATGAACTATTTAGATAGTATTGGAGAAATTAAAAAAAAAAACTATATCACCTAGTTTAGAAGCTTTAAAAGAAAAAATAGATAAGTTATATAAGGATAAAGATAAAATAGAGATTAAAGAAGGACCATCAGCATTTAAAGGTTTTACCAAACAATATCTTATAAAAGGTAAAGGAGCTTTTACACCTGAAGATTTACTTGATTTAGCGAAAGATAAATTAACCAATGTTATGAGAAATAATCGCCGAACAAAAGTTAAACTTATTATGAAATGTATGATGAAACACTCTATTGAAAATCATTTAAAAGAGATGAATTTTGATTCTGGTTTTCCATTTGTTAATTTAGATGGGGATGATGTGGATGAATTATATGATGAAATGGGGGAACAGATATTAATTAATATAGTAACTGAGGAAATGAAACAAGATTATTATAAAGTTCTTTACATAATTGATTTAAGATTACACACAGTATCATATAACCCAATAAAAGGAAATTCTTGGTTTCCAACTCCTCCTAAGATAGCAAATACAAAAAGTGTTATTAATCCAATAAATAAGAATGATAATATGTGCTTTGCTTGTTGTATTCTTATAGCTTTGAACCCAACAGATAATAAACCTGAAAAAATTGATAGACTAAGACCATTATTAAACACTATAAATATGGAAGGGATTAATTACCCTGTTTCCCTTCAAGATAGAATTAAATTCGAAACCCTAAACCCATTTATATCCTTATCAATTTTTGGATATAATTATTTAACTGGTGTTTATCCACTTAGTCTAAGTAAAGAAGTTTATAAAAGAAAACATCATATTAATCTTTTACTTCTTGAGAAGGATGGTAAAAAACATTATTGTTTAACAAAAAATATGAGTAGATTGTTATCTAAACAGATATCTGATCATAATGGTAAAACTTATATTTGTGAAAGATGTTTAAATCATTTTCAAAAAGAAGAAACTTTAAATAAACATTTAGAGTATTGTGGTGAAAAAGATGCCTGTAGAATAGACTTACCTGAAAAGGGTACCAAGATATCTTTTCAGAATTTTAATAAACAACAAAGACACCCTTTTACAATTTATGCGGATATGGAGGCTACATTAGAAAAGAAAAACGAAAATAAAGGCAATGGGACAAAATTAATTAATGAGCATAATGTTTCAGGATATTGTTTTTATGTTAAATCACTTTATGAAAATGTTTACCCTTCTAAGATCTTTCAATATTCTGGCGAAAATGCATCTAAGAAATTCGTAGAGGATTTAGAAAATGTTATAAAAGAAATAGATAGGATACCAATGAGGGAAATGATTTATAGAGTTGAGGATAAAAGAGAGTTTGATAAAGCAGAAAACTGCTGGATATGTGGGGAGCCATTTTCAAAATGTAAAGAAGACATGAAAAAAGTAAGAGACCATTGCCATTATACTGGAAAGTTTAGGGGGGCTGCGCACAGTGTGTGTAATTTAAAATGTAGAAGACCTACTTTTACACCCATATTTTTTCATAATTATAGTAAGTATGATGCTCATCTATTTATAAAAGACTTAATGAGTACACCTGGTGAGACGAGTTGTATACCAACAAACAAGGAAACATATATAAGCGTGTCTAAAAATGTGCCAATAGAATACACTGTTAAAGGGATGAAGAAAATTAAAACGCATGAGATTAGATTCCTTGATAGTTTAAAATTTCTAGGTAAAAGTTTAGATGAATTAGCTAGCACTCTAGCTAAGGAAGAAAAGACTAATCTTATGAAATATTTTGAGGGGGAAAAGCTTGAATTGGTCTCTCAAAAGGGTATATTCCCATATGAATGGTTTGATAACCTTAGTAAATTAGAGGAAACAAAGTTACCCAAACAAAGAGAATTTTACTCGAAGCTTAAATATAGTGGAATTGGGGAGAAGGATTATCAACATGCATTAAATGTATGGAATACTTTCGAGATGAAAACTTTTAAAGATTACCATGACTTATATAATAAGACTGATGTTTTACTGTTGGCGGATGTCTTTGAAAATTTTAGAAATGTTTGCTTTAATAATTATGGGTTAGACCCATAATGGTTTTATACAGCGCCGGGATTAGCTTGGGAGGCAATGTTAAAAACTACTAAGGTAGAATTAGAATTATTATCAGACCCTGATATGATTTTATTTATTGAAAACGGAATAAGAGGAGGTATCTCAACCATTTTTAAACGATATGCAAAAGCAAATAATACATATATGGGTAAAAAATATAACCCAAATGAACCACCTAAATTTATTACTTATTTTAGATGCGAATAATCTCTATGGTTGGGCAATGTGTCAAAAACTTCCCATTGGAAATTTTAAATGGATGGATGAAAATAATTTACAAAATTGGCAAAGTTGCCCATGTATATTAGATGTTGATTTAGAATATCCTAAAGAATTACATGATTTGCATAATGATTTTCCACCAGCTCTCGAAAGATTAAAGACCGGTAAAGTTGAAAAGCTTATACCTAATTTAGATAATAAAAATAAATATATATTACACCATGAAAATTTAAAGTTATATTTAAGTTTAGGTCTAAAGCTTAAAAAGATTCATAGAGGGTTAACTTTTGATGAGAGTGAATGGTTAAAACCTTATATCGATAAAAATACTACACTAAGAGCAAAAGCTAAAACCGCATTTGAAAAGAATTTCTTTAAACTTATGAATAATTCTGTACTTGGTAAGACTATGGAAAATATTAGGAATGGAGTAGAAATAAGATTAGTTAGTACCAAGGAAAAAGCTGAAAAATTAACCGCTAAACCCAACTATTACAATATAACTACCCTTAATGAAAATTTATGTATAATTCAAATGAAAAAACCACGTTTATATTTTAATAAGCCTATTTATGTAGGGATGTGTATTTTAGATTTAAGTAAGACATTGATGTATAACTTTCATTATAATTATATTAAAGATAAATATGGTGAAAAAGTTAAACTTCTTTTCACCGATATAGATAGCTTAATGTATGAAATAGAAACAGAAGATTTTTATAAAGATATTAGTGGTGATGTTAAAGATTGGTTTGATACAAGTGATTACCCACCTGATCACCCTTCAGGTATTCCCACAGGATTAAATAAGAAAGTTGTGGGTATGTTTAAAGATGAGACAAGTGGTAAGATTATTGGGGAGTTTGTAGGCCTCAGGTCTAAGCTATACTCTTATAAAATGTGTGATGATGAGGGAATTAAAAGGCATGTAGTAAAAGCATTTATTAAACATGATCATTATAAAGAGTGTTTGTTTGAAAATAAAACACAATTAAGGAGAATGGTAGTTATTAGGAGCCATAATCATAAGTTGTATACTGAAGAGGTAAATAAAGTCGCATTAAGTAGTAACGACGATAAACGCTATATCCTTGGGAACAATATCGATACATTAGCTTGGGGACACACTAAGATAAAGACGCAGACCTTAGAAAATTTACTACGTATAGGGCAGAATATATATAATATGACGATTTAAAAAATGTTGTAATTTCGCTCATATAGGTATATGGGCTAAAAATATGAGACACGTTAACTAGGATGTTGTTTAGCGGCACAACCATAGATGTGGTTGAGGTTAGATTTATCAAAATGTTGTAATTTTGCTCATATAGCTATATGAGCTAAAAATATGAATCGTTGGGATGTAGTAATAAGCAGGGAGATGGTTGGATTTGGATTTAAGCAGAGATATGGTTGGGTTTGGATTTAAGCAGGGAGATGGTCGGGTTTCGTTTTAAGCAGGGGGGTGGTCGGTTTTAGATTTAAGCAGGGAGATGGTCGGTTTTAGATTTAAGCAGGGATATGGTCGGGTTTAGATTTAAGCAGGGAGATGGTCGGGTTTGAATTTAAGCAGGGATATGGTTAGTTTTAGTTTTAAGCAGGGATATGGTCGGTTTTAGATTTAAGCAGGGATATGGTCGGTTTTGAATTTAAGCAGGGATATGGTCGGTATAATATTTTAATCATACACATGGTTAAAATGTTAATTTAAGCATACATATGGTTAAAAAGTTAGTTTTTTCGTAGATGGTCAAATTTATGGTTAAAACCCAGCTCTCTCTACTTATTACTGAAGCAAAAGGGGAACAAGAATTTTCCAACAATGTCTTCACAGGCTCTTTTGATTGGAACATTAGCTGATGCTTATTAGTCCTATTTCTAAAATGTTATTTCATGGATAACGGAAAAAATATTAGGAGATTATATCATGACAATTTCATCGCTGTAAGTTTACTGTTTGTGGAGTTCTGCATCCCTGTACAGTCCAGTAGAATATTTTGGCTAAACATTTTGATGCTGGAGTTGAATAAATATTGATAATGTCACACATTTATTGTCAAGAATGTGATGTTTTTCCACAAAAATACATGAAGTGTAATGTCAAAATGCTCATTTTTGTCAATTGATAGCATACACGAAAGAAAAGTAAAATTTCATGTTTTGACGCAAGACTGAAATAAAATATGATAAGGTTTCATTGATGAACATGAAAACTCAATACTTTAACCTGTGGCACTCATCAGCGTCAACTTTGGTGTTCACTTAGTAAAATTATACTTTGATCTTACAACATGAAACAAACAATTATTCTCTATTTAACTTGGGTGTTTTCATAAATGTCTGCATTTTTTAAGCTTCAACATCAAAAATGCATCACTTGTATACATGTATATACAAAAAATTCTAAACAACAACACAAAAAAAAGGTATTATGAATTGTGGAATTATCTTATATGATTATTTGAGAATAAAGTTTATCTTTCATAACCTCCCCGTCTCACAGCGTCCGAATCTCCAAAAACTCGTAGTACTTCGGGAGACAGCGTTTTTCCCAAATCACTACAAAAACGAGCCGTTCAATGGATCTTCATGGCATATTTCCAGAAGTACATTTTTTTCCGCACGTGCTACGACGTACTACAATATGCTACGATATATTAGTCTTCACCCCGATTTTCTTCCGAAGTATGCCGAGTTTTAGAGCCGAGGTACTACGAAGCATCCCAATCTACACCGAACATCCCAATTTCTGTGAACGAAGGACTACATCAACAGCTCCGGATCTACTACGAGTTTCAAACCTTCTCCAAGAGTTTGCACCCAAATTTGAACAAAAGACACAGACAGGTATATAAACTTTTCATTTTTCAGTTGAGAATCAGTCATCCTAAAACTTTTGAAGTGACAACGTGTCAGCCACAACTGATGAAGTCATCATTGCAGTCTTGTGATTAAAAATTAAGAAGAGAAAGACGGCCCTGACTTAACAAAGTCTTTTTCGACAACAGCAGAGGCTAGAATACGAACAACACTAACCACAGCTTAAGCACAAGAAATAAAGGCGACGGTGGGTGCAGCCTTGGTTCACCAAAGACAGGAGGTAGAGCACCGAACAATACCATCAGTTGCTGCAGCAGGGGAAAGTACGCGGAATTAGGGCCAGTTTTCTTACCCGAACAATGCCAAATTGACTTCTACGAAGTACACCGAAACACTACCACGTAGTATGAAGTACTATAAAGTACACCGAAACACTCATGGGGAGAGCCGTAACTATAGGGAGAGCTGTAACAGTTGGGAGAGCCGTAACTAAGTTTTTGTACTTGTGGCTCAACCCATTTGGCGGCTTTTTGTTGTTTGTTATTATGTATTCTACATATATGTAAATTATGGTAATAAAATATGTTTAAGCTAAACGGAAGCACTTCGATTTCTGATCAATTCAGCTTGACTTTTGAAGTCGGAAAAAATTAGCGCAAGTTGAATTTTTTCTCCCGAAGTCTTTTTGAGCCTGAATTGACTTACGAAGCTCTACGAATCTCCCGAAGCTTGCCGAATTCATGGCGAATTCGAAAATGTCAAATTCGGAATCGATTCGGGGTCTATGAGACCGGAGGGTTAGGTTTATTGAAGTTCTGTTTTATAACTTTCGGCCAAAGTCATTTGATCTAAGTCTTAGGAGAAAACCAGGTAAATTCGGACGGTTTTTGCAGCACCTTAGTGGAGGCTTTCAGATTATGAAGTGCAGCGGTGAAGCTCAGACATACGTCTGCTATCACTCATTTGGGCCATCATTTTACTTGCGTTTTATTGGTAAACTGTCTAGTGAAATACGAACTGAAATGTTGAGAATATGAGAATTTTGAGGGTACTGCAAGACGGGTAATTTCGGTCATAATGGGAAAAATACGGACGCACAAGAAGAACACCCGGACAAGTCACTTATCGAAGTGTGACATTCGGACAGTTTGGACTTTTGAAAAAAATATGCCGAGAACGAGTTATGCATCATTATATTGCAATTAATACAGACCAAGATTAAACTGCAGATACATATGTGCAGTCCAGTATTTGGCTATACTGTGTTAGATGTCTATGTTGTCTTGGTCAGACCTGAGCAGATTAAATCAGGTTTTGGCCAAAATCATGCATTTAGTGATGCAAGCATGAAACTTGGCACAGATACCCATACAGGGACCCTGTTTTAAAAAAAAACAAAAAACACGTTAGCCAATTTAAATTTTAAAATGGCGGCCATTTTTTAAGATGGCCGCCAAGGCATATTGTATTTTGCTGTGATGACAATACAAGATTTGTTGTTCTTATTGATAAAATTGTAGTTCTTGCGCTAAACAGAGACAAAGTAAGAGTAAAAAATGGTTCAAAGATGGCTATGATGTTGCAAGATGGCGGCCATTATTCCACTTAGCCACTTTTTTCCACCAAATATATTCTTTAATTGAACACCACTGGAGTATTAACTTTGATTTTTTTTCTTTTGCAAAGTGCTATGGAGTTGATATTTTAGAAGCTTTGAGATGATAAATTGATGTTTTTTTTTTTTTGTTGTTGTTGTTGTCTTAAGACCCTGTCATTGACATTTCAGCTATTTGAAGATAATACATTGATGACTACAGACAATTTATAAAATGCTATTCAGGTAAAGTGAGGAAAGAATTTCGCTTTACGTAAGACTAGAATTTGAGACTTTATGATTTGCAGCCAGGTCTGCCAACCATATGTAGGTTAGCATATTGTCCAAAGGACTTGTAAAAAACAAAAAAAAAGTGTATGCAGTGGCGTAACTAGAGTTTTATGTTAGCCACCTGTTGTGAAAGTATCTTCTGACAATTTCTGTGCATACTTTATGTGTCGGCTTGGCAGAGCCGAGCCAAGGGTAAAGGGGCTATAGTGTTCACCCGAAATGTGTTAAGATCGCATGGGACTTGAATGACACTGGATGAACGATTGGACTAGGCGTAGGACTCGAATGCACAAACCTAGTTGTATCCCATATCTAAGCGTGTCTAGAATATTCAGTATTAAACAGTTTAAAGTGATATAAATAGGTGGTATATTGGCCTTATATTGTAATCCAGTACAAAAGCACCGCACGCGGGTGCAAACGCTTGGCTGCAGTTGCTTGATTTTCAATGAAATAAGTAAAAAAGGCGACATAACTATGTCAAAATACTTTAATGGTTGTCTGCCCTTGTTGGATGGGTTTCTTTCTTTTTTAGTTAATAGCTTGCCCAAGATTGAAGTACATATCTTCAGCAATAACAGAGATATAAAACGTAAAAGGTTTTGTGCGACGATGACGCAGACGACAACAAGGCTTCTTCTTCGAAACAGCCGAGCTAAAAGATTGTAGTATAAGCTCTACGATTCAAACTGACTGAACAAACGCCGTCTCTGTCAGACTCAAAACAGATCTAAATTCCACACAAGCAGATAGCAGTAAAGAAGATAGTAGTCAAATGCTAGCGACAAAAACTCCGCTTATTCAAGCCATTGATCAGTTACTTATCTTTTAGATCCAAGTACTCGTCGATTGATATATAAAGTCGCAACGAAAATAAGCACTGATGGCCCTGTCATATTCAAATTTCAAACAGATTTTGTTAGTCTATAAGGCTTTCACAACAGTATATTTCATTGATTATTCGCATTTTTTTTTTTTTTTTTTTATTATTCTTCTTCTTTTCAAACCTTCAACGTCATCTAATCTACTTAGATATAAAATGATAGGTAACCGATTGATGGTTTGAAATAACATAGTCTTTGTCGGAGTGTTTGTTGGTAGCATTCAGGTATTCAAACCCTGTATCTAGCCAAATCGTTCATTAAGTCTTGTCTTAGTCCAGTGAAATCTGTACGCCAACCGGTTAACTCAAGCCCTATTACCTTTGACTCAGCTTGCCCAAGCTGGCACATCCTTTAAATTCGGGTGTGGCTTTCTAACTGGTACAACATAGAAAATTATATAATTACGGCTCACTGAGCAACATTCGAGACACATAACAACCTTACTAGAAGTTTGTTTAGCCAACACCGGACTGTGGGACAGGAGTGATGTCACCAGAGTGCCCTGGTTGTGCCATGACATTCACTCATACTTTAAAGTTTAAAAGAGGTTCTCAAAATGTTCATCTACTATGCTTCCAAAAGAAGTTAAAGCTATTGCTCGGAGTGTTTCATAAAAAAAATTACAGCTCCGGAAAAAGTGGCCGATTTAAAAAAAAATGGTCACCAAATCTTGAAACACAGTCATCATCTTTAAACCATCTATTGACCATTATAAAGTCTTTGTTAAGCATATGAACAACAACTTTACCAAGTATACGACAAATCTTGTCATACAGTGGTTACAGAAATACCAAAACAATATTTCGACATGCCGTTGCAGCCATCTATAAAATGGCGCCATTTTGATTTTTCAAGTAGCTAGTCGGTTTATTCAAAACAGGTTCCCTTTATAAGTATCCGTGCAAAGTTTTATGCTTACATCATTAAATGCATGATTTTGGTGAAAAGTGACCTAACTTGCATCCCCAAATTAACATTTATCATCAATATAGATTAAACAATGCTTGAAAATTAGTTTACCACATCAGTATGCTCAAAATCAGTTTCTTCCTGTTTGGAAATATGCATTTTGACACCAAAAATTTTAAAATCGGTCAATTGGGTCCTGTTTTACAGTAATAAAAAAAAATGCTATTGAAAGCAGGTTTCTTTGGCATGTGAATGACGCACAACAGCTCGCCTTATTTGCAAAGAATGACCCTTGGGTTGTGAGGTAGAGCGTCGGCCTCGTAACCAAAGGGTCCCGAGTTCGAGACCCGGGAGCGGGTGTCAACTTTGGGATTTTTCATTGGCCCACACATTCGGCGCGAGTACTGGTGTAGTTCCCAGGAAGCAGAATCGAGAGAGATTAGTATAAGTTTTAAGAACTTGTTTCTCAATCAATGTAAAATAAATATGTTTAAACTAAACTTGACTTCCCTGCTGACTGCAATTTTCTCTGCAGATGAAATATATCCTATTCGATGTCCCCTACTTACAGCTTTGACAGCGGCCCGACTTAAAAAAGGGAAGGGAACTGCGGAAATGTCGAAGATTCAATCGACACTTGAAATCATTCAGTGTGACAGTCAAACACACATTAGCTAGTCTAAAGTTATGCAAAGTAAGTGGCGCGATTTGGAGAAATCAAGGTCACTTCTAAGCAAAACAGTCAAGATTTCTTGAGGTCATTTCTGTCGACGTAAAGAAATTGGGTTGAACCATTGAAATAGCAAGTGAACTTTAATAAAATATTATTCATTATAGTTCTCCTTTAAATTCATTTTATTATTGCATTATTTCGTTTGAGACATTCCCCTTGAAAAGTCCGCAGTCAGCGGTCCGCAGTACGCGACTGTGACAAAGATCTAATAAAAGTAGTTTGGATAGCAGAGTTCTGTGAATTAATAAATATTAACAACACTTCAGGAATACATGAGTAGCTGCACAGGTAACCATGGTTGAACTGAAATTCTTTAAAAAAAAAACATTGAACAAAGAACAAACAAGCAAAATATAACAAGCTGCTGTATAAACACTAGCAGTCTCCACTTGCTAACAACTGGAACAGAATGTCTAACATACTTGTTTTACAAGTATGAATTGCAGGTTGATCTATTTCAGAGTCATCGACATACATGCGACCGCTTTCGAGAGCTTAGAATGTAATCAGCTGGAAAAAAGTAAAATTTTGTAGAATAGGCTTGAATAAACAATTAGATGGTATAGATGTAAGATCAGACTGCAGTTTCTGTATTGTCTGATCTTCCATATGCCATCTGCGGAAGCCCTTATTTTCACCGATAGGGCTGAGAGCATTAGAGTACTGGTAGCTCAGACCTCAAGTGCATGGTGAAACAGGTAACTAAACTAATTAATGAAAGAAGTTCAATATAGATGACATGGATCTTCACAGCAAGTATGAAGGATGCTGAATTTGTCAGAATATCTGACAAGGAAGCGGACACTAAGATCAGACTGCAGCAGTCTTATCTTGAATTTCTCAGTCTGTCTAAGCAACAAGGTCTTGCTTGAGTATTTTAAGATGTCAATGTCAATTCAAATTCGTATTTTATCAAAATTGAAAAACACATTTTCAGGAGCTCGAAGAAGACGGACTGTAAGGACCATACAACATGGCTGTCCTCCCTGTCAGCCTGTATCAGTGCTGATGCAATACCAAAATATATGCCTGTGAGACTAATTAATGCTGTGAGTTTCAGATGCAGGGTGTCCGGAAAGTAAGGTAACACTTTTGTTCGTATAGAATATAGCTTTTTATTTCAGATGAAGAGACAAGAATATGTATAAAGTCATGTACATAAAATATGTAAGGTTTTTTTTTGTGTGGTAATTATGTTAAGTTTTCGTTACATTACACATTTTTATACAGATTTTAGACCAAAATTACCTTTTTGTTTTTGACGTCATTTTGGTAATTCATGACGTTTTTCAATATGACGGCATTTTATACTCTTTCCATGCCGAATATGCACGATGGAATTGCAATTTTTTTAGCACACATTCCTTTATCATTCTTTTTGATTTCATGTTTAATATTTTTTAAAACATGTATTTACTGTCTGGCGTGGGATTGTAGACCTTTCACTTTGAATAACCCTATTGGAAAAAGTTGCATCGGTCATGATTGTGGGCTGGCCATAATATTCCTAAATATATTTTACCTTCGAATATCGTTTGCAATTACCCTTTCACTGAACATATCGTAAAATGAGTCTATAACAGTGTTAGATGTGTGTGTCGAAGCAGCATAAACCACGTGTTTTGCAATCTAGGAGACTTCTTTTCGAGTGCAGGAACAAACTTGTTCTTCAAAAGCGTTAGTAAGCTATCGTGTCTTTATAGATGTATGGTCCGAAAACATCGTGATATGATAGTGTACACCATACAGATAGTTTTGTCAATTTACGACGGTGTCTTTGTGAAATAGTATGGTTTCATGTGCCAAAAAACGCATATTTTGTTAACAGACATGTCCAGACAACAGGAAATGAGAGAACGTCATAAATTACTAAAATGACGCCAATGACCAACATGTACTTCTGATTTAAAATTTGTATAAAAGTGTGTAATGTAATTAGAATTAAACAAAACTTTCACACAAAAAATCTAGCATATTTTATTTGCATGTACATATATTTTTAACATTTCATCTGAAATTTAAACCCTTATTATAAATATACAAAAGTGTTACCTTTCTTTCTTTCCGGACACTCTGAATATTTTATTTGACATAGCCAAATGTGCTGGCTTTTGACCTACTTTTTGGCAATTATCAAAAAGGAATAAATAGAAATTTGTAATTGGTCAAAAGTGAAGACATGCTTATTTAACTCTTTACCACACAACAAAAGATTAGACTAGTCCAAACTCGAAGCATTTGCAGACGACAAAGTAGATAAGTCTCAAATGATTGAATTTGTGTCTAAAAGTTTAGAAAACATTGTGGGAACAGGAGAAAATACCGTTTACCAGCATTTTCTCCTTTTCCCACAATGTTTTCAAAAGGTTTCTTCTGCAGGGTCGTTAAAATCTGGGATTGTTTGGTATAGAGTTAAGGGCCACTGGCTATTTGCTGGCTGTTAAGGTGTTAAGCATATCACCATCAGCAGACCACCTCTGAAAACACTTTGGCAAGAGGAGAAATTTTTACTGAACGCAATTCTTTCCGTTTGCCACAACTTCTACACATGTGTTCATAAATTTAAGCATGGATATTATGGATAGTTCATATTTTGCAAGGATCTTGCCTTAATTGTCTACTGCAAATTTGTGTCAGAGGTTGATGAGTTTATCCGGTATCACTCGAGCCTATTTAAAATGAAACTTTTTCAAGTGATAAAAAGGAAGATTTATGAAGAAAATGAATATTTTTCCAATAATAAAGAAAAGTTGAGGAATGGAACAATTGCTTTTAATGATTATTTCAAAAATTGTTTAGTTTAAAGAGATGTCTTGGTTTTGATGGTCAAAAATAAAACATTGCCAAAAAAAGGATTAGAAGTTTTGGAATTGTCATTATGTCATTTAAGTCTAACTCAAGGATTCTATTCTCGACATCCTCAGAAAAATTTTGCCCCTTTGCTACAGAGCAAATTCGTAGGAAGATGCTCTTATTCTTCATCAGCGACACCCACTGAAATCAAATACAGAAAATGTTGAAATTCACAGTACATCTGAAATTTTATTTCACGTTTTAAATGTATTGCACAAGTAACTCGTAACAGTATATTTCTTAACCAAGATAGTATAGATTTCTGTTTATATAATGTATCAATCAAAGTATATGTAGAATAGGCCACATGGTCTAAAATGACCATGACATTGATTTACTCCAAGATAAGTGATATTTTTTCATCACCTACAATTATCTTTGTTGAGAGATAATTGAAAATTAGTAAAATAGTAGCATGTTCATATGAGGTTGTGGGTTAAAAAGGAATACACTCAGATTTTATACTACGCCTAGGTTCTTTGATATATCTAAGCTATGTAGATAACATTTCTACCATTTGCCCTCACCACCCCTTCCTGTGCTTTAACAACCCTGTGGATAAAGGCAAATATTTTGAAATCAGCATTTTCTCCTAACTTTTTCCACAATGCTTTTTGTCCTTTACAAAAAAAATAACAATAAGTTCTGTCACTGCAGCCACATTTATTGTGTCAACTGCAGTGATTTCAGTTAGGACAAGTCTAGAACTTTGCCATCTGGTAAACAATTTAAAGAGGTAAAACCAACTTACATTGCCCTTCGACAAAGAGACAATCAAGATGAGACTGCATAAAACACACAGTTTGATCTTAGATTTACACTGTCAATTACTTTTTAGCTCTACTGGCTGAAAGCCAGCAAAACTCGTGTCATGCCGTGGTTTCTGTGGTGAGTCCACCCGTCCTTCTGTCAGTTCGTCCGTTAGTCTTTTTCTTATTTACATGATAAATTCTGCATTTTGTGACCAAATTGTTACGGGAAATCACTACTTCCTCACTGTACTGAGTTAGACAGAATTCTCTTTAGCTCAATGGTTAAGCTGTTTGTCTTTTAATCCTCAAAAAAAAAAAATGAGAGTCTTTGCCATGCGGGTCCCAATCCCGGCTGGAGTGGTTTGTATTTGAGCTATGCATTTGTTGCGAACTGACATGTTCGTAAGATGGAGGCTCGTCCTGGATTGGCCATAGAGCCATTTGTTGTCTACATAATAGACTTACTGACTTATAAGGCTTTTGTTCATCAAATTGATGACAGAAAAGAGGGCCTGCATTACGGGAGATCACTCCTTCCTCACTGCATGGCTTCTTCCCGTATAAAATCAATACCTGACAATTGCACTAGGAAGAATTCTGTTTAACTCATTGTTTAAGCTGTTGGTCTTTTAAACCTAAAAATTGAGGATCTTTGCCACGCGGGTTCGGATCCTGGCTGCAGCGCTTTGTTTTGAGCTATGCATTTGTTGCGAACTTCCATGTTTGAAGAAGATTTTTTGAAACTTGCAGTTTGTTAGCATCATCAATTTCCTGAACCATAGTGAAAAAAAATCTGACAATGAGTAAGGGAAAAGTAGCCATTTTAAGTTGAAAATATGCTTATTTTGTTTAAACAATAAAGGCCACATTTTGTGGTCGAATTTTCATAGCCTTGCACAGTTGCGTTGTATCATCAATAGCTTGACTCTATTGATTTGGAGAAAAAAATGGACAAATAGTAAAGGGAAAGTAGCCATTTAAAGTTAGAAATTTTTATTTCTTGTTTATGCGATTAAATCTGCATTTTTTATTCGATTTTCATGAAACTTGCATGGTTGCTTTATATTATCAATAGCCTGAAATCCATCACTTTTAAAAAAAATCGAACTATTAGTCAGGGAAGAGTAGCCATTAGAAGTTGAAAATATACATTTTTTGTTAATTTGCACAGATCGTTTGCATCTCAAGGCATTGGTCCCTATTAAAAATGAAGAAATACAGCCATCACTTTAGGAAAACAAGCACATTCGATGACTTTGTCAACAAAGTCCATCTGATTGGTCACATTTCTCTGAAACTTGCAATAATTGTTTTGTACAGTAAGTTATGAAACTCAATCAAATTACGCTCGATTCCAAACCATTGGTTTTAAGAAACTGCACTTCATTTATTTCACTAGTGGTTCAATTCACTATGCCTACTTACTATGCTGTTCTGGTGGTTCAAGCCCAGTTGCAACATCCGCTTTTGTGTATGTGTTTGTCCATTCCCTTTTTGTATCGTATATTAATGATGCTTGCCCGAAAGTAAGCAAAATCTCTGCCAGTAGAGCGTTTCAGACCTTGAAGGGCCTCTATTTTTTAGATAGTCCGGCTAAATCAACCTTGAAATAAAGATATTTTGGCATTTTGTTTCTAATTGAAAAGATTCATTTGATTAATTCTGTATGGTATAAGGCTTGGTGTGACTTGCATCAGAAAGTATTGTTAAGTGCTTCTCATGTTCATTTTAAGCCTTTCCCGAACAATAAATTTTACGATTTATGGACTCTCTAAAACTGAAAGCATCTTTATATGATAAGTTACAAGTGGCTAAAATGATGTGTGCTTTTCAAAGGATAGAAAACGTTGTGGAAAAACTAGAAAATGCTGCTTACTAGCATTTTCTCCTTTTCCCACGTTTACTAAAAGCCATCTTCAGGGTTGTTAAAAGACGGAATTGTTTGATAGAAGGTTAATAAGATGCAAATAGCAACTGTTATGAACTTTTGAAGAGAAGGCAGGTGATTTTGAATATAGTTTTATATTTGTACAGGCAACAATCATTACCATCAACCTAAGTGGAAACTTTCCGTCAAGTTTACTTCAATCTAACTTTGTCTGTGGTTATTGGCGAGGAGACGAGAAAATTGGGGCCTATATCGATTCATCATACTCACCATCAAATGAGAACTTTTATTGCCCTTTTCCAGGTTTTGATGGTGAGTTGTTCTATACCCTAATATAGTTATGGCATCATACACTTAATCATACAAACCCCTGCATTTATGACCCTTATGTAAAAATTGTTGGTAAACATCATGTCCGCAAATGCTTTAAGCATGAAAAGAGTCTAAAATTTTGCTGTTTGATCAAGATTTGTTTCTACTACAAACACATATTTTCCTGAAATAACACAAATACCTCCAGTAGACATTCGCCTTCTTAGCTCACCTGAGCACAAAGTGTTCAAAGGTGAGTTATTGTTTGCCATCCATCATCAAGTTTTGCATCAATTTGATTCTTTTCCAAAACTGCTTGAACATTTGATACACTCTACAGGAAAGTTTCTTGGATAACCTTCTTACAAAATCACTTCATCAGTTTCTCGCAACTGAACGTTATATTTGCCAGATCAAGGGATTCAACTCCGCTAAACAACACAGCTGCCAAAGCTAGAAAAAGAAAACAAAAAGACAGAAAAATGTAAACAATTCCTCCTTCTAAACCAGAAGGAGGAATTTGAAATATACAGGAATACTTCAGCAAAATTACTCAATGGAAGAAAGTCACTACCAGAGCTTAAAAATCAAAAACCTATGGTCAACTTTTGCCCTTCAACTACCTGAGGCTTTTAAAATGATTTTACAGAAATGTTCCTTTGAGGTGAAACTACACAAGAATATTCATAGTGATCTGCTCTGCTAAAAGAAAATGCCACCAGAGCAGAGAATTAGAAAATCTCTAAATGACTTCTCCTAAACAAATTTTAGAATTTTGAAATAATTTCACCTGAATGTTATTTGATAACCTTCCACAATTGCAAAAAGCAGTTCTGCTCTGCTGAACAAAGTGGTACTAACAGCTAAAATTAGAAAAACATGTGTTCAACTCTTCTGAAACCTGTTAAAGGATTTTGATATAATTTTACGGAAAAGTTCCTTTGGTGATGTAGTCTAAATTTCTAAAAAATGTTCTGCTCCACTCAACAAGATGTCCACAGGAGATATCAATAGAAAGCAAGAGGGCCCTGAAGTTGTTTACCTAAGCCTTTTAACCAAAGATGACCTCTTTCGAATCTCTACCAAAATAATATGATAAACATTTTAACGAACTTTGATGAGTATGGACTGAAAATGGCATGTGGGGTGTACACAAGGTTTTTTTTTTTAAATTTGTCTCTGTACTTTTTGGCCAAACATAGCCTATTTTCAACTCGAGTAGCTATTAAGACAAACATTCAGACAACCTTTCATTAGTATTGGACAGAAAATGTGGCCGGCCTCTAGAGTGTACATGAGGGTTTTAGCTCTACTGGCTGAAAGCCAGCAGTGCTTATGTCATGGTGTTGTTTCCGTTGTCCGTCCGTCCGTTAGTCTTTTTCTTGTTTACGCAATAAAGTCTGCATTTGTAGTCGGATTTTCGTGCAACTTGCACGGTTTGTTTATCTTATCAATAGCTGGAACCCGACTGATTTTGAAAAAATCTGACAATCGGTATGGGAAAAATAGCCATGTGAAGTTGAAAATTTCCATCTTGTGTTCACGTGATAAAGTCTTAATTTGTGGTCGGATTTTCTTGAAACTTGCACAGTTGTTGTGTACTATCAACAGCTTGAAACCTATTGATTTTGAAAAAAATCTGACAATCAGTAAGGGAAAAGTAGCCATTTGAAGTTAAATTTCCATTTCTTGTTTACAAAAAAAAGTCTGTATTTATGGTCAGATTTTTTTGAAACTGACACATTTGCTTTGTATCTTCAACAGCTTGAACTCTTAATTTAAAAAAAAAAAAAGAAAAATGGGAAAAGTAGCCATTTAAAGTTGAAAACCACTATTTCTTATATAGGCAATGAAGTCTGCATTTTTGATCCAATTCTTTTGAAACTTGCAAGGATTATTAGTTCATCAAGGGATTGAACTCTGTTAAATGTGAAGAAAATGTATTGATTAGTTTAGGAAAAGCAGCCATTTGATTACTTAGTATTGTTTACTCAACAAAGTCCACATTATTGGTCACATTTCTAGAAAATTTGCCAGGATTGTTGAATACCATGCGTACTGAAACCCTATCAAATTTGGCTGGATTCCAAACAATTTGTTTTGAGAAATTGTACTTTTTTTCCCTCTTTTTGTTCAATTTAGTATGCCTACTTATGCTGTCTTAGTGGGTTCAAGCCCAATTTCAAGAACATCCCCTCTTTTTGTGTGTGTGTTTTTATATTTTTTTCTTTTTTGCATCATGAATTCATAATGTATGCTAGAAAAAAAAAAGCAAAATTACTGCCAGTACAGCGATTTTAGGCCCTTTCAGGGCCTCTCGTTCTAAGATTTGTTCTGGTGACGGTCATCAAACTATGTGCTTTACGAGATGTACACAAAAATCACCGGTTCAAGGACACTCACGGAGTAAGGGCACTCGACTCAAAGAAAACCCAAGATCGAATGGAGAGAAATATACTGATCGGTTCTTCTTTTCGAGAATATTATTTGAGTAATTATCAGTTTGGTCGCTTATTTGGCATTTTTGTCTGTCTCTGTTCAAACTCCATTGTTGAAGACAGACGTCTCTAATTAACACCTTTTAATCCGGCTCGATTTGGTGTTACATTGTCAACAAGCTGTCATAGCTTTCTAAAGTAAGGTGAAGGACGACTTGATTTCCGCCGTAAAGAATACGTATTTTGCCAATAGGCAAGTTCTGAAATTTGATTGGTTCACGATAGTAGTAAGGGGAAGGCGCCCGGGTACTTTAGCCCAAAAAATACCCGGTCGACTTACCCTGGTACCCAGTTTGCCTACCCGAGGGTAAGTAAACTGGATACGAAATGAGAAAATTTCTCATTTTTGGCCAAAAATTAGTGATTTTCTTAGGCATGAAAATACCCACCCTACTTACCCTGAGCAGATTTCGTACCCAGTTTGCTTACCCCCGGGTAGGCAATATGGGTACGAAACACCAAAATACCAGATCTCCTTCCAAAAAAGTCAGACGCTAGTTATCTGCCCCTGATTAGTGTTCTGTTTTTAGTAACAATGTCCGCCATTTTGAATTTTGACCGCCATTTTGAATTCTGACGACTAGGTAAACTGGGTACTGACTGGTAATCATGACGTCACGTGACCTTCTGTTAACCCCAGATTCCCTACGCTGAGAGAGGTTCTTTGACTAGTTTGTCTACCTGAGGTAGGATGTGATTCTTTTAATCCCAAAATGTATTGACTTTTCTTTAGCTTGCAAAGATGGATTGAGCTACCATTGATTCAGAATTAACGTTTTTGACCAATCAGAAGCTTCGTTGGTTTAAAGTTGACCAATCAGAAGCTTCGCCTGAGTGGGGTTTCGTACCCATTTTGCTATAGTAAGACTATAGTCTAACTATATACGATACAGGTGAAGTAGGGATAGTGATATGGAATAGGTTAAGGTGGAATAGGTAAGGAATGCTTTATTGTTTTACTTTTAACCACTACTTGGGCTTTAAGGGGGGTTAGGGCAAAAAGATCAGGCTTTGACTTAGACTTTTTTCATTGATTTGATATGGAAGACAACCTGATCTTTAGTCCTTACCACGCGTCAGAGTAGAGATTAATGGGACTGTGTTGTACTTAGACTGCTTTATTGTTTACTTTTATCCACTACTTGGGCTTTAATTGACATTAGGATGGATATGGAATACAGATTGATATGGAATACAGTTTGATCTTGATCTCACTGCACCAGAGCTGAGGCTAGGGATTGGTCGTTCTTAGGCTTTTTTTGAGTGTAACTCTTAGTGAAATTGACAATTTGAAAAAAGATTGCTCTTTCTTGGTGGTGGGGTGGCCCTGAAAAGGGCTTTTTTCTGCTTCCTCATCTTGGGATGTTTTCCAGCTTTAATGACAACATCCAAAATTTGCCTGACAGATTGGACATGGCCCGACTCTTTTGTGATTGTCATTGTTCCATTATTAAAAGTAATCCTCCTCCCGAATTCCACATCAACCAAGATAATGTCAGGTGTTGTCTCTAGAAATAGTTCGACTAATTTCTCACCGAGATCTATGTATGGGAGTGATATTCGTTCTAGTTGTATTCTATTCTCCTCAATCCTGTTCTTTAGTATCAGTAGTTGTTCACCAGCAATCAGAAAGACTCGGAGAGCCTCAGTAAGTCGATCATTCATTTGCTCCATTTTCCATTAGCGCTTATCCGTACTACTCGAGAGGTGAGTGTTGAATGATTCATTAGTGGAAAAAATTCGCCGGCCTTTATACGTTTACAGGGGGGAAATTGACTTACGAGCGCGAACCTGGCAGAAAGCACCCTGAACAAAGCTCTGAGAAAAAAAAGCTTAATGCATGCATATGTGGAAATTCTCTTTAGAACAAATCTGTTTGATGAAGTAGAAAGCATTCAACCGACCTAGATAAAAAAGTGAAATTTAGAAGGCTTTTTTTAATACAGAACTGATTGAGAAATTGACAAATTTGAAGAAAGAGAGATCTTTCTTGGTGTTGGCTAGCCCTGAAAAGGACTGTTTGTGCAGGTTCACTTTTTAACCTCCTCTCTTTAACCTCCTCTCTTTATTTCCCTAGTTTCCATCGCATTTAGTGCTTGGACCAGATGCTCAACTTCATACCTTATACGTCTAATGCGTTCCCATTCTTCTACCCAGTTAAGCAATGTGAGTAAAATTGTTGGTCCAAACATTATTCTAGCTCGACCTAACTCTACAGCAGTTGAGTGTCGAATGAGATAAATGGAAGGATTGAATGTGTTTTGTGATTGTCGTTTTTAGTCTGCAAGGATACGATTGTTGATTACAAAATATTTGAACTAGGTTCACTGAGAAAAACATCGGAGAATAGTGTTTACATAGAGAAAATGCTGTTGGGCTTAGTCTTTCTTTGGTATGGAATACAGTGTGATTTTTGAAGGAGAAAATTAGGGGTCTACACTTAGACTTTTTGAGTTTATCTCTTAGAGAAAATTGACAATTCGAAAGACAGATCTTTCTTGCTGAATGGTAGCCCTGAAAAGGGCTGTTCTGTTTTTTGGGAGGCTGTGTTTTTAGGCACAACCTCCAACTTTCCTACAGGCTAGACAGCTGCTTGCTGTCCGCCTCCTCAGCCTCTTTAATTGGTGCTCGTCCAGATCGAAGTGCAGCAAAAACGGTGGCTCATCGTCGTCATCCCAGCACTCCGTCTCTGGGATGACGACCTTGTCTTTGATGACTGGTGGCAGTGGTGTTGATGGTAATATTTCTTTCTGCCTTTCTCTCTCAGCCATCAGCTTCTCCAGTTGTGTGTTTACCCTCTCTAATTTCAATGAGAGGGTGGATACCGCTCTCATTAAATTGTGGACGGATTTTCTAAGTTCTTCCAACTCTATAGGAAAATATCGCCGGTTTTTATACGCTGACGGGAGGATTGACCTACTTTGACATAGAATTAACGTTGACCAATCAAAAAATGTGTAATGATATAACGGACGATTCGACTGGACGACGTTAATTCTATATCAGAGTAGGTCAATCCTTCCTTAAACGTATAACAACGAACTTTTTTTTATTATCGGGTTATTTTCATTTCACAATGAAAGGCAGCAACTTCTTCTGTGGGCTATTTGCGAAGAGAAAGGTTGGGGAGAAGAAAAAGAGAGAAATGGAGGAGAAGAGAGAGGAGAAGAAAAGAGAAGAAGAAGAAGATAGAAGAGAAGATGAGAAGAGAGAAAAGTACAAAGCACTGTGTGCTTTTTTGGAGAGGCGGGGGTACGAGTTTTACACTCGTACCCCAAAGGTTAAGATGGGTAACATTTACCCAGATCTGAGGGATTTCATGCCACCCACTGAACATCGTGCGTGGCAGAAGAAGCTGACGAAGCTGTATCCTTCACTGGTATGGAATTAATTTATCCAACCAGTGAATGGAAAAACAGCCCTTTTCAGGGCTACTATTCACCATGAAAGAGCTTTCTTTCGAATTGTCAATTTTCTCTCAAAGACTTACAGTCAAAGAAAAAAGTCAAGCCCAGAATTATTTTATATCTTTTTATTCAAACTTTTGTACAGTGAAACAAGATATGAACTGTGGAAAACAATGGAATGAAAAAACAATATCTGTTAAAAAACAATATTGTGTTGAAACATTTTCTTTGGTGAAAACATTTTTCTTAAAAGCAATTTGGTCTGATGAGTCATTTTTTGTTTGAAACGTTTTTGTTAGAAAATGTTTCACACAGCTTTTAAAAACTTTTTGTTCTAATGAAACATTTTTTTTTTTTTTTTTTTTTTTTGTTCTTTTCAAAACACGAAGTTCATTTTTTACAAGTTTTTTGTTGAAACATGATTTTAAAAACTTAAAACAATATTTTTAACTTAAAGCAATTTTTCAACCAGTTTTTCTTTTTTTCTTTGGAATGTCAGATTCACATTCACTCTTCCGTTTTCTTCCCCTTTCATTATTTTTTAATACCATATCTGGACAGATTTTATCCCCGTGTTTTTTTGATTTGCAAAAGAAACACTTCTTTTTTTCTTGCTTTCTCTTTTTTTCGTTGTTTTGCTGTTTCTCCTCTTTGGGTAAAAAAGTCTCCTTTGAAGAAAGTTTGTTGTTTTTTAATTCCAAAGTTTGTTGTTTTCTTAGATTATCGTTTGTAGATATTTTTTTCTCTATCTGTTCTGTTATTTTACAGATCTCTGTATCGCTGATAGTCGTGTTATCGATCTGCATATTTTCGATCTGATTTTCAACCGATGTTGGTGTAGCCTGTCGTGTGAATGTTTTCCATTTATTTTCATTGCAAAGTGATTTTAGAACACCAACGAATTTCATGTGCTGAAATTTAACACCAACTCCCATTTGTTGGTGAAATTTTGATGTCATGACTGTGTGGATCCACATAGACAAAAACAATTGTTGCTGTCTGCTTTCTTTTTCTGGACATTTTCTGGCCCAGTGTCCTGGTTTGTTGCCTGTAAAACAAATATCTGTTCTCTTGCCATCCACCCCATATCGTTTATCGATCGTTGTTTGATCCAATACTCTGTACCTGGTAATACGGTAAACATCTTTTTCTGTTAAATGTTGATGGGATAAAAATGATCCCACGTAATTCCCGATATGTTGAACTTGATACTTTGACGGAATATTGCTGATCTCATAATCGTGGGTGTATGGGTTAACATACAGATACGCTCTCTTTCCTAGCAGTGATGTACTTTGCAACTTAAACTCCCTCATATTTTTTTGTCAACTGTATTGGCTGAAGTCTATCAGAGAAATGATATAGATTTCGTAGCTAGCATCTCTATTTATACACTATTGGACCGAAAGGCTCTATAAAATGCCAAGTTTTTTCACTTACCGTGTCATTGTCTTGCAATCAGGCATAAACGATGGCTAAAAGAAAAAGAACAGTAACCTATTCAGACAGTAAAAGTGACGATGAGTCATTTCCACCACCAAAAAAAATTGAAAAAAGAAGGAAGTGACAGTGAAGACGATTTCTCTTCATCCAAGAAAAAGCCTATAAAAATGATCCTGGAAAGTGACAGTGAAGATGATATCTCCTCGAAAAAATTGATTGAGGACAGAAAAGAAGAAAGTAACAACACTTCTTTAGACATGAAAAGTCTGTATGACTTAACGGAGAAGGGAAAAAAAGAAATCGAGGAAATTTAGAACAGAATCACATCTATTGACGATGACTTTCAAGAAATTTGAAGAATTACCACCACATCAACTGATCGGATTATTTGACGATGTTACCCATCAAATCATTCAAAAGTTAAATGCTGAGTCGACGGATATGATTAGAATTAGTATCAACCATCCTTCATTGGATATGGGGATTCATATTCCCTTTTTACCTTTAGAACAACTGAAAGGCGAAACTATGTGAAATGAAATTGAAAGAGTTTTACAATCGAATACAGATTTCGTCTTGAAAGATGGACTCATGACATTTGACATTACGCATACATCACCTCCAAGGGGTGGCGGAAAACATAAATATAGATCATCAGAATTGGATTCAAAGGTTTTTGTTCGGAAGAAACAATCGGTTATTCAAATTAAAAATCATGACCACCTATGTTTTGCAAGAGCAGTTGTGGTGGGCATTTGCTACAGTGAACGTGAAAACACCGAAGCGTGGAATAGATGGAATCGTATTCGTCATTCAAACCAACCTTTCCAGAAGACTGAAGCTGAGAAATTATTGAATGAAGCCGGAGTTCCGTCAACACAGTCTGTAGGAATTGACGAATACAAAAATATACAATCTTTCTTATATGAAAAGGACTATGTCATTAAAGTTCATCAACAGCATTCAAAAGTGGAAAAAGTATTTGAACATCCAAAAGTGAAAGACGAGAGTAAAATCATACATTTGTACTTTCATCGAAACCACTATGATTACATCAAATCCATCACAGGATTTCTTAGTTGTGCATATTATTGTGAGTTCTGTGACGTGGGATACTCGGCACGGGAAAGTCATGCATGTTCAAATATCTGTAAAGGCTGTTATCGCAAAGGAAAATGCCCATCAGAATGAAAAACATATGTTTGCAGTGATTGTCAAAGACGATTTTCCAGTGTTGCATATTTGGCAAATCACAGAAATGTTCAAGATAGAGAAAAAAATCCATTTGTGAATTAGTGAAACTCTGTTCAAAATGCGGTCAACAATATCAAGTCAGAACGCAAAATCATATCTGCAATGGAAAGAAAAAGTGCCATATCTGCAAGAAAATTGTTGACTTTTCTCATCGATGTTATATTCAGTCTTACTAAAGTAAGACAAACACCGATGACAAGACGAGTTCTTCTGTAGTCAAAATACCATTGTTCATTTTCTTTGATTTTGAAAGAAAACAAGACACAGGAGTACATATCCCGAATTACTGTATTGCACACAGGGCATGTGATGAATGTATCGGTAAACCACTTGATTTTCATTGTTCCACATGCAGAGAATTTAAAGAGGGAAGAGAAGTTATTTTTCAAGGTGAGGAAACTTTGAGTCAATTTTGCAACTTGCTCTTTTCAGAACATCATAAAGGAGTCACGGCTATATAATTTCAATGCCCATAATTTCAAAGGCTATGACGGACAGTTTATTCTTAACTATGTTATCAAAGTTGGGCCAAAACTTCCAAATTTGATCATGAATGGAAATAATATTATGAAGTTAGAACTGAATGGAGTGCGTTTGATCGATTCTTTTAATTTCATGAACTTCGGTTTGGCAAAATTTCCAGCTACATTTGGTCTTCAAGAAATGAAAAAAGGTTATTTCCCTCACTGGGCAAATACAGATGAATTCTGGGGTTACATTGGTCCCTACTTGGATATGTCTTATTACAAACCCGATTCAGTGTCTGAAGAGGCCAGATCAAATTTCATAGTCTGGTATACTGATAAAGTCCAAAGGGGTGAGGAATTTAATTTTCAAAAAGAGATGGAAATGTACTGTAGATCAGATGTTGATATCCTAAGACGAGGATGTGGCGAATTCAGAAAAGTGTTTATTGAACAGGGTGGTATTTGCCCATTTCTAGAGGCGATTACCATTGCCGATGCATGTAACAAGGTTTGGCGAAGCAAATATTTGCCTGAAAATCAAATAGCTATCATTTCAAGTAAAGATTCATCCAGACGTCGCTTTTCCATGAAAACGATACGCTGGATCCAAAGCGTGGCTATTGAAAAAGAAATCAATATTCGCCACGCAAAAAATGGTAGTGAATTTCAAATCGGGAAATACAGTGTAGACGGATTTCACCGTCAATCAAACACTGTCTATGAATTCCTTGGGGATTTGTATCATGGTTGTCCCGTATGTTATACAGATCGAAATCAGATCAATCCTATCAGTGGAAAATCAACGTCTGAATTGTACAAACATACTTTTGAACGTTTAAGAGATCTCAAAAAAAATGGGATATAACGTAGAGTTTATATGGGAGCATGAATTTGATGCTAAGATGAAAAAGGATAAAGAGTACAAAAAACTCATTGAAAACCTGTATCCAAATTGTGATCCCATCGATCCAAGGGAGGGGTTGTCTGGAGGAAGAAGTAATGCAATAAAAATTGCATATGATGTCAAGGAAAAAAGTAGAAAGGAAATCAAGTACATTGATATTTGTTCTCTGTACCCTTATGTTTGCAAACACAAATCCTATCCTGTAGGTCAACCAAAAATCTTGTCTGCTGAGAATATTGACGTGAAGAATATTCGTCAGTATGAAGGATTAATAAAATGCAAAGTTTTACCCCCAGCTGATTTGTTTCATCCCGTTCTCCCAGTTCACTGTAACAACAAAAAGATGTTTCCACTCTGCATGAAATGTGTAGAAGAAAGTTCGAACATTTGTAGGCATAGCAAAGAAGAGAGGGCTTTGGTAGGAACTTGGGTTACTTTTGAATTGTTCAAGGCTCTTGACTGTGGATATAGGCTATTGCATGTGTATGAAATTTGGCATTGTACAGTGTTCTTGAAAAGTTAAAGGATAGAGTTCTGTATTTCGATACAGATAGCTGCATGTACATTCATGATCCTGAATTATGGAACCCACCCATTATTAACAGTAGACTAGGAAAATGGACTGATGAAGAGCCTGAATGTAAAATCACTCATTTTAGAGGACTAGGACAAAAGAATTATGCTTACAAAATGAAAACAAAAGATGGAAAAGTGAAAAGCAAATGTAAAGTGAAGGGAATTACTTTGGATTACAATAAAAGTCAAGTGGTGATACATATTCAAAATGTGCTTTGGACATAGAGATAGAACGGTCACCAGTGAACCGCAAACAAAAACGTTTCGTTCTGTATACACCAAGAGAGTTATTGTAAATGATACTGATACTGTACCCTATGGTTATAATAGTCTGAGGAAATAATTCCATGTTACATTGTTTTGAACTGAGCGGTGCAAGTAAGACGCAAAATATCGATGAAAAAGTATGCTGCCTTTACCAATAGAACCACGTGAGAAGATTTATGGAGAATTCGTTCAACAGCATACGCTCGATGAACAAACGCAATTTAACATTAAACTCCGTTGTGTGGGACTTTGGCTAGATAAATTGCACAAAGGTTTTGCAAAAGGAGAATCGTCCTGCAAATTGTATGGTATACAGCACTTTATTGGGATGATGGTAGACGATTCGGATTTGAAACATATCATCAAAACTTTTTTAGCAACTTACTGGTGGAAAGACGGTTCTAATGGTAAACAAAAGCGATCAACAAGTCGATGGTGTTTCATGATCTTAGGAAGAACCGAAGAAAGTTTTCTGAAAGTTCTGAAAATGATATCAGTTTTATTTAACTTTTACTTACGCTACAAAAGAGAATCTGTTCAAGACTCTGAGGAAATAGTGGATACTATGGAGGGTTATATTTTATTTGATAGTGATGTTACAGAAGAAATTGTATATTCATCTCTTTCAACGAAAGACGTTTTAAAACATGTTTATCCATTTAGTGGAACACGTGAATTCAGTGAAATGGACAGTATATATCCATTGTATTTGGGTGACGACCAATTGCACAAAGACATTACGGAACATGAAGAAAAATGGAGAACTCGGGGTATTTGTGAATTTGCATTGTAAAGTAATTCTGTTATATTGTACAAAATGTTATATGCTATATTGTTTTAACACAGATATTGTTTTTTCATTCCATTGTTTTTTCAATGGCCCTATGGTTATAAAAGTCTGAGGAAATAATTCCATGTTACATTGTTTTGAAGAAAACGGTCAAAGTAAGACGCAAAATATCGCTGAAAAAATTATGTTGCCTTTACCAATAGAACTCAGTGAAAAGATTTATGGAGATTTCGTTCAACAGCACACGCTCGATGAAGGAACGCAACTTAACATTAAAATCTACCGTGTGAAACTTTGGATAGATAAATTGCACAAAGGTTTTGCAAAAGGAGATTCGTCCTGCAAGTTATATGGTATACACAGCTTTATTGCGATGATGATAGACGATTCGGATTTAGATCACATCCTCAAAGCTTATTTAACAGCTTGTTGGTGGAAAGACGGTGCTATCAGTAAACAAATCCGATCCACAAGTCGATGGTGTTTCATAATCATAGGAAGAACAGAAGAAAGTTTTTTGAATGTTCTGAAAATGAAATCAGTTTTATTTAACTTTTACTTACGCTACAGAAGAGGATCTATTCAAGACGACGAGGAAATAGTGAATACCTTGGTGGATTATATTTTATTTGATAGAGATGTTACAGAAGAAAGTGTATATTCATCTCTTTCAACAAAAGGCGTTACAAAACATGTTTTTCCATTTAGTGGAATACGCGAATTCAGTGAGATGGACGGTGAATATCCAATGTATTTGGGTAATGAGCAATTGCATAAAGACATTACGGAACATAAAGACAACTGGAAAACTCGGGGCATTTGTGAATTTGCATTGTAAAATGATTCTGTTATATTGTACGAAATGTTATATGCTATATTGTTTTTACACAGATATTGTTTTTTTCATTCCATTGTTTTTTCATTCCATTGTTTTTCACAGTTCATATCTTGTTACATAGTACAAAAGTTTGAATAAAAAACATATAAAATAATTCTGGGCTTGACTTTTTTCTTTGACTGTAAGTCTTTGAGAGAAAATTGACAATTCGAAAGAAAGCTCTTTCTTAGTGAATGGTAGCCCTGAAAAGGGCTGTTTTTCAATTCACTGGCTGGATAAATTAATTCATACCGGTGAAGGATACAGATGGTGAGGCTTCTTCTGCCACCCACGGTGTTCAGTAGGCGGTATGAATTCCCTCAGATCGGGGTAAATGTTCCCCATCTTGACCTTCGGGGTACGAATGTAAAACTCATACCCCCGCCTCTCGAAAAACTCGCAAAGAGCTTTCAACCTCTTTGCCTCTTCTCTTCTATAGGCTTCTTCTCTTTTCATCTCCTCAATATTTTCCTCCATTTCTCTATTTTTCTTCTCCTCAGCCTTTCTCCTTCCAAACAGTCTACTAATGATTTTGTTGTCTTTCATTGTGAAATGAAAATAACCCGATAATAAAATAAAAGTTCGTTTTTATACGTTGACGGGAGGATTGACCTACTTTGATATAGAATTAACGTCGTCCAATCGAATCGTCCGTTATATCATTACACATTTTTTGATTGGTCAACGTTAATTCTGAGTCAAAGTAGGTCAATCCACCCTGCAAGCTATAAAATTCCAATGTTTTTTACACAAAAAATAGAGTCATCATGGTACAGATTCTGCTCTGCCCGACGTGCGGTAGCAGATGCTATATAGAGTGTGGAAAATGTCTTACTATTCTGGACTACCTTGGCCAGAAGCACAACTGTCCCGATCCTGATGAGGGGTTCTATGACGATAATGAAAGCTCAACAGTATGCTGCGAATATTGTGGGTGTGAAATCATTCCATTAAATCGTCTAGAAGAGCAGTAGACTTAGTAGATAAATGAATACTCAAAAACAGCCCTTTTCAGGGCTAGCCAATACCTCGAAACTCAACTTTCAAATTTGTCAATTTCACTAAGAGTTAACTCAAAAAGTCTAACTCCTTAGGCCTGTATTTTTTGCTCTAACCAGACAAAAAAAGTATTTTTTCCCAGACCTCTTGTCCTAAGACAGTGTGGGTATCAAAAAATCACACTGTATTCTATACCAAAAAAAGTCAAAGCGTAAATCCTGTCTTCTATCAATCCCGGGTTTATCAATTGTTTTTGGATAAAAATGTAACGAACATTCTGAATGGACAACAATAAAACAATGAATCTTCTGATTGGTAGAAAATGTTAATTCTGAATCAAAACTAGTTCTGACGGGAGGATTGACCTACTTTGATATAGAATTAACGTTGTCCAAACGAAACGTTCGTTATATCATTACACATTTTTTGATTGGTCAACGTTAATTCTAAGTCAAAGTAGGTCAATCCTATGCAAGAATATATATACCTCAGAACCTATCGTAAAAAAGTATTATCAACTAGATATCCAAGTCATAAACATGCCTTCAAGAATAAGAACTCTTGACAAAATCTATTCATATTAAATGATGCTAAACGACGTTTTAGAAAAGCCTACAATCAGATCGTCTTGCTGGAGCAACGTCTAGCCGAGGTGAAGAAACGGTACAAGATGGCAGAACGTACAAACAACAGATGGTTCCGCTATAACCTTCGACTGAAGCTTGCAGTCATTGAAGGAACACTTGAAATGTTTTATGAATATGCCTTTTCCAAAGGTGATCAGACTATCGAACTTCACCGGGAGCTGTTTAACGATTCGTCTGACTCTGAATAATTATTCAACTTGATTTTTTTCAAAACAGCCCTTTTCAGGGCTACCCAACACTACGAAAGGATCTTTCTTTCTTCAAATTTGTCAATTTCTCTAAGAGTTACACTCAAAAAAGTCTAAGTCCATCCAAGTGCTGTTCTCTACTGGATCACTGTGAAAAAAGTCCAATACCAGGCCTCTGATCTAAGACAGTGTGGGCATTAAAATCACACTGTATTCCATACCAAAGAAAGACTATGTCCAACGGCTGTCCAATAACATGATCTTCTCCTCCTAGCTTTTTTTCTTTACTCACACAAATAAAAGAAATATAACGAAGCTTCTGTTTGGTCAACATTAAAGCAACAAAGCTTTTGATTGGTTAAAAACGTTAATTCTGTGGCAAACTAAAAAACGTTTGACCAAAGTCTATATCTCAGGAATACGATTCAATAATTCTCTTTTAATTCATAGGGTGCTTTCGCCCGGGAACGCGCTCTTAATTCTGAGTCAAAGTAGGTCAATCCCTATGAAAGAATATATAAAGTCCGGGCCCAATTGTAAAAAAAATTATTATCAACTAGATAACCAAATCGAATCATCATGTTTTCAAGACAACTGACTTCGAGTGAACAGGAGATACAACGCAAAATAAATGTTGTCAAACGAAATTTATGGAAGCCTTCAAACAGATCCACTTGCTAGAGCATCGTCAAGACGAGGTAGAGAAAGCATACAAGATGTCAACGTGCAAATAACAGATTGTACTGCTGTTACTTTGGGATAAAATTTTGGGTTATTGAAGAAACACTCGATATGTACCATGAGTATGCTAGTGGTAAATCTAAGCAGATGGACGAACTTTACCGGGAGTTTTTTGACGATTAGATCCGACTCTGAATAATTATTTGAGTTGATTTCTTCAAAAAACAGCCCTTTTCAGGGCTACCCAACACTACGAAAGAGCAATCTTTCTTCAAATTTATCAATTTCTCTCTAAAAAAGAGAAATCCTCCAAAAGATTAAGCTTTTCTTTTTTAGAAATTGTCATTTTTTAAAAACACAATCAAGAAAAAGACTAGGTCCAATTCCATTTTTGGCTAAGAAAAATATCCCATCTTAGATAGACAAGGTAATCTTAACCATTACCATTAACTAAAGACAGAGAAAAAAGGGTCTCTTGCGACAACTCTCTATCTAAATCTTTCCCCAAAGAACAAAAAAGTTCCTCAAACAGACTAAGTCCAACAGACTAAGTCCAACAGTAATTTTGAGTAAGAAAAAACCCATCTCTCAATTCAAAACTTATAAAGATATAACAAACTTTTTGATTGGATAACGTTAATTCTGAATCAAAAGTAGGTCAATCCGCCCAGCAAGCTATAAAAAGTCAATGTTTATACACCAAATCATAATCGTTCCACCATGGTTCAGATTCTTCTCTGCCTTTTGTGTGCTCAAGCATGTGATATAGAGTGTGGGAAATGTACATTTCCCCTACAGTATCTTGGACAAAAGCACAATTGTCCAAATCCAGATGAGGGATTTTATGATGAAGACGATGACCCAGGGGTTTGGTGTGAATATTGCTGGCGAGAGATCAGACCTGTAGTTTATACAGTCGATGAATAGCCTTGCCAGACAAAAAAAGACTCAAAACAGCCCTTTTCAGGGCAACCCAATACTACGAAAAGATCTTTCTTTCAAATATTGTCAATTTCTCATAAAGAGATACACTCAAAAAGTCTAAGTGCAGTCCCCTAGTTTTCTGTCTCAAAATCACACTGTATTTCATACCAAAGAAAGACTAAGTCAAACGGGTGTCCATAACACGATCTTCTCCTTCTAGCTTCTTTTTTACTCACACAAATAAAAAAGAAATATAACGAAGCTTCTGATTGGTCAACGTTAAAGCAACGAACCTTCTGATTGGTCAACGTTAAAGCAACGAACCTTCTAATTGGTCAAAAACATTAATTCTGAATCAAAACTAGTTCTGACGGGAGGATTGACCTACTTTGTCATAGAATTAACGTTGTCCAATCGAATCGTTCATTATATTATTACACATTTTTGATTGGTCAACGTTAATTCTGAATCAAAGTAGGTCAATCCTCCTGTCAGTGTATAAAAGCCGGCGATATTTTCCAAATAATGAATCATTCGACTCTCAGTTCTCGAGTAGTACGGATAAGCGCTAAAATGGAAAAATGGATTTCAACCTGGACGGAATCAACTTGGATGGTTTCGACATAGACGAATTCCTACCAAAAGAAAACAATGGGGATATTCTATCGACAGCGATGAATTCAACACTCATCAACCCATCGACAGCGATAAATACAACACTCATCAACCCAACGACAGTATTGGACAGCATTTTTGAAGAAGTAAGGCAGCTGAATTTAAAACAAGATTCTGTATTGACTCAGATTTTAGAAGAACTGAAGACTATCAACAAACATTTGGAGGAGATAAAGACTTTGAACACAAACACCGAATCACTGAGCAAAAACATTGAGACATTATGCCACCAGAAAAACCGTATTTCATCAGTTCCTGTGGAGATTCCGGTGAAAATCCAGGTGGATATTGAGTTTGATAAAAGCAGTCTTCACTTACTAGTAGAGTTGATCGTAACTGTTGTAAGGAAAGAAAAACAGATAAAGGTAAACAAACAACCAAAGGAAAAGCAGCCAAGAGCAACAAAACGAAAATCAGAGGAAGACGGTGGACAACTTCACAAAAAACAAGGAGTTCTCAATAACTGCACAATCTCGAAGGAAAATCAACAGCCAAAGGAAAAGCAGCCAAAAGCAACTAAACGAAAATCAGAGGAAGACAAAAGTCAACTTCACAAAAAACAAGGAGTTCTCAACAACTGGACAATCTCGACAATGACGGGTCAGGGCAGATACGGAAAAAAGATTGATGACTTCGATAATTTCAAAGATCCCGAAAAAAACAAAGAAAAGCTGTCAGTAAAGGGGAAAAACACACCAACACAGAAAAACAGCCCTTTTCGGGGCTACCCCACCACCAAGAAAGAGCAATCTTTCTTCAAATTGTCAATTTCTCATAAAGAGATACACTCAAAAGGTCTAAGTCAGGTCCCCTAGTTTTCTTTCTCAAAATCACACTGTATTCCATACCAAAGAAACACTAAGTCCATCTCCTGTCCATAACACAATCTTCTCCTTCTAGCTTTTTTTTTTACTCACACAAATAAAAAAGAAATATAACGAAGCTTCTGATTGGTCAACGTTAAAGCAACGAACCTTCTGATTGGTCAACGTTAAAGCAACGAATATTCTGATTGGTCAAAAACGTTAATTCTGAATCAAAACTAGTTCTGACGGAAGGATTCACCTACTTTGTCATAGAATTAACGTTGTCCAATCGAATCGTTCATTATATCATTACACATATTTGATTGGTCAACGTTAATTCTGAATCAAAGTAGGTCAATCCTCCCGTCAGTGTATAAAAGCTGGCGATATTTTCCAAATAATGAATCATTCGACTCTCAGTTCTCGAGTAGTACGGATAAGCGCTAACGGAAAAATGGATTTCAACTTGGACGGAATCAACTTGGATGGTCTCGACATAGACGAATTCCTACCAAAAGAAAACAATGGGGATATTCTATCGACAGCGATGAATTCAACACTCATCAACCCAACGATAGTATTGGACAGCATTTTTAAAGAAGTAAGACAATTGAATTCAGAACAAGATTCTGTATTGACTCAGATTTTAGAAGAACTGAAGACTTTCAACAAACAAATGGAGGAGAAAAAGACTTTGAACGCAAACACCGAACAACTGAGCAAAAACATTGAGACATTATGCCAACAGAGAAAGCGTATTTCAGTTGTTGCTGTGAAGGTTCCAGAGGAGATTGACTTTGATAAAAGCAGTCTTCATAAACTAGCAGACTCAATCGTGACTGTTGTAAGGGAAGAAAAAAAAAACCAAAGGAAAATCAACAGCCAAAAACAGTATGCTGCGAATATTGCGGGCGTGAATTCATTCCAGTAAAACGGTTAGAAGACCAGTAGACTTGGTAGATAAATCAATACTCAAAAACAGCCCTTTTCAGGGCTAACCCCACCACCAAGAAAGAGCAATCTTTCTTCAAATTGTCAATTTCTCTAAGAGTTACACTCAAAAAAAGTCTAAGTCCAACCACTCCCCTAGCCTCAGCTCTGGTGCAGTGAGATCAAGATCAAACTGTATTCCATATCAAACTGTATTCCATATCAATCCTAATGTCAATTAAAGTCCGAGTAGTGGTTAAAAGTAAAACAATAAAGCATTCCTTACCTATTCCACCTTACCCTATTCCATATCACTATCCCTACTTCACCTGTATCGTATATAGTTAGACTATAGTCTTACTATAGTAAAATGGGTACGAACCCCCCACTCAGGCGAAGCTTCTGATTGGTCGACGTTAAAGCAACGAAGCTTCTGATTGGTCAAAAACGTTAATTCTGAATCAATAGTAGCTCAATCCATCTTTGCAAGCTAAAGAAAAGCCAATACATTTTGGGATTAAAAGAATCACATCCTACCTCAGGTAGACAAACTAGTCAAAGAACCTCTCTCAGCGTAGGGAATCTGGGGATAACAGGTCACGTGACGTCAAGATTACCAGTCAATACCCAGTTTACCTAGTCGTCAGAATTCAAAATGGCGGTCAAAATTCAAAATGGCCGACATTTTTACTGAA
The DNA here is from genome assembly GCA_946811185.2 of Hippopus hippopus. NCBI lineage: Eukaryota > Metazoa > Mollusca > Bivalvia > Cardiida > Cardiidae > Hippopus > Hippopus hippopus. The sequence continues at coordinate 36,564,922 of OX328102.1, read as the reverse complement.
AATAGAACACTAATCAGAGGCAGATAACTTACGTCTCACTTTTTTGGGAGGAGATCTGGTATTTTGGTGTTTCGTACCCATATTGCCTACCCGGGGGTAAGCAAACTGGGTACGAAATCTACTCAGGGTAAGTAGGGTGGGTATTTTCATGCCTAAGAAAATCAGGGAAGATAACCTACGTCTGACTAATTTTTGGCCAAAAATGAGAAATTTTCTCATTTCGTACCCAGTTTACTTACCCTCGGGTAGGCAAACTGGGTACCAGGGTAAGTCGACCGGGTATTTTTTGGGCTAAAATATCCGGGCGCCTTCCCCTTACTACTCACGATATACGATCGATAAAATCGCGTTAAGAAATTCATCTGGATAAACCATGAACCCGATTGACCGTGAAATAGCGATACATACACTTGTCACCTTCTTATCGGCTTCGGATGTACAGTATAACTTTATCACACCCTTTTCACCCTTATATCGGAATATTTGCGAATCGGGGTTTTGGAACCGTCTGTCGGGGTGATCGGGTTTTTTGTCCTAAATCGGGAGACTCTCGATCAAATCGGGAGAGTTGGGAAGCATGGTGACCTAGTTTTAGATTGGAGATGGCCAATTTTACACTTGTCTGAGATATCATCCGGCCAAACATTCTTAAAAAATTTCATGAGCTTTGGGCTGAAAATGTAGCCTGTAGACTGTACATAAGGTTTTTCTTAAATTGGATTTAGTGACCTTGATTTTAACCCGACATTACCAGGTCTCAATTTCATTCGAGATGTTATCAAGACAAAAAATCTGACTAATTTGCATGTGTACTGAACAGAAAATGTGGCCTCTAGAGTTTACACAAGTTTTTTCTAAGATTTGATAGTGACTTACTTTTTGACCAAATGATCTAGTGTCAAAGTGGTCTAGAATATCAGCAAGACAAAAAATTCTGAACAATTTTTATAAGTACAGGACAGAAAATTTGGCCTCTAGAGCGCAAACTAGGTATTTCAAAGTTTTTTATCCAACATACTTTATTTTCAAACTCAGAAACTTAGAAAAAGCTTATGTATGCTCTAAAGGCCACATTTTTTGTCAGACACTCATGAAACTTAGTCAAAATGTTTGTCTTTATGATATCTTGGAAAAAAAAATGAAATTGAGTCATGTTTAATCAAGAAGTAGGTCAGTAGGTCAAATCTAATAAAAATTTTGTTTACAATCTAAAGACCATATTTTCAGTCCAATGCACATGAAACTTGGTCAGAATGTGATATGAAATTTAAAGATACCACCATAAAATTTAGTTTTACATAAATCTTTGTGATTTTTGCAGTTATAAATAATTGAACAGCACTATGAACGAATAAAACCCACCTGGAACCAACTTGCATTTGGAAATTTTCTTGACAGCGATTTTTATATACTGAGAAAAACATCACACTAAATCTGTCCTGTCCGTAGACCACCCTGTTTTCTAGGATAGATATCTAAAACCAATATAATCATTTTATCCTGAATAGACCTCTGTCTACTGATCAAATCTTAGCAAGAGGTTTTGAATTTACAATGCTTTCCAACAATTCACAGCTCAAAAAGTACCAAATGTCTTGTCCGTAGAAAGATGTCTTGTCCGTAGATCTCTAATCTTTGTTATAAATATCAATATTAATTCATAATTTGACATATTAACATTTATTTCTGACTTGAATTTTAATTGTTACGATGTCAGTATACCATAAAAACTTCATCTAAATTTCATTTTAATGTACAACTTGATTTAAAACGTTTTAACATTGAAAAAAAGAAAAATATTTGAATAATACTTTGGAAATTTTTTATGTGTCATGACCATATAAGTCACGAATTTTCTGTTTTAAGTAACATTCATTATGTCGTCTTCAACAGCTTTCAATTTTGACCAGTGTATAATTTTGTTGTTTGGGAATATACAGGTTGATAGAATGCATTGAATTTCATAAGACAAACAATGTTACACCCCGTTCATATATTCACGGAAGACCGCTACGGAAGAGCTACGGATTTGTTCCGGCATCGTCCGAAACTACTCGTACTGGTCAGTAGCTCTCCGTATTGTTACCATAGTCATTCGTAGTAGTCCTTGTATATCCGTAGCGATCCTTGACAATTTTTGAACATGCACAAAAGATCGCTACTGCTCAAACAACCGTAGCGTATCCTTACTAGTCCATATTAGACCGTACTGATACGTTCTGGTCCGTATAAAAACAGTATCAGTCCGTACCTATTCGTAGGCCCAAATTTTTTGAGGATTTAATACGGAGAACTACGTATTAGTACGGTTAAACTACGTATCAGCTATGGTTATGATACGGATTTGTCACGGAAAGTCACGATCTTAATACTTTGTACTACGGAGAGGCAGGGATTTGCACGGTCTTTTACGGTTTACTACGTTGCAACACAATACAGTACGAAATTGTAGGGACCACTACTGTTTGGTAGGATAAATTCAGAATCATGTACTTCATCAAGGGTATAAATACTCTGTCTTTGTAGGATACAACATAATTGCGCTTTGTTGTTGAGTTCACAATCATGAACCGTCAACAAATGATGTTTGCAATAAATTGGCTACAATGGAATATTGATATGGCACAAAATGCCAAGGCATTGGTCCAGCAGCTTGATGACATACATAGATGTAATGATTTTACCGGTATTCATATTGTACTATTAGTATACCTTTACATTTAAGGTTACATATTTTACCAAACATTGTATGAAAATGAATAAACATCAGTCTTATAATGTGACATTCTATCCAACCAACGATGCTAAAGATGCAAGTAAAGAGATCAAATAATACTAGTACATAAAACCGTCTCCTTTTCTGGTGGTTCAGGCATCCGCCAACGGAACGGGAGGTCGAAGGTTAGAGCCCCGCCAAGAGCTTGTTCTGATATGGCTGGTTGGTGAACTGCCAGCTAGTTACATGTATGGTTACTGATTGCTTGCCTGCCTGGTGCTTGACATTAAGGATAGGAATCGGGAGTAAAGATGCTCAGAGAATGAGGTGTCTCATAAACCCGGGAGGCTGGCCCTTTCAGTATGGGTGATACTAACTATAATAAACAAGCACTTTACTTTTAAAACATAAACTTTCACGATAATCAGTGTAATTGTAAAATAAACAGCAGATTTTATGAACAGAAGAGAAACGTTATTGATCAATCTTTTACATTGAACCCTTTCCCATTCAATCCCTTCTTTTTATGGGTCTGCAACAGACAACCTTAGAAAACATTGAAAGAAATCGAAAAAAATGCTCAAAATGAGCAATTTCTCCATTTCCCACACTGTTTTCTACCTTATTGTAGTACTAAAGCTCATTTGAACCAAATTTACAATTGTCGTCTGCAATGCTTTCAATTTAGAGGGGGCCAAAATTTCTCAACTGGTAATGGGTTAATGATAATAATAATCAGGTAATAAAAGACTTAGGAGATGGTGGACGAGAAACTGGCTTTTACAAAGACCCCTTCATGGCCAGTATGATGCTGTCATGGCCGAACTTGTTGCATTTTGAAAGTGAACAAGCTAGAGGTTGTGGACGGAATGCTAAATTGTGGTAGGTCCGTATTGATCCGTGGCGATTCGTACTACTCCGTATTGGACCGTTCTTATTCATACTAATCCGTACTTGTACCGTAGCAAACCGTAGTGTATCCGTAGTACAATGGTCCTGATTCGTGTCGCTTCGTATTAAACCGTGTCGAACCGTAACAATCCGTATCTCTCCCGGAGCTTTTACTTACATTATGGCGGTAGATCCGTCGAACTCCGTACTCACACCGTTGTGTATCCGTATTGGAACTGCAGCGGACTACGGAATTTGACATTTCCGTAGTCATCCGTGAGGGATTAGACCGTAGCTCTTCCGTGGCGGTCTTCCGTGAATATGTGACTGGGGCTTTACATGTTTGCAATTGATATTTACTCACACTGGGCTTATTGTTTTGATTTCCATTCATATCAACCCTTAAACAGACAACAAAATTTTAGACTGGTCCAATTTGAAAGCCATTGCAGACAACAAAATAAATGTAACTTAAATTGAGGGAAAAGGAGAAAATGCTGGTTAGCAACATTTTCTTCTTTTCCCTCAATGTTTTCAAAAACTTTCCACCTTAGGGTTATGAAAACCCATCATTGTTTTGCAAAGGGTTTGACATTTGCTTATCATTGTGACTGATTGTATTGCTCTTACAATGCAAGATGAATTATGACTCATTATTACTGAACATGTTTTGTAAGACTGAGAAACTAAATAAGTAGCAAAACTTCAACATTTTCTAAAATTTATTTTTAAAACTAGAAAATTGTCCTGTCCGTAGATTTCGTTAACCATGATTATTTTACTCCATTAAGGAATAAAAATCTGTGAAATTTTAAGTTTTTAAATGTATTATTCAGCATAGCAAACATGCACAAATGCATAAAGATTAACAACTAGCACTGTATTTGGTATAATATCAGTTTGCAGTTGCTCTTTGTATATATTTCTGTTACATTTCCTGTTGGAAATTGCATGTTTTCTTGTTCTACATAATCATATCTGTTCCATTTGTTTGTCAAACAAGGAAAAACATGGCAAAACAAAGGGCTAAAATGTGTTTGATGATGATATCTACAAAATGTCCTGTCAGTAGAAAATTTGGTTTCGTTTCTATGTGAAATTTTATGAACACATAAGTTCATGAATAATTAGCAATTACTGGAAAACTATATATCATTGGAATCGTATTTTTTTATAGTTTATCATAAGATCTATCATTTTCCACTCATGTTAACTGTATTTTAGATATTGCAAACAGTATGAAGTAAGATAAAAAAAATATCTCATGAAAAAAGGAATAAAACAGGGCAAAAAAAATTTTTTCAATGATTTTCATAGTTTAATGCTTGTAAATAAGGCAGTTAAATACAAATTCTTTCAATTAAAAGTTTAAAATTTTATGTTTCTGTTAAATAGCATTGAAAATAAAGCTTTAAAAAGCATATGTGTATTTCATATTTTTACTCCAATTTTGAGAATAATTGTGGAAGCAACTTCTTAGCAAATAAGTTTCTATTTACAAAATATGTAAATTATGAAACCTTGAACCATACTGGAATAGAAAAACACGAAAAACAGTCGAAAAACATACTTTGAAAATTTGAGTAAAATGTTACACAAATTGGCATTTGATCTTGGCTGAGGCGATAGGTAGCCTGAGGGATACAAAAGCTTTTGATTTAGATGAGTATAATTTTTTGGTCCTCTGGTTCAAGCTTCGTATTCCATTCATGAATCAAATGCCAAACAGTTAAACAGTTGTTTTTCTTATAATAATTGTATTTAATTAGTAACTCTTATAATAGTCAAATAATTATAATTGTAATTTAATTGAAATGTTTCTATTTTCATTGTAATTGATTAATTACTTTTCAAAATAATTGAACCCTGGTCTGTTATTGGATTTGAAAAAAAATATTACCATAAGTAAAGAAAACGTATCCATTTAAAGTTGAGATTTACGGTACATTTCTTGTTTAACCAATGTAGTCTGCACTTGTGGTCAGACTTTTGTGAATCTTGTGCAGTTTCTTTATATCATTAATAGCTTGAATCCTTCTAATATGAAAAATATATAACAAATAGTAAGGGGAAAGTAAGCTGAAAATTTACATTTCTTTTTGACATGAAAAAGTCCGCATTTTTAAGCAAATTCTTTTGAAAACTGGATAGATTATCTGTATTATCAAGGAACTGAATCCTGTCCGAAATAAAGAGAATCCAGCTGTTGGTCTAAGAAGCAGTGATTTGATGACTTTGCCCTGGTAACTCAACAAAGTCCACGTGCAAGTTATAGTAGCGGGCAAAAGAAAACAATGCTGGTGTTAAAATGCATTAAAAGTTAAATCATACCATTCAAAAGTACAGTCATGTATGAAAATTATTGGGAAGATAATAAGTTGTTATTGTATGGTTGGTCCATGTGTTAACCCCTGGCAGAGAGATTAATTTCAAAACTAGATAAAACCTGCCAGGTTTATCTATCTTTTGTTTACTTTTTGCCTGATTTTGAAATTCATTTTTCATCCAGCCACTTAAACTTGGGCTAACCACACCTTAGTAGATTGTCATCTTAACAATTTTTTCCAAACTTCTAAATGTTATAATTTAAATTTAAATGCATCTTAACACACGCATTGTGTTTTTGCCCTTTAGTAATCTCATTTCTTTGAAACTTTCATAGATTGTACAATCTAATAAGTCCTAAAAATTCGTTAAATATTGCGGGATTCACAACAAGTGGTTTTGAGAAATCGTACTTTGATATTTTCACTATTTGTTCTATTTGCCTTTCCTAACTAAGTCTTGATGGGCCCTTAAGGCCTCTTCTTATTACATGGAAAATGAAAGGGTAAAAGGCGGTCCTACTAAGCGTTATCCTTAAAATTTGTTCAAAACATAATCAAATTTTTATTTACACTTTTAATTTCCGCTGTTAATAAAACATTTCACGAAATTTTCATTCCCCTTTTGATCAGTGCATCTCTGGTAATTGAAAAGATTTGTGCTATATTGTTATTTGATGCCTTTTATCTGTTCGGCACCATGACCCTTCTGTTAAATCAAATTGTAATTAATAACATTATTTGTTCTTTGACGTGAATTAACTGGAAAATTTCATTTAGACCTAAACAAACAGCGAAGACCCGATCAGACTGCTTCTCGAAAAGCAGTATGATAAGGATCTACAATGTTTGAGTTGAAAATAAGTAATAAAAATTTGGGAAAAAAAAAAAAACAGACAAAAAAATGCAATTATGAAAACGAGGGGTGTTCAACTTTAATGTAACAGTTTTGAGGCAAGCTGAGGTCAAATTAATGGTGGCATTTTCCTGCCACGATATACGAGATAGTTATCATGATAAGTTTTGAAAAATATCGCGATAAATCAAAGTTTCTTGAGAATTTTATCAAGATAGTGAAAAGTTTCCTGAAAAATATATCACGATAAACTTTGTTACCTAATGCAAAATTTCTCAATCGTGCACGAAGCTGACATGCGAGATAAAATTATCGTGCTGGTTCCATCCTCTTCTCGATATCATAAATAGAAAATTCATCATTTGGATTAACTCGGTAGTTTTTGACTTCCGAAGGTGGAAGTAAGTAAAAATTCTAATTATTAGCAATTGAAGTATAATTGGTAAATTTTGACAAGACTCGAAATGAACAGGATAGATGGTTATTAATTTTGCAAAAAGTGCAAATCCAGAGTCTGATCAGGGTCTTCACTGTTTGCCATTCCAACTCCATTTGTGTCTGTACGTCCTTGTGTGTCTTTGTGCGTCTTTGTGGTATTTAGAGTGTCTTTGTGGTATTTAGTAGAACCTGTAAAAGGAGAGGAGTAGGCGCTTGTAACAAATAACTGCTCCTTTTCCCATAATTTGTCTAAAAGCTGTGTAACCCAGATGTGGCTACTGTTTCTGAAGGTGCCAGTATGTAATTTTTGATAAACAGTATGTTGTGTAGAAAAGAAGTTTGTCTTTTGTTTTGCGATATTTATTTCTTATCTATTTATTTATTTATTTATTTATATTCTTTATTGCAATAACCTAGTATTTCTTATGTGCTGTTAGTGAGTAATGTCAATAGTTTTGTGTATTACATGTCTGTAACTTAGCAAGTACTTTTTGTGCAAAACTGGGAAAAAAAAAAAAAAAACACGTAATAATGGTTATCTAAGAATAATATCAAATATGCTTTCAGAGCCTGGTGAAATAAGAGTTCAACTGTTATTACAAAGCTCAAGAAAATTAGTAGCAGAATCCATTTTCCAAGTGTACCAGTGTGATCAATTTTTAAAGTAAGATAACTTATGTATCAATACTTGTCTACCGCTATGCTCTGATTAGGTCACCCCTGTGCAAAGTTCTTAACTCCTAACCAAATGACAAAATTTTAGACTTTTACAAATTCAAACATTTTGCAGATGACAAAAATAAATATGAAAATTGAAATTTGTCTTTGGAAGGGTAGAAAACATTGTGGGAAAAAGAAGAAAATGCTGGTTACCAGCACTTTCTCCTTTTCCACAATGTTTTCAAAATGCATTTTCTTAGGGTTGTTAGAAGTCAGGATTGCGTGGCAAGGGGTTAAAGGAAGCTGCTGTTGTTGGTAAAGTGTCTTTTGTCAGTAATGTGTAATCATATTGTGCATTTTTAGTCCCCTACCGGCGAAGCCGAAGGGGACTTTATGTTTGCACTCCGTCCGTCCATCTGTCCGTCTGTCCGTCTGTCTGTCAGTCCTCCGGGAAATCAGTTTTCCTGACTTTTTTTATAAACGCTGGCAGATATTGAGCTGATTTTTGGTGTGTAAGTCAACCACCATGAGTTACAGATCAAGTTCGAGTTTCGTTCCAGTCCACTGATTTTTGACGGAATTACGGGCCTTGGACTTAGAAAATTTCAACAAAAAACAGTTTCCCAGACTTTTTTTCCTAAATTCTAGCAGATATTGAGCTGATTTTTGGTGTGCAGGTCAACCACCATGAGTTACAGATCAAGTTTGAGTTTCGTTCTGGACCGCTGATTTTTGACGAAATTACGGGCCTTGGACATTGAAATTGTCACCATTAAAAACAGTTTTCCGGACTTTTTGTCTAAACGTTGGCAAATATTGAGCTGATTTTCGGTGTGTAAATCAACCACCATGAGTTACAGATCAAGTTTGAATTTCGTTCCAGTCCACAGATTTTTTATGAAATTACGGGCTTTGGACTTGGAAAATTTCACTAAAAAAGCAGTTACCCCAACTGTTTTTCTAAACGCTGGCAGATATTGAGCTGTGTTTTGGTATGTGAATTTACCAACGTTGCATGCACATCCATATATGATCAAGTTCGAGTTTCGTTCCAGCCCACTGATTTTACGAAATTACGGGCCTTGAAAATTTGCTTTTACGGGGGGTATTTGTATTTCACAAACACATCTTGTCTTAGTAAAACTTCTTCATTGAACTTACATTAACAAGGAAAAATGTTTATATATCTGGCTTTCATTAAAGCATTGCATACAAAAATAGACATGATGCTTACAATTCTGAAAGGGGGTGAAATACGTTCTTTCTTCTCTACAGAGTTTCACAAACTATACGTGCCAGCGATACGGCAATTAGGGGACTGGGTATTGCTATGCAATACTATCAGAATGTTTGTTTTGAATTAAAATACTATTTGATTGCATTCTCAGAGTATTCACACAATTTCCTTTTGGATTTTTCAGAACAAAAGTATTTGTATTCAAATACGTTGTTGAAACCATGTAATTGTAAATAGGTTAATGAATACATTATGAGTATTTTTGCCATTCAAATGATAATATTGATGCAAAAATCACATAATTATTTTGGGTTGATGTGACTAAAACCCAGGAATGCTTGAAACACTTCTAAAAGGACGCTGAAAAAGATAAATGCAATGCATAAAAGAGATCAAACAATTATATCATTAATTTTTATCAACAAAATACCTCAATACTGTACATGTATACATACGGAATATTACGTTGTAGTAAAGTTCCTAGTGCTTGTATTTGATACTCGCAGCTTTAGAAAAGTTGATATTGTGCGAGACTGAAGGTCGAGCGAGATGTCAAAATTTTCTTACTCAATGAGACGTAAATACAAGCACCAGAAAAGTTTCTGCAAGATAATGTTCCTTTTATTATATACGTGCATACAACTTTGAACGAAAAAAGAAATGCAATTATTGACAATTCATTCAAAAACGGTAAACAAAATGAGACAATTAATGGTGTAGAGGGTAGTAACTACGCTTTTTAGCTCACATGAGCACGAAGTGCTCATGGTGAGCTTTTGTGATCGTGCTGTGTCCGTCGGCCGTCGTTTATCGTGTGTCGTGCGTCGTCAACTTTTACCTTGTGTACGCTCTAGAGGTCACATTTTTTGTCCGATACTTATGAAACTAAGTTAGATTGTTTATCTTGATGATATCTCGCACTAATTCGCAAATGAATCATGTGAGGTCTAAAACTAGGTCACTAGGACAAATCTTTAAAAAAACTTTTGTGTACACTCTAGAGGCCACATTTTCAGTCCAAAACTCCTGAAAGTCGGTAAGAATGTTGGTCTTGATAATATCTTGAACGAGTTTGAAAATCGGTCATATCGGGTCAAAAACTAGGTCACTAGGACAAGTCTTTAAAAACCCTTGTGTAAAAAAAAAGGCCTTATCACTAAGAAACCTATCGGTGGTCCTACAGTATCTTTAACAAGTTCATTCTTAAAGAAAAACATTTTCTATCAGTAACAATAGCATTAATTTGTTATATCTTCCATTTGAGTACTATTCCATTATTCTTCAGTATCATTCTTCGATATGTTTGATGTTTCTCTGTGCACATGTTATTTTTTTTATTTTTCAACATGTAATGACACGTCTTTAGTACGGTATGTTATATAACATTCCATATTCCTCTTCTTTGCAAATTTGTTGTACAATACTTACAAATCAACCCATGATAGATCGTGACTATTATTATTCTATGTAATTGTTGTATTTTCATGATGAGGTACTGTATGTACAAATCGTAATAAATGTATGTCTATGTCTATGTCTAGAGGCCACATTTTCAGTCCAAAACTCTTGAAAGTTGATCAGAATGTTGGTCTTGGTAATATCATTGATGAGTGTGAACATTATTCATATTGGGTAAAAACTAGGTCACTAGGTCAAGTCTTAGAAAAACCTTTTGTACGCTCTAGATGCCATTTTTTCAGTCCAAAACTCTTGCGGGTTGGTCAGAAGGTTTGCCTTGATGATATCTCGCACGATTTTGAAAATGGGTTATGTCGAGTCAAAAATTAGGGCAAATCTTAGAAAAAAAAAACCTTGTGTACGCTCTAGAAGGCCACAATTTCATTCCAAAACTCTTGAAAGTTGGTCAGAATATTGGTCTTGGTACTATCTGGGACAAGTTGTAAAATAAATCATGTTGGGTTAAAAAAAAAGGTCACTGGGTCAAATCTTAGAAAAGCCTTGTATACGCCCTAGAGGCCATATTATTTGTTCAAAACTCTTGAAAGTTGGTCAGAATGTTTTTCTTGGTGATATCTAGGACGAGTTTGAAACTGGGTCATGTCGGGTCAATAACTAGGTTACCAGGTTAAAACTTAGAAAAACCTTGTGTATGCCCTAGAGGCCACATTTTCAGTCCAATACTCATGAAACTTGGTCAGAATGTTTTTCTTAATGATTTCTTCCATGGGTCATGTCAGGTTATAAACTAGGTCATTGTGTCAAATCTTCCAGGTTATAAACTAGGTCATTGTGTCAAATCTTCCAGGTTATAAACTAGGTCATTGTGTCAAATCTTCCAAAAACCTTTTGTACCCTCTAGAGGCAACATTTTTCGGTCAAATACTCATGAAAGTTCGTCAGAATGTTTGTCTTAATGTTATTTTGAATACGTTTGAAAATGAGTCACATCGGGTCAAAAGCTAGGTCACCAGGTTAAATCTTTAAAATAGCTTGTGTAGCTCATCATTTTCTGTCCAATACTCATAAAAATTAGTCAGATTTTTTTTCTTTTTTTTTTTTTTTTTTTTTTTGATGATCAATTTGATGAAATCGAAAATGGGTCACATAGGGTAAAAAAGTAGGTCGCCATGTCAAATCTTGGAAATCTAGAGGCCAGATTTTCTGTCCAATACTTATGAAAGGTGGTCAGAATCTGGGTTTTGATAATAGCTATAATGGTAGAATGGGCTATATTTGGCTAAAAAGTAGGTCACTGAGAGAAGTTCTAGAAAAAGATTGTGTACAAGCTATTGGCCAAATTTTCAGGTCAATAATTACGAAAGCTTGGTAGAATGTTGTTAGAATATCTCAAAAGAGATTAAAAATGGGTCATTTTTGGTCAAAAGACTCAGGTGAGCGACTTCAGGGCCATCATGACCCTCTTGTTTATGAATGGCGGATGAATATTATGGCCTTACATGTTGATTATATATTGGAAAAGTAGGATCAAAAGTCTGATAATCAAGAAAGGAACTTGTGTTTTATTGTGCAAAATCTAGATCTTTTTAACTTGTCCAATGGCTATAGTGCAGCCATGGTCTTCCTGATACAGTTTTAGCTCATGTGATCATACAGAAAATCAACAGAGCATCTGACTGTCAGTTAGTGTGCTTCATCCATCATTTTTTGTCCATAATCAATATTTACAATTTATTAGATCTAGAGGTTACATTTTCATTTTCATGGTATATTAAAAGTTAGTCAGAATCTGTCGATAATGTCTCTGATAGTCTTTTGAATACTCTCTTATATTGGCTAAAGTGAGATCACTAGGACAAATTGTTTTAAAAAAGAAACATTGTGTGGAATTCACAGGCCACATTTTCAGTTAAATATCAATGAAATTTGGTTGGAGTCTTAGCTACTATAACATCTTTGAATAAATCAAACATAAAATGCCACATGTCAAAAAGTGGATCACTAGGTCAAGATCGAGCTCTAGACCAGTGCCACTTTTTCTGTCCAATTTTCATGAGGCTTGGTCAGAATGTCCTACATAATAATATTTCTATAGGTTACTATTATATCAAATTCAGAAAACCCTGTCCGAGCTTTAGAGACAACATATAAAATATCCATAAAAGAATTTTTCAGACAGGTTAACTATGGGTTAACAAAAATCTCTTGTATACTCTAATGACAACAACTTCTGCCCAGCTTGTATGACATTACTTTCGGGTGAAAGAAAATCAGTCACCCCAGATCGAAAAGTAGATCACATGGTGAATTCCTAGAAAACATAGTTTATGCTGTAGAGACTAAAGTTTTCTGCCTTATGTTTATAAAACTTGGTCAAAATGTTTGAATAATATTTTGGAAGAAAATGAATTTCTTAACATGGGCTCAAAAGTTGGGTTGTTGATCAAGCCTGACTTATTGAATATTGGTTCAATATCTGTCCTAAATTTAGACTGCTAGGTCAAATGTAACTAAAAGTATGGGCATTCTTAATACTAAAACAGCATAAAAGTTATTGCAATTGCAAATTAAAAGCCTTTTATGTCAAAATATCTTGCAAAGAAGTGGACAACGTAGATTCAAGATCAGACTGAATTTTCTGCACCCTCTAATCTCGATCAAAATCGTTTGCAAATAAATCTAGCTCCAGGGAAACAAAGGTTAAAAGATTGACCAATTAGAAATTGTACAAAGGCTTCTTTATTATTCCCCGCCAAAAGCGTGGGGATATAGTTTTTGCGTTGTCCGTCCGTCTGTGTCTTAGCTGAGCAGATTAAAGCATTTTTGACCAAAATCATGTCGCAACTATTAAACTTTGCACAGATACTCATATAGGGACCCTGTTTTGAAAAAGAAACTCGTTAGCCACTTGAAATTTCAAAATGGCGGCCATTTTTTTTTCAAGATGGCCGCCAATGCATATTAAAATACTGTATTTTGGAACTGCTGTGATGACTGTATGACAAAATTTGTCATTCTCTTTGTAAAATTGTAGGTCTTGCAAAAAAAAAATTAAGAGTAAATAGATGGTTTATAGATGGCTTTATGTTGAAAGGTGGCGGCCTTCATCCAAATTGGCCACTTACTTTTTTCCCGCCAAAATCCATTCTTTTTATGCAATACCACAGGAATATTAACTTTGATTTTTTTGTAAACTACTATGGAGTTTGTGATTTTAGAAGTTTTGCGATGATAAACTGGTGTTTCTTTTGCCTTACAAAGCTGTAATTGGATTTTCAGCAATTTACAGATAATACATTGATGATTACAGATGAGTTATATAACGGTATTCAGGTATAGTGAGGGAAGAATTTTGCTTTACTTAAGTCTAGAATTTGAGACTTTATAATTTGCAGTCACGGCTGCTAACCATATGTATATAAAACTCTTATATTAGCATATTGTCCGAAGAACTTGCAAAATAAAAAAGAAAAAGTGTATGAAGTTACTGGCTGAATCCAGTGTTATAAGTTAGCCACCAGTTGTGAAAGTATCTTGTGACAATGTGTGTGTACTTTACTTGTTTTGCCGGATTTTGAAGCCTAGTAAATACAGATTTTGAGAAACCTCTTTTACCATTTCAAAACTAAGAGTGAATGTCATGGCAGAACCAGGGCTTGCTGGAGACACACTACTGCGGAACGGTGTTGGCTAAACATACTTCTAGTAAGGTTGTTATGTATCTCAAAGGCTGTCCAGTGAGCCCATAAGCATAGTTTCCTATGTTGTACTATTTAGATCCCCACATCTAAATTAACATGATGTGCGACTTGGGAGAGTCGAGCCAAGGGTAATTGGGCTATAGTGTACAACCCAAGTGTGTAAAGGTCGCATGGGACTTAAATGACACTGGATGAACGATTGAGCTAGGTGTAAGGTTCAAATAGCCCATACCAAGTTGTATCCCATATCTAAGTGTGTCTAGTATACTCATAATTTAACAGTTAAAAGTGGTACAAAGATAGTCGCTTGGCTTTAAATTGTAATCTAATACATGAGCACTGCATGCAGATGCAAACACTCAGCTGCTAATGCTTGATTTTCAATGAAAATTCTAAATAAATATCCACAGTAATGACAGAGATTTTACAAAATGTCAAAGTTTTTGTACAATGACAACGCAGACAACAACAGAGATTTTTCGACACAGCCTAACTGAAAATTTCTAGTATAAACTCAATGATTCAAACTGACGGTAGAAATGCTGTCTTTGTCAGATTCCAAAGAGAGAAGATCTAAAATCCACACCAGCAGATAGCAGTGCACAAGATCGTTATCAAATGCTAATGACAAAAACTCCGCTATTCCAAGCCAGTAATCAGTTACCTATCGTATTAGATCCAAGAAGATTTATATATATATAGTCTAGTCGCAACGAAATTGAAAACTGGTGGCCGTGCCATGTTTACATTTCAAACAGAATTTGTTATTGTATACAAACAAAGGCTTGCACAATTCATGCCTTTCCCTTTTGCAGAGAGCTGTCAAGCAGGATCTATGGCATTAAAGTTCTTGTGCTACCAAACTGCTATCTTCCCACCCACCCACTCCGTGCCAGGGCTATCTTGCAAAAAGTTTTCTATCATTTAGGTTTCATGAGCATTTTGTCAAGCTCCAATGCCACAGCTTGTTTCAGTTTGGACTTTGAACCTTCTGAATCACATAACAGCACTGCTGGCTTTCAAGGCTTACTCGTCTTATCTTAGAGCGGTTTCACGTGTTGATCATAAAATTGCAGTACTGGCAGTAATATTTCTTGCTTGCAACTTTGGTACTTCTAAACAAGAGAGCACTAATGGTACTTTGAATTGTTTATTCGCAAAGGTTTTTGTTATTATTTTCCTTTCAAACTTTCACCTTCATTTAATCTACTTAGATATGAAATGATAGGTAACCGACGATGGCATAGTGTTTGTCTGAGTGTTTGTCGCTAGCATTTAATTACAGTCTTGTTTAGTGCTATCTGCTGGTGTGGATTTTAAACCTCTCTTTTAATTCCGATACTCATGAAACTTGTGTAAAATGTTTGTCTTGATAATATCTCAGACAAGTTAAAAAATGGGTCAGGTCGGGTCTAAAAGTAGGTCACTATGTCAAATCTTAGAAAAGCCTTGTGTACGCTCTAGAGGCAACATTTTCAGTCCAATGCCCTTGAAAGTTCTTCAGAATGTTTGTGTTGATGATAGCTCTTAAGAGTTTGAAAATGGGTCAGGCCGGATCAAAAACTAGGTCACTACTTAAATCTTAGAAAAACCTTGTGTAAGCTCTAAAGGGCCACATTTTCAGTCCGATACTCATGAAACCTGGTTAAAATGTTTGTCTTGACGAGTTCGAAAATAAGTCTGGTCGGGTCAAAAACTAGGTCGCAAGATCAAATCTGTGAAACATTGTATACGCTCTGGAGGCCACATTTTCAGTCCAATGCGCTTGAAAGTTGGGCAGAATGTTTGTCTTGATGATATCTAGGACGACATGGCAGGAAAAAACTAGGTCACTAGGTCAAATCTTGGAAAAACCTTGTGTACGCAGTACAGGTTACATTTTTAGTCCAATACTCTTGAAACGTGATCAGAATGTTTTGTGTTGATATCTTGCATGAGTTCGAAAATGGATCACGTGGGGTCAAAAACTAGGTCACCAGGTTTAATCTTTGAAAAGCCTTGTGTACGCACTAAAGGCCAAATTCTCAGTCCAGTAATCTTGAAATTTAGTCAGAATGTTTGTCTTGATAATGTCTTAGACTAGTATGAAAATGGGTCATGTTGGATAAAAAAGTAGGTCACCAGGTCAAATCTCGGAAAAAACCTTCAGTACACCCTATAGGCCACATTTTCTCTCAAATACTGATGACAGGTGGTCAGAATGTTTGCTTGGATAATTTCTACATGTTTGAAAATAGGTAATATTGAGCTTTAAAGTACGCCACTGAGACAAAAAATCTAGAAAAAGCTTGTGGACACTATAGAAGCCATGTTTGTATGTCCAATACTAATGAGTGTTTGTCAGAATGTTTGTCTTAATATCTCGGAAGAGATTGGAAATGGGTAATGTTTGATCAAAAGGCTCGGGTGGACGACTTCAGGGCTTGGTGTATATTTCCATGATAGACCTATATCTCTTTAATTACTAGACACAACTTTATGAAACTTAACATATTTATATTGTTTATCATAAGCCACAGACAATCATTGTTTGTTTTTAGCTCCACTGGCCGAAGGCCAGCGGGTTTATGTCATGGTCTGGTGTCAGTCGTGCATCCGTGCGTCCGTGCGTACGTGCGTTAACTTTTATTTCAAACATCTTCTCTGAAACCACCCATCCAGTTTCGATGAAACTTCGAAATGATCCTGCTATAGTCTTCTTCAGAATTTCTTAAAAGAATTTGATTCCTTCAAAAACTCTGGTTGCCGTGGCAACAAAACTGAAAGCGTTGAAAATCTACTTGTGTGAATCCAAAAGGTCTAGGGCTTCCAAATTTGGCATATATATGTAGCTTTACCTAGTGGACCTCTACCAAATTCCTTCAAATACCAGCTTAATCATTCATCCCGCTCTAAGTGTAAACAAATATGTCGGCAAAAAGCTTGAGCAATAGATCCACAAAGGGCAAAGATAAGAAAGCAGATGAAATAAATGAATCAGAAATAGAGCTGGGAAGAGACAAAGATCACATCAAGCATCAAGTAGATATTATTTCAAATGATATAAAGGCAATAAAAATTACTTGAAAGAAACTTTGAAAAAAGCAGATATCCAAGAACTGATTTCTAAGACAGTAAACGCGGTAATATTATCTCTCAAGCACAGGATGAAAGAAGAGATAGAAAAGCGTATAAATGAAAGGTGTGGAACAATGCAAAGAATTTTAGGATAGACTAAAAAAGCAAGAAGGCAGATTTAAAGAACAGTCAGTTTAACTTACCAAAAAAATGGAAGAAAATGAAGAAATCAAGCTATCAAACTCGGTAATCAAAACGAGCAGTACTCGCGCAAGAACAATGAGAAAATAATGAAATTACCAGAAGACCCTTCGGAAACAGTCGATCAGCTATCCCAAAAAGTTCTGTCCGTCCTCAACGCCCAGGAAGTCGAAATAAAGAAAGATGATATTTTAGCAATCCATAGAATCTCATCCAAAAACCGATCCATACGGCCAGTGATTTTGAAAACTGTAAATAACAAAGTTAATTCCAATGCCATGAAGAAGCGCCAGGAGATGAAGACAGCGGGATACAGGTTAGCCGATGATGTTACCCGTCTTAACTCTAGTCTCATAAATAGACTGAACAACAACGGTCAGATCCATAGTGCTTGGTTTTTTAACGGAAATGTGTTAGCAAGAACACATTGTGGAAAGAGAATTAAGTTAGAACTTTTCGATGACATAAGCAAAAAGATAACAAGCAAACAGTTACTTTTTTCCTGAAAAGGTTATTTTACAGATAAACTGCACACACTGTGACATTTGCGACTTTTTCCGACGTTACAATATAACGTTACTTAGTTCGGCTAGTAAATGACTTGTTCGAGAGATACGGATCAGACTCTGACAATACTTTGTGTGTGTGTGTGTGTGTGTGTGTGTGTGTGTGTGTGTGTGAGGACCGATCTCTGGACTACATTCATCGACAAATTGTTTATTATTAAAGAAACTGTATCATTTTGCTCCATCAGCCTATTCAGGAAAATAGTGTCAGAGAGTTTGTTTTCCTGGGGATGTGGATACAGACAGTGCTGTATTTTTCAGTGTGGTCCGGTCTGGAGCTACATCCACCGATTTGTAATACATACTGTATAACTAAAGAAATCCCTCTATTGCTTCTTTCAGCGTGTTTCAGCGCTTTAAAATCAGAAAATAACATTTTCGAGGGATGTGGGTCCAGATTAGGCTGCATGTTTCTATGCGGTCTGAACTGGAGAAGCTTCCACCTACATATAGCTTATGCAATTAAAGATACCCTTTATTCTACTTATTCAGCGTTCAGCGTATTTAGTGTTGAAAAGTAATTTTTTCGGTTGATGCTGATCCAGATCAAACTGCATATGTCTATGCTGTCTGGCCTGTAGCAGCATCCACCGATATGTAGTTTTTATATAACTAAAAAATGTACCTTGTTAATTGGTAGATGGCTTCTCTCAGCGCATTCAGTACTATAGAATCAAAGGTTTTTACGGGGGATGCAGATCCAAATCGGGCTGTATATCTTGTGTGCGGGCTGATCTCGGACAACATCCACCGACATGTAGTTTCTTCATAATAAAGGAAAGCTTTGACTCACATCCATCAACAATTAAAGGGCTATAGAATAAGACAATAACTTTTTAGGTGAATAGGATTCAGACCAGACTGAATGTTTCTGTGCGATCTGGACTGAAGCAACATTCTAAGACATATAGTATGTGCATGTCGTTATAGAAACCCTTTTATTTCACCGTATTCTGGTTTATATAAGCATAGCGTAAGATTGCTGGGGGGATGTGAGTTCAGATCAAGCTGTATGTTTCTATACGGTCTAATCTGAAGCTACATCCATCGACATGTTATCAACTATAAGTAAAGAAACTCTGTTATTCGCTTTCTTCGGCGTCTCAATTTTAAATCATGCAGAAAGTAACATTTCCGGGGTATGTGGGAATGCATGTCGGCGTTGTACGATCTGGAGCTACATCAACCGACATGTTAACAAATATAATCAACAAAACCTTTTTATTTGCATCTTCCCGCGTACAAAGTGCTGTACAAGCAGAAAGTAACATTTTCGGGGGATGTGGGTCCGGATCAGATTACATGTGCCTGTGCGGTCAGAAATGGAGCAACATCCACCGATATATGGTATATATAATCACAGAACACCCTTTCATTCGCTTCTTTCACCGAAGTCGGAGCTATAGATTCATAAAGAAATATTTCGGGGGATGCCGGTCCGGATCAGACTGCATGTTTCTATGCAATCCGATCATGAAAAAACCACCGATATTTATTGTATGTAAGAAGAGAAACTCTTTTACTCGCTTCTTTCAGCATATTCATTGCATACACAGAATCAGATAATAACATCAAAGATTAGAACCCACCCAACATGACGCTTTTAAACGTATGTCTTTTTTTAATTGAAGGAAAAGATTTGATAATTGACTGTTCTTATTTTGTTTTGTTTATTTAACGCTAGTTACAACAACAAATGACGATAGTTTGTAACTGTGATTGGCAGTCTTACATTGCTACGCTTCATTGTGAATGTACGTTTGTTGATTACTTTTCAACTCAATGCCCATGTCCAATGACCACACAGCAACTTCCAACATGCATCGACCTTGGTCGAGCTGTGAAATCAGTATGGTCAGAGCTAAGATTGATTTTTTTCTTTTTCATATTATGTGTGCATATCGTTGGTTACTTCAAGAATCTCGCAACTACAGTTTTGCTTCAAGCTGTGGTTGTGGGATCCTTGAAGTAAAATGGATCGAGTGGGAATAGTATTATCTTTTGCTTATATGTTTTTTTTTCCCTTAAATATCATTCTTTACGTCTTAATCACATTCAAGGACATACTTTTTGTATTTTGGTCAGTCGGGAAATCTCAGCTAATGCCTATGCACGCAGGAGATGTGTCTTTTTCTTTTTAGAGAGGGTTTTTTTTTGTTTATGGGCAAAGGCCAAGCCTTCCTTTGCGGGTGGTAGAGGACTGGCCAATAAGGATATTGCTATAGTTTATCTGTAAAATGAATGTATGATAATCTGCATTTCTTCCCCCACTCAAACATGTTGTATGTCATTGTAATCAATGAATGAAAAATATTTTAATATAAACCCTTTAATACACAATCCTGATTTTTAACGACCCTGAAAAAGAAAGCTTTTGAAAGCTTTGTGGGAAATGGAGAAAATACTGGAATCCAGCAATTTCCCCTTTTCTCACAGTGTTTTCTTTTTCTTCCCTATCAAAGACAAAAATCATATTTCAGCAATACTTAATTTGTCGTCTGCAAATGCTTCAATTTTGTCCAGTCCATATTTTTTTTTGTCTTTCTGGATAAAGTTTTAAACCGAAGGTCAAACTCGTACTTGAGTGCAGGCCCGGTTTGAAGTATACGCGTAAAATTATAAGAAAAAAAACAAATCTTTGACTTGATATTTTTTTAAGAATTTCGTTTAAAATTGTCTGTATAATAGCATCGCTCTGAACATGTATTCGACTTAAATCGCAATAATGATAAAATCTTTAAAATATTATAAAACTTTATCATCTTCAACAAAATAGAAGGCGTGTATATAATTTAATTCTGGAAGGATAATACACCGCACCAATAATTCACTTTTTTTTTTTTTTCCCACAACATACACAAATCATTTTAAATCGGATCCATACATTGAAACATGATCAACAACATATACCTCACAAAAGATTTGCTTTTGGAGTGGGAGTACTCGTTCATTCAATCATTGATAAGCAGCACTACTTATTAACCGGTCTTCACGGATAGTCTAAAAATTTGTCCCTACCATTGTCGTGGATTAAATTATACAAAAAAAACGAGTTGACCTATTCAATCTTTTTAATGAAAAATATGTTGATATACTATGCTTACAGGAAACTGATTTCGTTGAAATGATAGAAAACAGAATTTTTTCGAAATGGTACGGGCAATGTTATTTTAGTAATGGTACCCATAATTGTAGGGGAGTAGCAATTTTGCTTAAAAATAATGTTGATATCAAAAATGTTGAAAGCAAAAGCGACAACAATGGTCAATTTATCGCACAAAACTTATTGAACAATAATACACCATTTATTCTCACAAGAATATACGCACCAAATTCAGACAACCCTAATATTTTTTTCGAAAATATCTTTCATCAAATAGATTCTTTCTATAACATTGATGAGTATATCATTTGTAGGGACTTCAACTTAGTTCTTGACCCAAATATTGGCTATGAGAACTACAAATCATCCAATCATAATGTAAAATCTAGGCGACTTTTGACATCAATCATAAGTGATAGACACTTAACTGATCCTTTTAGACATTTAAATGAAAATTCCAGAAAATATACGGGGAAAAGATTCAATCCTTTACAAAAAGGGAGATTAGATTTCTTCATACTAACGGAAAATTTAATACAATTCCTAAGATTCTGTGATATAGACATAAGTTATAAATCTGACCATTCTATTATAGTACTTTCAAGAGCTAAAACTTTCTAACCACACTCATGGGAAGAGTTATTGGAAATTTAAAAACTCCCTTTTAAACGACATAGAATATATCAGTTGTATAAATTCAAAAATTGATAATGTTGTTAAGCAACATTGTTTACCTATTTATAATATCAAAAATGTGCTTCAAATTGATCGATTAGAGATTCAATTTGTAATTGAGGATCAACTTCTTTTGGAAACTCTTTTAATGGAAATTCGAGGTGAAACAATATCTTTTTCTGGCCATAAAAATAAATTAAAAGACTCCAGAGAAAACTATCTTCTTAACGAAATAGAAAAAAAAAACTAGAATTAAACTTAAATGAAACTAATAAGGCCCAAGTGATTGATTTAAAAAATGAACTAGGGGACTTACGAAATAATAAAATGAAAGGTTTTTTCATTAGATCCAGAGCAAATTGGGTTGATAACGGTGAAAAAATTACCAAATATTTTTGCAACTTAAAAAAACGAGATATTACATCGAAGTCAATCCCTTTCCTAGAAAAAGAAGACGATTCCCACATTTTTGACCAAAGTGAAACACTTAAAGAATTAAAAGCATATTACAAAAAATTTA
Organism: Hippopus hippopus; assembly: GCA_946811185.2. Taxonomy (NCBI): domain Eukaryota; kingdom Metazoa; phylum Mollusca; class Bivalvia; order Cardiida; family Cardiidae; genus Hippopus; species Hippopus hippopus. The sequence continues at coordinate 36,542,558 of OX328102.1, read as the reverse complement.
TACTCTGAACAAGCTTGTGATAATGATTTTAATCTACAAAATGACTTAGTGAATTGTAACACAATTAAACTAAACGAAGCTAAAAAGGATAGCATTAAAGGCTTATTACAATATCACGAAGTAGCACATACTTTGAAAAATATGGAAAATCATAAAAGCCCTGGCATTGATGGTTTTACGACAAACTTTTATAAGGTATTTTGGGGTAAAATAGGAAAATTTGTTGTAAGAGCTTTAAATCATGCTTTTCTTTTAATAACTCCTTTTCTAAAAATATAAGATTAGGAAGGAAAATAAACCAAAACATTTTTTTTTTAATCTGAGATCCATTACTCTCTTGAACGTATGATACAAACTTGCTTCAGGCAGCATTGCTAATAGATTAAATTAAGTTTTAAATCATATCAAAAGAACAAAATGGCTTTCTAAAAGATAGATTTATAGGCAAGAATACTAGATTAGTGTACGATATTATGCAATACAGTGATGAAAGAAATAAACCTGGTGTTTTTATGTTGATAGATTTTGAAAAAGCCTTTGATTCAATTTCTTTCAAGTTCATAGAAAAGACACTAGAGTTTTTTAACTTCGGCAAAACTTTTAAAAGATGGATTAAATTATTTTTATATAATATCGACGTTTGTGTGCAATTAAATGGCTTTCTGTTAGAATATTTCACCGTAAAGACAGGCTGTCGTCAAGGTGATCCAATTTCCGCATATCTCTTTATTCTACGCACGGAAATTCTAAATTTCATATTAAAAATTAATGAAAGTATCAAGGGTATACAAATATGAAATAACGAATACTTAATCTCAAAATTCGCTGACGATACGGCACTCTTCCTAGACGGCTCACAAAAGACGCTGAACAGTACTTTAGATTTATTACAAAGTTTTTCACACATGTTAGGCCTTAGAATTAAATTTGACAAAGTAAAACTGATTTGGATTGGTAATATGAAGTAGAGTACTCCCTCAATAAAAACTAAATGGAAATTACCATGGGGAGAAACCCAATTCAAGTTACTCGGTATTTTATTTCACGTAGATCGAAAAGAAATCGTAAAATCAAACTTTGAACCAAAAGTACAAAGCATGAGTAACTGTATACGATATTGAAAAAAAATTAACACCTTTTGGAAAAATAGCAGTAATAAAAAGCATTCTAGTACCCATCTTAACTCACTTATTCATAAGTACTCCGTCTCCATTAAATAACTATTTCAAAAAAAATAAGTGACATGTTATATAAGTTTGTATAGAACGGAACTAGTAATAAAATTAAACAAAAAGTGTTCGATAAAGATTATGAAGAAGGCGGCTTAAAGTTGATTGACTTATTATTCACAACCTGGATATGAAAATTAAATGTTTAAAAAAAAAAACTCATTTCCGATGGTAACAAAGACTGTTACGAGTTTACCGACAATATTTTCGATATGAATAAACTATTCAATTCTGGTAGAAAGTGTTCTGAACAGCTCTGCAAAATAATAAAAAATGAATTCTGAAAAGACTTTTTAAACTCACTTATGACGTATATGTCAAAATGTAACTTTACAAATTGGATAGAACTAATCAATATGCCTCTATTCTATTGTGAAAACTTAATGGTTGGCTCTAAGCACTTTTTTAAGCACGTTCTGTACAATGGTGGAATAAGGTATGTTAAAGACATGTTAAATGAAGATGGTAGCTTTAAAACGTGGAATGACATGAAAAATACCATTAATAACGAAATCAAGTTTTTAGATTTTTATAGCATTATCAGCGCTGTTAAAGTGCTGTTTTCAGAACATAACATCACTAACAAGAATAAGTCATTACAATTTTTCCATAACCCAAGTGTAAACTGCTATTTTTTTTTTTTTTTTTTTTTTTTCAAATAATTATTAAGTCTTGTAGTAACAAATTCACAATTAACATTTTGATAAAGAATAACGAAAAACTGTCATGCCACAGTAAATGGAACAACACTTTTCCAAACTCCAATATCAATTGGAAAGTTATACGCAGTGATTTTTTTTTTTTTTAAATATTCAAGTGACAGATACTCCCAGTGGTTTCAAACAAGAATAATACACAGGATTCTTCCAACAAACCCGCTTCTCTTTTAAATGAACTTGGTCGAAACAAATACGTGTTCTCTCTGTAACAGATAGCAAGAAACCATAGCACATTTTATTTTATGAATGTCAAAATATTAAACCTATTTTGGAGCACATTTCAATACTTGTTAATAATTTGGATGTCAATAAGCAAGCAAAATGCGCTTTTGGGTTCAAATGAAAAAAATCTGAAGCTAGACAGATTACTTCTTGAAACAAAAAAAAAATATATACAAATGTAAAAACAAAGATATTAAACCATCTTTAATAGGCCTGAAAATAGTCTCTTCTGTAGTCTTATCATCATTAGAAGCTCAGAAAATTATGAAAATGAACGAAGGCTTACGACAATTGTAGCATATATCATCCAAAACCTCCCATAAACCAAAAGCATTTTTTCCATGCACACGAAATGCTGCAGTACTGAAGCCTCAAAAGAATAACTACCTAATGTTACGTTTCCTTTTTGCTTTTGACGTTTCAGTACCGTACATTGAACCAAGATCAAAGTAACACTTTATCAACACGATAACTTTCACACTCACGCAACTCTCACACACTTTGTTTTCTACACAATTATATATAAAAATAAGCTTTTTTGTCCACATACAAAAAAAAAACTGTACCAATTCAGAAAAGTAAACCTGTTTTTAGTCATTATTGTTAAAATCTTTATATTTCAATAGCCATATCGATATAGCAGTACAGTAGTAGCTGTAAAAAATCTGGAATCTGTAATTACGATTTTTGTTTGTATTTTAAAATTCACTTACTAACACAGAATACTAACAACGAACTGTAAGGTGCATTGGGGGATGGCCACGAGCCTCAAGTACCTTATTGACGTGGACAATAAAGTTAAAAAAAATCCTTCAAATAGTAGCCCTGGGGTCAAAATTGGCTCCGCCCTGTTGGTCACAAATTTTATATGGGCTTATATAGGGGAAACTTTAAATTCCTCCTGGTACCTAGCCATAGGACCAAGGGCTACCAAATTTGGCATGTAGCTTTATCAAGTAGGCGTCTACCAAGGGTGCCAAAATTACAGCCCTGGGGTAAAATTTTGCCCCGCCTCGGGGGTCAGAAGTTTTATATGGACTTATATAGGGAAAATTTTAAAAACCTTCTCGTACCTAGCCAATCTCGTACCTAGCCATAAGGCCTTGGGCTACCAAATTTGGTATGTAGCTTTATCTAGTTAGTGTCTACCAAGAGTGCCAAAATTATGGCCCTGGGTTCAAAAATTGTCCCCACCCTGGGGATCACAAGTTTTACATGGGCTTATTTAGGGAAAACTTTAAAAATCTACTTGTACTTAGCCATAAGGCCTAGGGCTACCAAATTTTGCATGTAGGTTTATCTACTGGACCTCTACCAAGAGGGTCGAAATTATAGCCTTGAGGTCAAGTTTGTCCTCACACAAGGGGTCACAAGTTTTATAAGGGTATTTATAGCAAAAACTTTATAAATATTCTTTTTACTAACCATAATAAGACCTAGGGCTTCTAAATTTAGATCTGTCTCAGGTGTCTCATGTTTTACAGGGCCTTTTATTGAGGAAACTTTAAAAATCTTCTTGTTTATAACCACACATTCTAGACCTGTATTTTTGGTATGGGGCTTTATCTTGTGAACCTCGACCAGGATTCAAGTTATTATAGCTTTGTGGTAAAAAATGGCTTTGCCCAGAGGTCATAACTTTCTCGTAGGAATTTACAGAAAACAAATTTGTATGTCTTCTAGTTTGAAACCAATTTACTAAGTACTGTAATGTTTTGCTTGTAGTGTTTTTACTAATAAGCCAATGGAGCGATACAGGGCCATCATTGCCCTCTTGTTATTTTATGAAATGCAATGTCATGGAAAAAGGAACTCAATTTATGATTTTTTATGGACTGATAATGGTCCGTCCTTCAGTCCGTCCATCCATCCGATATCTTCTAAAATCTTTGACAAAAACTGATGAAACTTCATACATGTACTTCCAGTCCAATACTCTTGAAACTTGGTCAAAATGTTTGCCTTGATAGTATCTCGGATCAGTTTGAAAACAGGTCATGTTGGGTCAAAAAGTAGGTCACTAGGTCCAATCTTAGAAAAACCTTGTGTACGCAAAAGAGGCCTCATTTTTTAGCTCGCCTGAGCATGAAGTGCTCAAGGTAAGGTTTTGTGATTGCCTAATGTCCGTCGTCCGTCGTGCGTCGTCCACAATTTCTTTAAACATCTTCTCCTCCTAAACCGCTTGGCCGATCTTGATGAAACTTGGCAGAGATGTTCCTTGGGTGAAGTTCTACCAAAGTTGTTCAAGAGATTTTATTCCACCCATAACTCTGGTTGCCATGGCAACGAAAAGAAAAAATAGCAAAATCTTTGAAAATATTTTTCTCTAAAACTAGAAAGCGTAGAGCTTTGATATTTGTTATGCAGCATCTCCTAGTATACCTCTACCAAGTTTGTTCAAATGATGCCGCTAGGGTCAAAGCTGGCCCAGCCCCGGGGGTCATAAGTTTGAACATGGGAACAAAGAAGGAAAACTGTAAATTTTTTCTGCTCTAAAACTGGAAGGCGTAGAGCTTTGATATTTGGTATGTAGCATGTCTTAGTAGACCTATACCACATTTGTTCATATGTTGCCCCTGGGGTCAAAACTGGCACAGCCCTGGGGGTCTCAAGTTCGAACATAGGAACAGTGAAGGAAAACTTTAAAATTCTTCTTCTCTAAAACTAGAAGGTGTAGAGCTTTGATATTTGGTATGTAGCATCTCCTAGTTGACCTCTACCAAGTTTGTTCATACGATGCCCTTGGGGTCAAAACCGGCCCAGCCCCGGGGGTCACAAGTTTGAACATGGGAAGAAAGAAGGAAGACTTTAAAATTCTTCTTCTCTAAAACTAGGAGGCGTATAGCTATGAAATTCGGTATGTAGCATCTCTTAGTGGATCTCTACCAAGTTTGTTCATATGATGCCCCTGGGGTCACAACTGGCCAAGCCCTGGGGTTCACAAGTTCGAAAATAGGAACAGAGAAGGAAAACTTTAAAATTCTTCATCTCTAAAACTGGAAGGTGTAGAGCTTTGATTTTTGGTATGTAGCATCTCCTAGTATACCTCTACCAAGTTTGTTCAAATGATGCCGCTAGGGTCAAAACTGGCCCAGCCCTGGGGGTCACAATTTCGAACATAGGAACAGAGAAGGAAAGCTTTAAAATTCTTCTACTCTAAAACTGGAAGATACAGAGCTGTGATATTTGGTATGTAGCATCTCCTAGTATACCTCTACCAAGTTTGTTCAAATGATGCCGCTAGGGTCAAAACTGGCCCAGCCCCGGGCGTCACAAGTTCGAACATAAGAACAAAGAAGGAAAAATTTAAAATTCTTCCTTTCTGAAACTCGAAGGCGTAGAGCTTTGATATTTAGTATGTAGTGAACCCGTTCTAAGTTTGTTAGCCCACCTGAGCACAACGTGTTCAGTGAGTTCGAAATTGGGTCACCTAGGGTCATTAACTAGGTCACTAGGTCAAATTAAAGATATATCTTGTGGGCACTCTAGAGGCCACATTTATTGCTCACATGACTTAAAAAGTATTCAGAATGTTTGCCTTGATTAAATCTCACACGAGTGTGAATTTGGATCAACTGGGATCATAAACTAGGTCACTAGGTCAAATTAAAGAAATACCTTGTGGGAACTCTAGAGGCCACATTTATTGCTCAAATGACTTGAAAATTCATCAGAATGTTTGTCCTGATAAATTTTCAAATGAGTTTTAAATTGGGTCATGTGGGGTCATAAATTAGGTCACTAGGTCAAATTAAAGCAATACCTTGTTGGCACTCTAGACGTCACATTTATTGTTCAATTGATTTGAAGATTGGTTAAAGTGTTTGTCTTGATAAAATCTAGGATGAGTTTGAAATTGGGTCACCTGGGGTTATAATCTAGGTCACTAGGTCAAATTAAAGAAATACCTTTAGGGCACTCTAGAGGCCACATTTCTTGCTCAATTGACTTGAAAATTGGTCAGAATGTTTTTCTTGATGATATACCGGATGAGTTTGAAATTAGGTCGCCTGGGGTCATAAACTAGGACACTTGGTCAAATAAAACAAATACCTTGTGAGCAATCTAGAGGACACTTTTTATTGCTCAATTAACTTAAAATCTGTTCAGAATGTTTGTCTTGATAATTTTTTTTTATTAGTTCTAAATTGGGTCATGAGGGGTGATAAACTAGGTTACTAGGTCAACTTACGGAAATTCATTGTGGACGCTCTAGAGGCCACATTTTAAGCTCAACTGACCTGACAATTGGTCAGAAATTGAATTATGCATGTGGATTGAAATTTCGCTTATTGACTCAGATGAGCGATCCAGGACCATCATGGCCCTCTTGTTACATTTTTACTATCCAATACTCTTGATAGTAGGTCCGAATGTTTCTCTTGATGATATCTTGGATGAGTTCGAAAATTGGTCATGTAAGGTCAAAAACTAAGTCACTAGGTCAAATCCTAGAAAAACCTTGTGTACGCTCTAGATAGAGGCCACATTTTCAGTCCAATACTCTTGAAAGTTAGTCAGATGTTTGTCTTGATAATACATGTATCTTGGACGAGTTCGAAAGTGGCCTATGTTTGGTCAAAAACTAGGTCACTTGGTCAAATCCTAGAAAAACCACATTTTCAGTCCAATACATTTGAAAATTTGTCAGAATGTTTGTCTTGATCATATCTCGGACGACTTTAACATGGGTCATATTGGGTCAAAAAGTAGGTCAGTAGGTCAGATCTTAGAAAAAACCTTGTGTACTCTCTAGAGGCCACATTTTCAGTCCAATTCACTTGAAAATTGGTCAGAATGTTTGTCTTGATAATATCTCGGTCGAATTTGAAAATGGGTCATGTAGGGTAAAAAACTAGGTCACTAGGTCAAATCTTAGAAAAACTTCGTGTACGCTCTAGAGGCCACGTTTTCAGTCCAATACTCTTGAAAGTCGGTAAGAATGGTCCTCTTGTTTTTTTAAAGTTGTGTCATGGAAAAGGGGGCTTTATATGTATTTCCATTATGGAGCGATATCTCTTTAACTATTGGACGAAATTTTATGAAACTTCATTCTTATATTGTTTATCATTATCCACAGACATTCATTATTTGATTTTAGCTCACTTAGCACGAAATATTCAAGGTGAGATTTTGTGCTGTGTGCGTCGTCCAGGCGTCAAAATTTACATGTACCTTGTTTGCACTCTGGAGGCCACATTTTCGGTCAGTTATTAATAGAACTTGGGCAGAATGTTTGTCATGATGATGTATCAGACAGGTTCGAAATTTGGTCACATCAGGTCAAAAAGTAGATAACAGCTAAATCGTTAAAAAAAAAAAAAAGCTTGTGTGCACACTGGAGGCCACATTTTCAATCTTATACTTTTACAACTTGGTATGAGTGTTAGTCTTAATTATATATGAGACAAGTTTGAAAATGGGTCATGTAGGGTCAAACAGTGTGTCACTTTCTAAAATCTAAGAAAAACCTTGTGTGCACTTTTGAGGCCACATTTTCAGCCTGATACTCTTGAAACTTTGTCAGAATGTTTTTTCTTGATGATACATGTTTCTGAGAAAAGTGTGAAATTGGATTATCGGGTCAAAAAGTAGGTCACAAAGCTAAAGCTTAGAAAAATCTTGTGTGCACTCTAGAGGCCACACTTTCAGTCTAATACTCTTGAAACTTGGTCAGAATGTTTGTCTTGTTTATCTATGAAATACTTTCATAATTATGTTATGTATGGTCAGAAGGTAGTTTACTTGACTAAATCTTAGAAAAAAGCTTATGCGCACTCTGGAGGCCTTATTTTCAGTCTGATACTCTTAATACTTTGTCAAAATGTTTGTCTTGATGATATCCCAAATAATTAAAAATTTGATTATGTTGGGTGAAAAAGTAGGTCACAGAATCAAATCTTAAAAACCAGTTGTGTGCACCCTACATGCCACATTTTCAGCCTGATATTCATTTAATTTGGTCAGGATGTTTGTCTTGGTGATATCTAAAACAATTAAAAATTAGTTTATGTCGGGTAAAATATGTGGGTCACTGGGCTAAATCTTAGAAAAACCTTGTTTGTACTCTAGAGGCCACATTTTCAGTCTGATAATCATGAAACTTGGTCATAATATTTGTCTTGACGATGTCTTGGACAGGTTTGAAATTAAGTCATGTTCGGCGAAAGAGTAGGCAATTCTGCAAAATTTTAGAAAAAGCATGTGCAGTTTAAAGGCCTCATATTCAGTATGATATATATCAAACATTTTTAAAAAAGTTTTAATGATATTTCGGACAAGTTAGAAATTGGTCAAAACAGATAAAAATGTACCGTGGGTCACTGGCCTAATTAAAAAAAAAAGAAAAAAGAAAAAAAGGTTTTATACATTCTAGAGGCCACATTTTCACAACAGATAAAAAAGTAGGTCACTGGGCCAAATCTTATGAAAACCTTGTGTGCAGTCTAGAGGCCATATGTTTAGTCTGATATTCATGAAATATGGCCAAAACGTTTGTCTCGAAGATATATCTGATAAGCTAAAAGATTGGTTAAGTTGGCCAAAGAGTAGGACACTTAAACTCACGTGTTTTACATCACCAAAAGGATCTCTTCACTTTTTTCAAACATAGATGACTTTACTCAGTTGTGTGCCAATGGCCGTCTTGTTAATTTTAGCTCACCTGAGCACAAAGTGCTCAAGGTGAGCTTTTGTGATCGTACTGTGTCTGTCGTCCGTCGTGCGATGTGCGTCGTCCGTCGTCAACTTTTAACTTGTGTACGCTTTACAGGGCACTTTTTCAGCCCAAAACTCATGAAACTTTATCAGAATGTTTGTCTTGATGATATTTCGGACGAATTCGAAAATGGGTCATGTCGGATCAAAAACTAGGTCTATTGGTCAAATCTTAGAAAAACCTTGTGTACGCTCTAGAGGCCACATTTTCAGTCCAAAATGCTTGAAAGTTGGTCAGAATGTTTTTCTCGATGATATCTCAGACAAGATTGAAAATGGGTCATGTCGGGTCAAAAAGTAGGTCACTAGTTCAAATCTTAGAAAAACCATGGGTCCACATTTTCAGTCCAAAATTCTTGAAAGTTGGTCAGAATTGTTGTCTTGATGATATCTTGGACGAGTTCGCAAAATGGGTCATGCTGGGTCAAAAACTAGGTATATGGGTCAAATCTTTGAAAAACCTTGTGCACACTCTAAGGGCCACATTTTCTGCCCAAAACTCTTGAAAGTTGGTCAGATTGTTTGTCTTGATGATATTTCGGGCGAGTTCGAAAATGGGTTGTGTCTGGTCAAAAAGTAGGTCACTAGGTCATATCTTAGAAAAACCTTGTGTACGCTCTAGAGATCACATTGTCAGTCCAAAACTCTTGAAATTTGGTCAGAATATTAGTCTTGATTATATCTCGGACGAGTTCGAAATGGGTCATGTCGGGCAAAAAAATAAGTCAGTAGGTCAAATCTTAGAAAAAACTTGTGCAATGATGCATCCAACATGCGGTATTGCGGCATTGCCCCTTTATTTCCGAGAATGCTCCCAAAAACTAAAAACTATGCGCGCAAAATGCCGCAATTTTACTGTTATGTACGCATTATTAAAAGCACAGTATGCGGTGCCAAAAATTCTCACACGGTCTCCAAATCTATTCCGTCTAAAAACTACGATTTTGCTAATGTAAGGGAAACAACTCTTACTCGTAAAGAGGTCACTGGATTTTCGAAGTCCCAATGACGTTATTCGATGACATCATAAATTAGAAAGGTGCTCAAAGTCCCATGAATTCGATTGGATAAAAGTGTTTGTTATCAATTTTCGCGAGCCCTTCATGGAAATGGCTTCAGATAGAAATTGTTCGATTTTTTCTTGAAACCGTGCAATAGTTACAGAAAATACGATTGAAAATGATTAGCCTGTTTCTGAGAAGAAAATGACTTATCACCTGTATGTTAGAAAAAGAATTACTCGTTCATCCCAAGCTGGTAAAAAGTCGGCCTTGGTTGGGCACGAACTTGATAAAAATAAGATGATTTTCAAATAGTGTATTGAGACGGGAAAATCAAACGCATATACAACCGGCAACTCTTACTTAAGAATATCGACTCTTTATCGCCACACATAATTACCAAGGCACAAATTAGCGATCTTGGATATAAGAAATGGCAAAAATATGGCATCTTTGTGTCAAAATTTGGTTGATAAAAAATCGGAAACTTTGACAGTGGCTTACAAAGTTTTGATAAGTGAGGTGAACTCTGTGTGCATGTCATCATATTAGGATTCCCAGAAAACTGGTGACAGTGATGGAAAAGTGTAGTTAGTACCAAACATTTCAATTATTTATCTGTTCAGTGGTCCCACTGGCACAAATTATTGCGTACATCACGTTATAGAATTGAAATTTTCACGTAAAAGATATTGATTACACGAGAGGCTTAAGATTAGAGAATACATGGACAAAAAAGGCCTTTATACGCTAATCTTGTGTAAAATTGCAGTTTTTGAAGTTACTTGTTACCCTTATTGACAATTTCTTTTTGTCAAATTATGCAGAAATACTTATCTAGATCTTTATCTTATAAAGACATGAAAAATTGATCAGTCAAAAAAACACGGAAACCCATGACACAACAAAATGTCTCTTTGACATTGTCCGATCAGAGTCACTTCAGACTGCCTTTTCAGCTTTTTAATGACTTTAAGCAGTAAATTCACATAAGTATCTAAACTAAACAGACATTTTTGCTGCTAATCATCAATATGGATTGCTTTGCCTCTAGTTGGAAATCATATTGTCATACCCTCTAATATAAAATCTCTCCCCCAGATTTACAGCTCAGGGGTAAGTGTAACCTTGAAATAAAAAAATCTAGTTGGAACACTGCTGATTGTATGGGTTGAATCATTGTGTGATGCATTAGAAAAGATGCACATCTTACATTTATTGTAGCACTCCTTTATCTAATCAATTATTCCTATCATTTTCTCTAAAAAATCAATTGCCCCATTTTCGGATTAGAGGGCCCCCTTTTTGTCAGAATTGGGGGACATGTGTTCCACAATTTGAAGTTTCTAGATGCATCACTGAGTTGGGTACGCTCTAGAGGTCACATTTTCAGTCCAAAAATCTTGAAAGTTGGTCAGAATGGTTATCTTGATAATATCTTGGACAAGTTTGCAAAATGGGTCATGCTGGGACAAAAACTATGTTACTATATCAAATCTGAGAAAAACCTTGTGTACGCTCTAGAGGCCACATTTTCAATCCAAAACTCATGAAACTCAGTCAGATTGTTTGTCTTGATGACATCTCAGACGTATTTGAAAATTGGTCATGTCGGGTCAAAAACTAGGTCAGTATGTCAAATCTTAGAAAAGCCCTGTGTATGCTCTGTAGGCCACATTTTCTGTCCAATACTTATGAAAGGTGGTAAGGATCTTTGGTTTGATAATATCTACAATGGGAAGATTAGCTACGTTTGGCTAAAAAGTAGGTCACTGAGAGAAATTCTAGAAAAAGCTTATGTACATGCTGGAGGCCAAATCATTAGTTATGAAAGCTTAGTAGAATGTTTGTTATGATATTTCAAAAGAGATTGAAAATGGGTCATATTTGGGCAAAAGACTCAGGTGAGCGACTTCAGGGCCATCATGGCCCTCTTGTTATTTAAGGCCATGTCGTAGAGAAAGGAGGCTTAATGTATGTTTCTATTAAAAAAAAAATCAGCAGGCTATATCATTTTAATGAAATAACTTGGTTGTTTTAAGATATAATCTTCTTTCTATCGTGGTTTATCGTTCAATAAACTACGGTTGTGAGTTATGGGATGCAATGAAAAGAACACTCAGGGTATTGCTCATTTGGATTATTGATTGTGCCTCATAACTCACAACCGTGGTTTATTGAATGAAAAACCACGACAGAAAGAAGATTTTTATTGGATAAACCATAGCTGTTCCTGTTATTAACTAAAATAAAACTCCACTTCCCAGTCGGTAAATATAGAAAGAATCAAAATTTCAACAAAACTAGAGGCATCAAATACAACATAAAAAACGTACTGTTTTACCAGCTTCTCCCTTTCAAATGACAAAAAAGGATGAATGTGTCGTCAAGCATCAGAGTCACGGTCGCTTCAAATGCTCTGAATATTACTCCACCCATTTCCAATGAAACGACGGCCAATTTTAACCTAACCTTCAACATGAAAAGACTCTTGATTTATATATGTTCACTGGTAACCTTTTCAAATAGTTTCATCCTTGTCAGTTTTATCAAAAAAAAAATTAATATCGGTAAATCTTTGAGTTTTTTCTTCCTCCTTGGTGAAGTAGAGGAAACTAATGATTTGTTTACGTCAAGTGACTTTCATTGATAGAATATTGGAGGGCGAAGACATGAGACAGCCACGAGCGACTTACTTGACATAGAATGACGTCACTTCATAAAGAATGAAGTCTATGTTACAACGCTTTCATTACACAGTGTTTATAAAGTCGAATTCAAGTGCCATGTTAGAACTTGTACTAACTGATGTAGGGTCAGTCCATGTACAAACACGGAATAATGTCTCGGTGGGTTTAATCCTAGTAGCAACAACACCCCCTTTTTTGTGTTTGTTTGACCTTTTCCCGTTTTGCATTATGAATTCATGACGTATGCTAGAAAAAAAGCAAAGTCAATGCCAGAAGAGAGATTGTTTGAATTTTTCCGTTTTGCATCATGAATTGATGATGTACGAGTATGCTAGAAAAAAAGCAAAGCCAATGCCAGAGGAGGGATTCGAGCCATCAAGGACCTCTAGTTTATAGTTCACCTGAGAACGAAGTGCTCAAGGTAAGCTTTTGTGATGGTGCTGTGTCTGTCGTATGTTTTGCATCGTGTGTCGTCCAGAAGTAAACAATTACATGGTATGCATTCTTGTGGCCACATTTTCAGCCAGTACGAATGAAACCTTGCCAGAACGTTCGAACTGGATCATGTCAGGTCAAAAAGTAATTCAACGGGGCGAATCTTGTGTACACTGTAGAGGCCACATTTCTTTTTATCAGATTTTTTACCTTGATGATATCTTTGATCAGATTGAATTAGATCATAAAGTAGGCGAAGAGGTCAAATCTTAAAAAAAGCCTTGTTTGCACTCCTGAGGCCACATTTTCAGCTTGATACTCATGAAAATTGTCAGAATGTTTTTCTTGATGATATTGAAGACAAGTTTGAAATTGGGTCACATCAGGTCAAAAAGTAGGTCACTTGGCCAAATTTTAGAATATCCTTGCGTGCACACTAGAAGAGGCCACATTTTCAGTCTGATACTCATTATACTGATTATATCAGAATGTTTGACTCTGCTTTCTGTCAATAAGGAACAGGAACTTTAATTGAAATAATACCAAAAAATAGGTAATTACTAGTGTTTTCTACATGTATTTCTATACATACTTTAGTTTTAAAGCCATCATTGCAGGTGACGAAAAATAACCTGTCTTTGTTATTATTTTCTAAGGACTTGCACTCGAAATCCGGTTTTATGCCACTTTAAATAACATTTATCTTCATATTTGTGCAGTTGCTCCTCATGCCTGGTTTCCTCGGAGGTAATTTGTAAATGGTGTTCAGCAGACTTAAAGTGTAAAGAAACCTGTGATGGTGATGTTGATTCCATTTCCTCGGTAAGTTGCCTTTACTATATCAGACAACAGAAACTCATCCATATTTAAAGTATTTGAAGTGGACAAAATTGTTGCTCAAGTAATGAGATTTAACTTTGAAAGGGTAGAAAAACATTGTGGGAAAAAGGGAAAATGCTGTATCCAACAAGCATTTTCCAACTATATTTTAAAAGCCTTTTTCCTTGTTTGAGTATATGGCATTATTTGATAAAAGTTAACACCAGTCCAAGTTGCCAATTTGAGCTGTGGTGATCAGTCTTACTTGTGTTGTATTGTGTGCCCTCTTTAAAGCACAGACCTGTGTCAGACCTACCCAAAACTGGTGCAACTGACCTATGTAACGAGGTAAAATATTTGAAAACGCTTTTGCTGAAAACATTAGGGAGTGAAGAGACTTCCTTTCCCTAAATACTTTTAAAATGTGTCTATAAGGGACATGTTAAAAGGTATTCATGCATGCATACTTGTGTATTGAAGTGATAAAGAGATTCACGTGCCTCGTTTTTAAACAATCATGAGCTCCCTTTATGAGAATGTTTGTAAAAGAGTTACTTTGTCTGATATATGGAATCCTTTAGGTAAAACATTGGTCTCCCATACAAAGTTTATGTAACTATTAAAGCCTGCAGAGCCAATCGGCTCTTTTTTTTTTCCTTGTCCTATCTCATTGTGAATGTATTTCTTTAAGGTGAAAATAAGTAATACTTATTGCAACACCACAAGAACTTCCACAACAATCCAATTATGCAGTGTGTAGTGGGCATTCAACAGAGTTTGAGGTGAAATACAAGGGTCCTTCTATCATTCTTGACTGAAAGTAGATGTGCTATTTAACAAGCTTATGCTGTTAGTTATTCAAAGTTTGGTGCATGTGCATACATTTATATTCGGCTGCATACAGTTGCATATACATGTATATTTTTTTTTTTCAAATTTATAACTTGGCTTTTTTCAAAGATAATAACCAGTTCCTGTTGTAGCATTGGCGTCGTCTGTGTTGCTCGTCGTTGTATTCCGAAAACTTTGACATTTCGTAATATATCTCTAATTACTGAAGGTATTACTACAAACTTAGACAAGTTGATTACTATCGAAACGGGAGATTATACAACAGGGGTAGAAAACCGTCAAAATGATGTCATCATACTATATTCGGAGCCGTGCTCTATGAAAAGGGGTATTAATGCATCTGCGAAAAGTATCGACCCAGGTCAGCCTGCGCTGTTTGTCAAAAGACCAAACTACTTCATGATTAAGAAAAAAAAGTGACTCCTATGGACCTATAATTATGTGATGACTTGGGCTAGTATCGTGTATAACCGAGATGCATTAAGCCCCCTTTTGCCAGAGCGGGGCTCATTTTGTCTGCGTACGACGCATGTATCTGAGCCGAAAAATTTACTGGTATATAATAAAATGAAATATAGTTTTAGTTCCTCCATATGAGAACCTAACCTTGTCCCACATAAATCAGCTCTTTCAGATTTCGAGTCCTATTACTTTTGTTTGTTTAGTGTTTTTCTCTGACATTGCATTGTATGGAACGCCATAACAGTCTTATGTTGTCATAAAACATTTCTTTATGTGATATTTTAGATCGTCTAGTCGTTTTTTTATTCCATTATTTCATATATGCGTTACGAGGTGTGGTCTTTGCATTACGTTATGTGGTCTTTATATTACGCGATGGTGTTTTTAGATTATGTTATGGTGTTAAATGGTTATGTCATGTAGTTTCCTCAATACCTTATGTAGTCTTCTTATTACGTTGTGGGGATATTATATGACGTGATGTGGTTTTGAGATTACGTTATGTGGTCTTTATATTACGTGATGGTGTTTTTAGATTACGTTATGGTGTTAAATTGTTATGTCATGTAGTTTTCGCATTACGTTTGGTAGTCTTCGTATTACGTTGTGTTGTTATTATATTACTTGATGTGGTTTTGAAATTACGTTCTGGCCTTTTCCTTAATCATTATGATGTCATTTTAATACATTGTGTAGTAAAATTGTTGTATCATGCAGTTTTCACATTACGTTTTGTAGTCTTCTTATTACGTTGTGTGGTTATTATATGACGTGGTGTTTTTTGAGATTATGTTATGGTCATTATTTATGAAAGCATTGTGAGCAAAGAAGAAAGTGCTTTTGTAAGCAATTTCTTCTTTCCCACAATGCTTTCTATTAAGTGAGATACTTATTTTACCCAGTACACAATCGCTTTGAATTTTCGTGTGCAACTTTTATTTTGGACAGGTCTGAAATTTCGTCGTTTGGTAATGGGTTAATATATCAAAGAATACAGAAATTTGATATATAATCGATAGCTATCCGAAGGAACTCTATGTGTATTATTCTGTTTGGTTAAGTTCGACAAAAAATGACAAAAAGTTGAAACCAATCCAAATGATTTTCACATGCAGCCGTTATTATCTATACCCCTTATGGCCCAGTTTAGAACGCCATATTGACTCTTTCACTACCGAATAAATAAATTGTATTTGTTCATTGGCTAAAAATACACTTCCATTGCAAGATGAAGAAACAGTTCATTTATAATCTAGAATGAAAATGTGGACAATGTGGATCAGAGATCAGACAGCACGTTCTGTGCAGTCTGATCTTGATCTACACTGTCCACAAAAGCTCCTTGTGCCGGCATTACGTTATGTTATTCTCTTTAATTATGGTGATGTCCTTTTAATATTTTGTTTGGTTTAATTGCTTTGTCAAGTTGTTTTCATATTACCTTATGGTATTCTTCTTGTTACGTTATGTGGTTATAACATGACGTGATGTCGTTTCTTCATTACGACGTGGTGAGGACTAATTGTTCGGCTATGTACGGAAATGTAACACCGCTTACGTCACTTCAATCGTCCTTCAACTTCAGAAATGGCGGAATCACTGGAACCTATTTCGACGCTCCTGATTGGCTACTTCTTTGGCCGGGGATAGGGTCTGTAAGTCTCGTCACGTGACCGCGGAAGTTCATCACTTCCGGGATCTACCGTAAATTTATCTCCTTTTCATCACAGAGAGAAACATGAAGCTTTTACGGAGGATTAAGTCAGATTTTAGAAGTCCAAGCGATTTGAAAATTTCAGTAATCGATCAGAGAACGATATGTGACTATGTATACGCCACAATAAAGAACAGATCGTATTCAACACAGGTAAACAGGTTGATGATTGATCCTACTTTCGGTTTCGTATTTAATAGAATAATGTTTTTTTGACGGACTTAAATCAAAATAGGTGTATCACGTTTCTTTTACAAAACTACAGTTGTGTGAAGGCATAAAGTGAGAGCATAAGTACGAAGCAAGACGTTTGAACGCAGATATTTATACTTGTAATCCTCAATTTGCCGAGGGCGATGGCACAGATCTACGTTTCCGCTGTTAAATTCAACCTCTGATAATATTCCAGTATTTAAAGACAGCCACTCCAGTTTCATGTTTTCAAAGATCAAACCATATAAGACAGTTCAGATTCAAGATCAGACAGCATGTTCAGTGCAGCCTGATCTCGACCGACACTTTGCTGAAAAGCATATCTATCTTTTTACCACAAGACAGAATCTTCGACTGGTCCAAATTGAAAGGATTTGCAGATGACAATTAATACCGTATATGGCTCGAATGATGGAAATTTATTTGAGAATTTAGAAAATATTGTTGAAAAAGGAGAAAATGCTGGTTACTAGCATTTAATCCTTTTCCTACTGTTTTCAAAAGACTTCTTCCTCTGGGTCTTTAAAATTCAGGATTGTGTGGTAAAAGATTAATTGTGCTTCACAGGCCAAGGGTCATTAAAAAAAAATGCAATATGCTTGTTCCACTGTGCACACTGAATATTAGTGTTGTGCATGGTACTTTGGAAAGATACCCATGACCAGGTGCACTGATTGGCATATGAATGAAATGTTTAACCCTTCACCTTTATCTCTACAGAAAACGGTTTATGAAACCATTATGGAAATAGGAGAAAATGCTGGTAACTAGCGTGTCTTCCTTTTCTCAGGATATTTTCAACCCTTTCATAAATGAATTTCAATTGTTTAGCCACTCTTACTTTTTCGTCTACTATTGCTTTCAATTTATACAAGTCATTAACCCTGTTGTTTGGTAACAGCCTACCCAGATCTTTGATAATAGACTATACACGTTAAAATTCAACATGCATTTTGCATAAAAAATGTCCCAGTGCAAGGCCTTATTGGTGTGTTACACATACAGAAGAACAGACACAAGAAGGAAAGGTTTACGTCAGTGATTATAACAATGGCCTTCTTGTCATTTATTGCAAGTATAGAAATTCTTCCAGTATCCCAGGATGGGTTTGTGGGAGATAACTTTGGTATCAGTGAATCTTTGGTACCAGTAAATCTTCATTGGAAAGATATTATGCCCTGTGTAATCCAGCAAAGGATAATAATTTATGACAGCTATTGAGACAATACAAAAACTTTCAAGGTATTCTATTATTATTTAATTAAAAGTTATTTTATACATGTACAAGCATTATTTGGAAAAAAAATGTCCCATTAGGATAGACTTACTAAAATTACTAATGAAAAGCACAGTGTTGTCACAGTATAATATAAATAAATTTTTGTTATCATAATGTTGGCTCAGTACAGAGAAATAAACAAAACTCCAACCATCAGACCATTTGAAGTGGCTTTTGTGGAGTATAACAACAAATTGCAAGAGTCTATTGGTACATGTATTATCCCTGTTTCTGAACATCTCAACACTAGTAATACACTTGTCCACACAATATTTTTGAGCTGTGATCCTTCCGTTTGATGAATATCAATGCAATTTTAGTCAGTTTGGTAAAGAAATCTGTTGGCTGAAAAACAGCCAGTTACTGAGGAAGAATCCTGTGAGGGATACTTACAAGGGAGAGTTAAGAAACTCCTGGGAAGGTGAACTTTCAGGTGTGATTAATTATCGATTGAATCAAGTTTTTGGCAGCTGTCAGCATTAAATTTTGGCAGCTGTCATTAGACAGAAATTCTGTTGAAGACAGCTTCAAACTCAATTCAAGATAGTTTCAAAGAAACTTCAACAATAGACAAATTCACAAACAGATAGATACATGTAAATGAATGGGATAAGGAAAGCGTTCCTTAACCTTTTACCACACAATCCGGAGTTTTACGATCCTGAGGAAGAAGCCTTTTGATAACATTGTGGGAAAAGGAGAAAATGCTGGTAATCAGCATTTTCTCCTTTTTCCACAATGTTTTCTACTCATTCAAAGACAAATTCCATCCTTCCAGTCACATTTAAATTGTTGTTTCCAAATGTTTTCGATTCGACAAGTCTAGGATTTTGTCCTATGCTAAAGAGTTAAGCAATTTTTGCTAAAAACTTGTATTTATTGAGATACTATATTTATAAACATCTCTTACTAATATACTTTCAGAGCTTTCTCCTGCTAGACGAACGACACTAAAAAGGAACCATGACTGCACGACAACTACACCTCACAGGGACCACATGTTATAATTTGTGCAATCGCGGTCTCATATCATTGGACATGCAGTCATAAAAACATTTAATTAAAGAAAAATAGTGCTATGGTATTAACGTTCTATGTCTACCATCTTTGCACTGCAAAGAAGTTCATGCTAATATTTACCAATATTTTTCAAAATCAGTAACAGTTAAAAGAGATAAAAATCCTAACCACGAAATGACACTAAATTAAAACAGCATTGCAGCAGACTGCTTTGAAAATGTTGTGACCAAATATGATATTGCTCACAGTCAGCAATATCTATTTCCCACAATGTTTTCATCTCAATCTTTCAATTATTTCTCTCTTTTTGCCTCAGATTTTATCTAGTGTTAAAAGTAAAGGTGCATGTAGGTTTCAAGACTTTGCTAAATAAAGGAAAAGCAATATTCTTGTTTATGTTTAGAACAAGAATCCTTGATGCCACTTTAAGAGTGAAAGCAGTATACATGTAGTAAAATTCAGTCATTTTGTATGGAAAAAGAAATTCAGTTACATACAAGTCTAATTAGCTGCACAAATAGTCCTTTGAAAACATTATGAAAAATGGCAAATTGATAAACAATTTTGGATTTTTTAACAATATTTTTCTACAGCAGAAACTTGCTGTGACCCGAATAACATGAGAATAATATAAAAGTGTTATGTTACTACAAACTTAATATAATAAAGATAAATATCCACAAAACTTTCAAGACTTCTCACTTTTATTTCTTTTAATCTTTACCAACTGATAAAATTCTGGACTTCTTCAATCTCAAACCATTTGCAGACGACTCATTGATTTTGGCTCACAGTGTACAATTTACCTATTAAAGGGTAGAAAACATTGTCTTGAAAGGAGAAATTGTTAGTTGTCTTTTCCCACAATGTTTCCTAAAGCATTTTTCTACAGGGTTGTTAAAACTCAGGATTTTTTGGGTAAAGACTTACAAGTCATCAAATATATTAATAGCTTCTGGAACATATTTGCAGCATAAAACTTCAGAAGCATCCTTGTAAATTGTGTGAAAAATAATCAAATAGTAAACCTTGGGTATGCATGAAATCATGTCAAAAGCAGATATTGCTTATTTTGACCAATTTGTCCCTAGGTCAAAAATGTTTTGTCTGCTGCAAGACACAAAAAGATATCTACAGGAGATAGTGTGTTGACCCCTTTATCTGCTGATATATCACCAGGCTGTCTCTGGTCCAACAGCTTGCAAGGTTGAGTTAAACAAGGGCTGTTTAAGAAGTAGGCCTGGTATAAAAATCAAGAATGAAGAAACTAGATTGCCATTAGGATAACACATTCAATTATTTTAACTTTTTACCATTTAACAAAATTTTCGACATGTCTATTTTGAAAGCAATGTTGGAGGATGATACAATTGTAGCTCAAATGTTGAGGTTTATTTATGAAAGGAGACGTTGTCGGAAAAGTATTAAAAGCTGTGACTAGCTTTTTTCTCCTCTTCCTTCAATGTTGTCAAAAGCTCTCTGCGTCAAGGTATTAAAAACAGAATTATTTGGTAAAAGGTTAACTCACAAAACAACATTTGGACTGGTTCAAATTGAGAGGATTAGCAGGTGGTATGTAGCTCAACTGGTGAAATTTGTCTTTGAATGGGTAGAAAACACTGTGGGAAAAGAATTTCCAACATTTTCTCCTTTTCTCACAATTGTTACAGCTTCCCCCCCCCCCCCACAGCTGTTTAAACACAAGCTTATTTGAAAAAGAGCTAACAGGATGCCTACTCTTCTGAGTACTGTAGGAAAATTACTGGCCAGTCATATCTTATGGTACATCCTGCTATCTTTTGGACTGTCATGAATAAATGAATCTTGTCTTGTACCTTATTGGCTTGGCATATCCAAAGCTTCTAAAATACATAATATTTCATTTGGTACTGAACAGATGTTTTGGACAGATAATATAATTGTTCTGAAGCTGTTGAATCTCACTGTAGAGCCAACATGCATGAAATTATGTATTGGCTTAAATGAAGTGGTCAGTTTCTGATCTTCAAACATGTGACCACCAACTGGACATTTAAAGGTGACATCCTGTGTAACATACTAGAAATGAACAACAGCATCTGAAATGAAATTATGAAAATCATTAACTTGAAATATGAGTGCAGTCCTTCAGGATACCCATTTCTGTGAACATTAATCAGACCAGAATTCTATCAAAGCCTGAGTGTCTCCCTGCACACTTTGCTAACTTGTGTAATACATTAGAATTGATTTGATTGGGAAACATAGCATGTCAGTTTTTGCAAAATTTGGTTACTTCCACTTGAATCCTTTACCAAAAAATCCAGTGTTTTTTGGGAGCACTCTGACGTAAAAGGTATTGAGAGCATTGTTGGATAAGAAATTCCTGGTTACCAGCATTTTGTCCTTCAACAATGTTTTCTACCATTTACTTTGTCAAAACCCATCTTTAGAGCCAAATTTTATTTTCCCTCAGGCTCTGCAAATACTATTTGTAATATGTGTCTCATTAACTACTTTCATCAATTTTGAAATATGAAAACTATAAGTTAAATTTGACTTTTATTCTCTTAATACCAGTAGACCAAATTGTTAAATATTTATGAATCCTAGATAATTAAAATACTGCAATGTAGTAACCTCATTGCTGTAGCTTTATCTGGAAATTTCACCTGGCTGTAAAATAACAAGCTTGGCCCATCTCCTCTTATACCATCAGCACAGTGACAACTGCATAATCTGAAGTTAGGATTTCATGGCCTATCTGCCCTCCTGCAGAAAAAGGATAAAGCAATGTATTTAAAAAAAAAACCACCTTCTACAGAATATTTCATCATTAGAAATATTACACTTGTAAGGGCTAACCTAAATGAGCAAGCACAAGTACTTGTACTGATCTTGAGTAGATCTATTCGAAAAGTCTGCAATTCTTTGTTATAGCCCTCAAAGTGTCTTTTACCACTTAAGTTACTTATGTCAACAATGTACTCTAGATCAAGATCAGACTGCACAAAGTGTGCAGTCTGATCTCTGATCTACATTGATCGCTTTGCTATTACGTTCCAGACAAAGGCAACCTCAACATTATTCTTATGAGATCTTATTTCTAGGATGAAATGCCCGTTTGATTCATTCGGCGCTCTAGAAAGGGTTAAGCCTATTTACTCAGTTCCCAGTGAACTAATGAATCCAGAAACCTAAAAATAATTCAACAAAAGATGCCAAAATAGGTTTTGAAGCCATTAACTCACAGCCAATTAAGAATTTTCTTTGTACCTATGTATGCAACTAGCTCTCTAAGGCAATTAAATAATTAAACTGAGGCCGATTAATTGCAAATGTCATTATCGGCAGCATTAAATATGGTGCAAAGGAGACTTAGGTGCGAAACTGCACTGGTGCGAAACATATCAAAGCGGCAATATGTTTCTAAACGCCCCCGAACACTCGACTCGGTGCATTTCAAGATTGAAATGGTTAGAAACATTATTTAATTGCCGAAATTAGGTTAGTTGGACCTCTTTAGATCAGAAATCGACCGAGCATATGTCCATTGCAACAATGTATGAAAACTGGGTTACGGGTTTTCGCCGATTCCACGGCCTGTTTTTAAATTACAGCTTTATTTCTTAACAATATTTTAATCCTTACCAACATCTTTCATCTCCAGTTTTTCCTCTCCATACCCTTTTTTGAGAATTTAAATGACAAACACGTCAGAGTAGCGTCACGACTGTGGGTACATACACAAGCAAAATAGTGGAAAAAATCTCAATATGGCGACCAGTGATCCCGGAAGTGCATTTCATTTAAACGAAACTTACAGACCCTATTCTCAATAGGCCCAGGCGCGTAGCAGGAGCTTTTTTCAACTTACACAGTTGTGGAAGGGGAATCTGGGAAGCCGTTCTCTATCGAGGATTAAGGATGCAGAGCCCCTTATCGGAAGACAGGGGTCCCCTGCGAAAATCAACTGAATCCCGGTCTTTCTGATCTTAAAAGCCGATTTGTGGATCATGAAATAGTTTCATTCTTTTTACAAGCATGAAATGTTATTTATTTGTTTACTACTAGATATAGTTATTATTTTTTTAATGGTGAATCAACGTTATGTATACAAGCCATGTCAAACTTCACCAAGCACAAGCCATTGAATGATAACGGTAAGTTAAATGTTAAATGAACCAGTTAAAAATGTTTACGTTTTTTAAATAAATGCTCACAAGATTCTAAACAACACAAAGCTTAAACCAACGTTCACTAGTCTCCTGACCTCATTTTGTCACATGATTCGTGTTCCAAACATCGACAAAGAATCACTGATCAGATTAGCTAAAGCAGTTTGAACTGAACCTTTGACGAAACTATTTTCTAACGGCATATCTCTCTCTCGCTCTCTCTATCTCTCTCTTGTTTCGGCATGCAGGCAAACGACGAATACACCTAGAATGTACCCCACAGAGACACACCTATATGCCCCGAAAAAATTAATATGGTCGAATTTTTACTAAAAAAGTATTTGAAATCAATAATTGAGTCTGAAATGAAAACACAATGTGAAGTTTCCCCAAGGGCGGATCGAGGATCTTTTGCCAGTGGGGGAGGTATTCCGGAAAATCCGAAATAAATTTATGAACTGAAACTAAACGCAATCAGCCTTGTCTGAGAGACCGCCTCTATAAGGCAGAAACCTTCATTAAGCGACCGAGAGTTAATATCCCAGTAAGATTTAAAAAAAAAAACAAAAAGACAAGAGACAACATGGTATATCGCTCGATTTTTTTTTTCAGCTAATTCAATTTTGTTGGTACTTGGTAAATTTTCCTAGCAGACAATGGTTACTCTGAAAATTCTAGGGGGGTGGTGTGGGGGCGGGGGTTCTGGACCCCTCTGACCCCACCATGTATCCGCCCATGTTCCCATTTCGATGTCAGCAAAACCATAATTTATGTTATCCGTGATTAGTCGATGCAAACCCATCTGCATCGGGTGGATCAAACGTTTCTGTTGATGAAGCCATCTTCAACGTAATAATGTTAGTTAAGGTAAAGGTGCGTTATTTATTAAAACTCTTTCCTTAATGTTGACGACACAAGAAGCTTTTGTGGACAGTGTAGATCAAGATCAGACTGCACAGAACGAGCAGTCTGATCTCTGATCCACATTGTCCACATTTTCATTCTAGATTATAAATGAACTATTTCTTCATCTTGCAATGGAAGTGTATTTTTAGCCAATAAACAAATACAATTTATTTATTCGGTAGTGAAAGAGTTAATATGGCGTTCTAAACTGGGCTATAATGGGTATGGATAATAATGGCTACATGTGAAAATCATTATACCCCCGCAAAACGAATGTTTTCGGGGGTATACTGAAATCACCCTGTCTGTCCGTGAGTCGGTCCGTTTGTCCGTCCGTGTGTCCGTCCGTGTGTCCGTCTGTGTACAAATAATTGCCTGTTTCTGTCAAAGCGCTGGCAGCAGATATTGAGCTGATTTTTGGTGTGTAAGTCATCCACCATGAGTTACAGATCAAGTTTGAGTTTCGTTCCGGTCCACTGATTTTTGACGAAATTATGGGCCTTGGACTTAGAAATTTTCAAGGAAAAAACAGTTTTCCGGACATTTTTTTCTAAACGCTGGCAGATATTGAGCTGATATTTGGTGTGCAAGTCAACCACTATTAGTTACAGATCAGGTTCGAGTTTCGTTCCGGTCCACTGATTTTTGACGAAATTACGGGCCTTGGACTTCGAAATTTTCAAGGAAAAAACAGTTTTCCGGACTTTTTTTCTAAACGCTGGCAGCTATTGAGCTGATTTTTGGTGTGTAAGTTAACCACTATTAGTTACAGATCAAGTTCGAGTTTCCTTACGGTCCACCGATTTTTGACGAAATTACGGGCCTTGGACTTGAAAATTTTTACGGAATAAACAGTTTTCCGGACTTTTTTTCTTAACGCTGGTAGATATTGAGCTGCTTTTTGGTGTGCAAGTCAACAACCATGAGTTACAGATCAAGTTCGAGTTTCGTTCCAGTCCACTGATTTTTGACGAAATTACGGGCCTTGGACTTAGAAATTTTCACAGAAAAAAAACAGTTTTCCGGACTTTTTTTCTAAACGCTGGCAGATATTGACCTGATTTTCGCAAACTCCCCCCTACAGTTTTGCTGCTATTGTATTGAAAGTTTGTTGATACATTGATCGTATACTGAAGTTGTGCAAGACGCAGTTTTCAATCATCTACTCCCTATGATTCAAGGGTAATCTCCCCTTGAACTTAGAAAATTTTTTGTTAAATTGCCTGTTTCTGTCAAAGCCCTGGCGGGGGTATTAAGTCACATTCGGTGACAGCTATAGTTTGGATTGGTTTCAACTTTTGTCATTTTTTGTCGAATTTAACCAAACAGAATAATACACGTAGAGTTCCTTCCGATAGCTATCGATTATATATCAAATGTCTTTATTCTTTGATATATTAACCCATTACCAAACGACGAAATTTTAGACCTCTCCAAAATAAAAGTTGCACACGAAAATTCAAAGCGATTGTGTACAGGGTAAAATAAGTATCTCACTTAATAGAAAACATTGTGGGAAAGAAGAAATTGCTTACAAAAGCACCTTCTTTTTTGCTCACAATGCTTTCATAAATAATGACCATAACATAATCTCAAAACAACACCACGTCATATAATAACCACACAACGTAATAAGAAGACTACAAAACGTAATGTGAAAACTGCATGATACAACAATTTTACCATACAATGTATTAAAACGACATCATAATGATTAAGGAAAAGGCCATGACGTAATTTCAAAACCACATCACGTAATATAATAACAACACAACGTAATACGAAGACTATCAAACGTAATGCGAAAACTACATGACATAACAATTTAACACCATAACGTAATCTAAAAACACCATCACGTAATATAAAGACCACATAACGTAATCTCAAAACCACATCACGTCAAATAATATCCCCACAACGTAATAAGAAGACTACATAAGGTATTGAGGAAACTACATAACAACAATTTAACACCATAACGTAATCACGTAATATAAAGACCACATAACGTAATGCAAAGACCACATAACGTAATACAAAGACCACACCTCGTAACGCATATATAAAATAATGGAATAGAAAAACGACTAGACGATCTAAAATATCACATAAAGAAATGTTTTATGACAACATAAGACAGTTATGGCGTTCCATAGCATTGTGTATTTTCATGTTTGTTATGACTATAAAACTGTGTAAGTTTTCGTCAATAAAATAATTCGTTCGTTCGTTCGTTCGTTCGTTCTGTGTTAATTGATCAGTGGAAGTTTTCAAATTGCCTTGGTTTGCTATATCTCTTCACCAGATGACAAAAGTTCAGCCTTGTCCAAGCTCAAGGAATTTGTAGGCCACAAAAAACTCAAAACCTGAAATATGTCTTTTAATGGACAGAGAGTGATAATGGAAAAAAGAGAAAATGCTGGTTACCAACATTTTCTCTTTTCCACCATGCTTTTAAATTGCATCTTTCACAGAGCTGTCAAAAACCCCAAGCTTGTTTGTAAAGTCCAATTTTAGACCTGATCTGATGTCCTTAAGCATGGGGTATACATACGGGTAGGTGCTCCCTTCAAGAAGGTAAACTGAAAAAAGCTGCATTAATTTCCCTCCAAAGGATCCCATGATTTATGACGCCGAGGAAGAAAGACCTTGAGAACAGCTGGTAACCTACATTTGATTTTTTTCCTATAATGTTATCTTGCATTTGATTGCAGATGAAATCCTATTATTTGAGCAACATTTAGTTTGTTGTCTGTTGATGCTTATAATTTAGACAAGTCTAAAATTTTGTTGTCTGGCATCTTTTTTCAACAGTGATAAATGATGCAACTCTCGTTAAAGATGAGTTCATTTCGGAAATAAGCAAGCCTACCGGTACATTACTGCCTCATACAAGCATTATAGATTATGATACATCTATAGCCATGTGATTAAACATGAAATTTCTTCTACGTATTGTTTTACAGAGAGACAGTTGCCCTAGCTTGCTGAATACTACTGGTATTTACATACCAAATGGAATAAAAAAGACAATATCATTGAATGCTACAAATTTGAAACATGTAAGTTATTTGGCTTTGTTTATGATCTTGAGAAATTTTGCATTTTTTTTTTTTTTTTTTTTTCTTTTAATGCACATAGATAATTGCGCCATGCTCTGTGAAAAGAAGGCTTAACGCGTCTGCGAAAAGTATCGACCCAGGTCAGCCTGTACAGTCCGCACAGGCCGACCTGGTCCGAAACTTTCGCTTTTGGTCAAATATCTGTATAGTCAAGGACCAGTGCACCTCACTATTTTGTTAATTGTTAAAAAAAGTAGCTATTATGGATCTATAATTTGTGATAGTATCATGCATCAAGGAGATCCATTAAGCCCCCTTTCACAGAGTACGGTTCATATGCTGATGATTCAGACTCATGCTTTTTTTCACACAAAGCAATATTCAACTCTACCAGATGACAAAAGTTCAGACTTTTCATGCTGAAAGCACATTCCTACTACAAATGTGGTTAAGAGCTTTAGCTGTGACAGAGTAGAAAATACGTATTAAGACAAAGGGACAATGGAACAAAATTCTGATTACTAGTGTTTTCTACTTTCACATAGTGTTTTTAACAGCCCTCTTCTTCAAGTCATTAAAACACAGGATTGTTTTTAAAAGAGTTAACTCTGTACCTGATGACAAAATTGTTACCTGTTGCCTGGCCATGTTTAATGTATTTGCAGTCATTAAACTAAATATGGCTGAAATGGTGATAGTTTGCTTAAAGATGTCGGAAAACTTCATGGAAAAGAGCTTCTTTCACTGGCTGATAAAACAATAGATTATATCTAATGGATTAAGGAAAGCAATGCAAAAGGAAAAATGTTTCTCACTTATAGTATGTACTATGACCAATTAAGTGGAAAGCTTTTAGAAACATTGATTTTAAAGATTAAGATTTCTTGTCTTGCACACTGTTTGCTACATCATTTATGCCTTACCAAACAGTCCTGAGTTTTAACGACCGTAAAGAATAGGGTTTTTGGAAACCCTGTAAAATAAAAGGAGAACTGCTAGTAATCAACATTTTCTCCTATTTCTCACAGGCTTTTCAAAAGTTCCATCAAAATAGCAGTCGCTGTAAGAAAAAAGAATCTGAAAACTAGAACAAAAGTTGGAAGCTTTTGTTCTAGTTTTACAATACATTTTTCTGCCAGCGACTGCTTTTTTGACAGAGTGCACTGAAACACATTATGAGACTCTTCATGATATCCATAGGCTACCTTTAAACGTTTTTAATTAGATCTGCATTTTTTTTACTTCTGAATGATTCGCTTTTGATTATTAGTTGGCCTTTAAGTGAGGAAGTATCATTAAGCTTATTTTTTTCATCTATGTGCTTGCGTGTTTTAGTTAAAAGGACATTCCTACAAATGCATTTTGAAGAATAACACAGTGGAAGGAAATGCTTCTGTAGATTTTGACAGTAACAGACTTAACTGTTCAATAAAAGTAGGTATATTATTTAGCTTATGTATGGATTTGGTTTTACAACACAGCTCATGCCAGTCTTTGATCAACCAGTTACAAATCAATTCCATGTTTTAACGATCCATTTTTTCCTTTACCCACAATATTTTATCCCTAATATTTTCCACTCTTCAAAGACAAGTCCCATTATTTGAGCTACACGATTTCATTGTCTACAATACCTCTGATTTGCATAAGTTCCAAATTTTCTCATCTGGTTTTTCAGACGGAAGAAAAAATAATGGGAAAAGGATAATTGGGAGTCACGAGCATTTCCTTTTCTTTCCTCCCAAATGTTTTCTACTGCTTTTTCCCCACAGGTTTGTAAAAAGTGTTGGATTGTTTGGTAAGGGATGAATGTCATAAGCTGCTAAATAAAACCATAGCTTTGAATATGATTACATTAGATATGTGTAGTATGTTGCTGTTCTTAATCCTTTACCAAATAAGTTTGCTTAAACAACCCTGAGAAAGAAGACTTCTGAAAACATTCTTGAAAAGGAGAAATTCCTGGTAACAAGCATTTTCCCCTTTTTCCTCAACGTTTTCAGCCCCATCAATGATCTTTGGCTAGTTGGTGCCAGTTTTAAATTTTTCACCCTCAGATCCTTTCAATGTGGAAAACGTTAAAAGAATTTTCATTTGATAAAGGGTTAAAGTAATGTAAGCACATTAAATTGAAATATATACCTTTCTTATATCAAAGTAATTTTCCATATAAAATACCTGCATGAAAAGTAGATAAAATGACACACATTACAGAAAAAAAATCTGTATCTACACATGTAAAATACTGTTCCAAATATAGTTGAGGATGTAACTCACGCATGGCCTAAGCATGCATTCGTTTGCAATTAATTTTTATAAATTTAAATGTTACGGTATAATAGTCATTGGCAATGTATAAAAACAGAGTTACTACCCTTCACATCATTAATTTTCTAACTTTGTTTACTTTTTTCAAATAAAATGTCAATAACTGCAAAATGCCGTAAAGAGTTGTAGGAATGTAATAAAAGGAATATTCTGTTGTGGTGGCTGTCCTGATGCATGTATTTGCTTCTTCACTGTGTAAGAAAATTTTGACATCTCCTTCGATCTTCTGTCTGGCACGATATCAAATTTTCTTGCACTGCTTGAATCAAATACAGTTAAATCAAGTTACTACAACATAATATTCTGTATCTATACTCGGAGTCTTATATCACTTATCAAATTGAGATATTTATGATTGTATGGTGTTTTTAATGCCATTTCAACTTATTTCAGTTATATCGCGGCCGCCTATGTACCTATCCATGCTTTCCTGCAGTGTCTTTCACCAGCACTTTGCACAATATTCTTTCAAAGCCACTGACTGCTTTTGTCGAAACAATGGTCAGCGGCGAGAGAGGAATGATTTCTGTCCCGATGACAATCATAAATCTTTGGAAAGAAATTTGCCAAGCCGGGGATCGAACCAGCAACCTCCTGTTCTCAAGTCTTGTATGCTACCAACTGAGCTATCGGGGCTCGGCATCATATAGAGATAACCTGGACCTGTATTCACCAACTATTCTTGGTATCACTCTTGGTCTTATTTCAGATTTGAAAAGTAATACAACCTCCGATTGGATAACCAAATGGTTTAACCAACCAGAAATCGTATTACTTTGAAATCTAGAAAGTTCTTGGGAACTAGACTAAGAAAGTTCTTTAGAATGGTCAGTGAATACAGACCCAGATTCTTGAGTAAGTAAACAATTCTTGCTCTTTTGCCTAAAAATGACCATAAATAATAATAATAATAATATTTACAATAACAATGGTCTATTAGCTCTTTAACAAATAATTACCAGTTTCAACAACCCTGAAAATGGTGGCTTTTCAAAACCTTGTGGGAAAAAAAGTAAATGAGTAACCAAGATATTCTACTTTATTTCCGCCATGTTTTCTAACTTTTCTAAAACAAACTCCATGATTTGCACCACATTTAATATGTTGTCTACAAAAACATATAGAAAAGAATATAATTTCTTGTCTGTGAGGGGTTAAGGAGATCATGAGAAATATTCTGATGAAATACCAAACTACTCATAGATGGATATGTCATTATTTAATTATTCTCTTGCCAAATTTTTCATGCAAACTGCATTGATTTTTGTCTTCAAGTATTTTTTGATTCAAAAAGTGTTAAATAACTACTGTCCAGGCAAATCATCAAGCAACTTTTTTCCAGTTTCTACAGGCACAGAAATAGACTTTTTAACCAATATTTTTAGCGGTAGAAACAATTTTTTGCACCTAATGACTTTAAAACCAGCCCTGTGAGATACTTGTTACCAACATGACTAAGGTTTACTTTTTATTCAACAACCAAATTTCATACTTGTCCAAATTGAACTTGTAGAAAACATTGTGGTAATGTTGGTAAATAGTATTACCTTCTTTTCCCCCAATGGTTTCAAAACCATTCCCCTCCCCCCTTTTTTTTTAAAAACTGGAAATCGTTTGGTTTAGGAGAAATACTTTTGAAAATATTGTGAGAAAACGAAAATTTAAACTTATAGATTTTCAACGTCATCTGTCGAAAAATTTTCAATAGGTTATCACTATCTATTGATCAGTAGTGTTACAACAATTTTCTCTTTGCCAGAATGATTTTCTATTTAACACTAAACCAAACAATTTCAAGTTTCAACAACCCTGACGAAAAGGCTTTTGAAATGTTGTAGAGAAAGGAGAACATAAGAATTTCGCCTTTTCTCATAATGTTTTGTATCATATAAAACAAACATCTCACCACATGTCTTCAGGCTTTCAGCTTGGGCTGCTTTGAAATTTGTCGGTTGGTGAAGAACTAATTTATAATTTTTCTTCCTCCTCTCTTTAATGAACATTTTGTGAATGTTGGAGGTTTCAAGAAAAACTTTGAACTCCTACATGTTCGTACCAACCATACATTGATACTACATGTATGTCACAGGTTTTCTATGAAGAAAATACAGCTAAGAGTGAAATGCCAATGTCAGTGGTTGAAGCAGTTCGAGGAATAGAAGCACAGTTAAAAGATGACTTTAACAACTCCGGTAATTTCCTCGTCTTTCTACTTATGCGATCTTACCAAAGAATACCTTTTTTGACACCACTTTTCGACAATGCTTTCCACCCTTCAAAGACAAATGCCATCATTGGATTTGTATTTAATTTGTCATCTGCAAATTTGTTTGATTCAAATAAGTCTAAAATTTG
Source organism: Hippopus hippopus (assembly GCA_946811185.2). NCBI lineage: Eukaryota > Metazoa > Mollusca > Bivalvia > Cardiida > Cardiidae > Hippopus > Hippopus hippopus. The sequence goes on along the minus strand of OX328102.1, from coordinate 36,510,375 downwards.
TCATCCGATACAAAAGTTAACAGATTACTATGCAAATATGACTTTAATGACCTTAAGTAGGAGTACTTTTGAAAACATTGTGGAAAAGGAAGAAATGTTTTCTGCCCTATAAACAACAACCTCAAGAATTTGAGCCACATTTATTTTGCCATCAGCAATTGGTTTTGGATTTGGCAAGTCTAAATTTTTGTGATGTGGTAAATGGTTAAGGATAAGGAAGATACTGAAGAAATGATAGCCTTATTTTTGTCTCAATATTTTTCAATAGAGTACATAGTTTCTATCACATGTATTTTGAGTGATTTCTAAAAATTACTGGCTTAACCTTTTACCAGACAATCCTGTGTTTTCATGACCCTGAGAAAGTTACCATTTGAAAACAATGTTGGAGATGGGGAAAATGTTGGTAACCAGCAGTTTTCCTTTTCCCACAATGTTCTCATCATTTTAGCCACATTTGATGTAACAGTCTGCAAATGCATTCAATTTGTATAAGTCAAAAACTTTGTTTTGTGCTGGAGAGTCAAAGGACATTGTTTTTTTATTTTCATTTTTATTGACGTTCTTAGGTAAGGCTGTCAAAGAGTATTTTCAAATTTATAGTCACATTATTTCATCTTTATTCCAGTACCTGTTTTAGTGCACAAATGTAAACAGCTACATGTAGCTACTTATGGGTGCAGATTGAATAGTAGTAATCTATGTTTCAAAAAAAGAAATATGTTCTTTTTGTTATACATGTTGCATGTAGATCTGTATCTTCCAGCTATAGTGTACAAATGTGACCACCTTGCTACAGACTGCACATTGTGTAATGCATTAAACAAAGATAGATATGACTGCCATTGGTGTGTGGAAGGTCACTGTGGTCATAAGTCTACATGTGAATCCAATAACACTTGTCCTTTACCAACAGTTACAAAGGTAAATTACAAAAGTTTGCAAATTCTATTGTTTTCATGTTCCCGCAGTTAAGATGGAGGGAGGATAGTGTTACCCTTATCTGCGTGTGTGTGTTCGGTAAACAGTGCTGTTTGTGCCAATAATTTCCAAGTACACTGTTCCATTCTGAAATAATTTAGCACAAATGATCACCATGGATAGTCAACGTATCGCTGCAACAACCATATTGCCAGCTCAAAGGTCAAGGTCACACCGCTTGGGGTGGCATACGTGTCGGTGTCACATCTCTGGTTATTGTTTATTATAGACAAGCTAATTATAATACTGAATAGTACCAATGCATCGTAGTTTTATTCACATGACTTAAAACTTTAGGCTTAAGATAAGTTTACTGCGTCACCACTAACAGACAAATTTTAGATTGGCTATTTTGGAACAAATCTATGAGGTAATATAATAGGCCTGTCCTTTTCTATGACAGCGTCACTGTCCTCATCGACATTATTATGTGGAAACGTTTGCTTTTTTTACATATCCGTGTTATTACTGAAATATTTACTTCAAACTTAGGCTTGTTGGTAACTATGGTAAGGGAAATCTGCACCAGAAGGGTAAGTTACCCTCAAAATGTTTTTGACACAGTTATGCCCCTCTTTTAAGTTAGAATATTTACTGAAAAAACAACTACAGCCAAGAATTGGCTCTCACTTGTGGTGGCTTGCATGGTACAATTAGGCTGAAAGAGGAATTCATTCTTTAAGTTTTTACTAGGTGACAAAATTTACACCTGTCTTAAGTAGAAACATTTGCAGACAACAAATTAAATGTAGCTCAATCGATGGGATTTATCTTTGGTAAGGTAAAGCTAGAAAAAGAGAAAACACTAGTTACCAACATGTTGTCTTCCCATACTGTTTTTAAAAGGCCGTCTTTAGGGTTTTTTAAAGTCAGAATTATGTGTTATAAAGGGTTTGGAGCTATTTCTCGTTTGCTGGTTTTTATATAAATCTATTTTTGATTCCTGTTTTTGATTAACAATAGATTACATGGATGTTCTTACTTGTCTGCTGCATATTTGCTACAGGAGGTAAAGGTCAGAAGTGTCATGAACACACACAAACACACACATATATATATAATAAACAAGAATAGCATTACATGGGAGTATATATGAAAAACATGTATTGCCAACCTGTGTCGCTATTAAAGCTCATCAGGGCAACAATAAATCACGTAGCAACGTCGCGTTGCTATACACATAACGCAATAATTGATGACGTCATGGCTTAATGTTCAATTTCGGCATAAATCTGTTGATGAATGATTGTTCCTTAAGTAACCTAGCTGAAACATTGTCGTTATGCATTTTAAAGAAAGGAAAGATGGAGAATTTTGGAGAGGTTTTGGAACATTTGTCTAGATGCGCACTTAAAGGCATTTGTCTTGTTGAAGGGTCCTTGAACCGGCACCAGTTGATTTTCACACACACACACACACACACACACACACACACACACACACACACGTAATTATATATATATCACAGCAATGAACTCTTTACCAGAAAAAAAAAAGACTTTTCCAGACTTAAAGCATTTGCAAACAACAAATCAAATGTGACCAGAATGACAGCTCTGCTTTGAAAAATTAGAAAACATTGTTGGAAATGGAGAAAATGCTGGTTACCTAGAATTTTATCCTTTTCACACAATGTTTCAAAAGCCTCCTTACTCGGGGTTGTATAAACCCAGAATGTTTGGTTTGGGGTCAAGATGTACATTTTAAGCATTTTTGGAGTTTAAGTACCTGTTAAAAAGTACATGATAAAGCTTAAACAAGCACTCTTGTAGAATAAAGCTTTTGAAAGCATTGCGGGAAATGAAGTACATGTAACTGCTGGCAGTCAGCATTTCGTCCTTTTACAGAGACAGATCCTATTATTTCAAAACACATCTGTTTCGGTGCTTTCACATGTTTTCGTTGTATGTGAGTCTATAAATTTGTCATCTGTGTAAGAGTTGACTGTACTTTGTAAAATGACGGCTAATTACATTTCCCCTTTTATCATAATGTTTTCAAATACTTTCTTCAAAGGGACTGTTTACAGTTGGGAGTGTTTGGTAGAGAGTTAAAGAAAAGGACACCGAAGTTCCATCGATCTATCACGGGACACCAAAATCAGGAACTGTTGCTCAAAATACCACATTTGCACATCAATTTTTTATTTTATATTAAATACTCTATACAAAAGAGCGGGGGTGCGCAAATGTGCTTTTTTAGCTCATCTGAGCACAAAGTGCTCAAAGGTCAGTTTTTGTGAGAGTGCTGTTTCTGTCGTCCCACTTGCGCCGTCCATCATCTTTTACCTTGTGTATGCTATTAAGGCCACAATTTCAGTCTGATAATCACGAAACTTGGTAAGAATGTTTGTCTTGATGACATCTCAAATGAGTTTGAAAATGTCTCATGTAGGGTCAAAAACTAGGGCACCAGGTCAAATCTTAGAAAAATCTTGTGAACACTCTGAAGGTCATTTTTTGAGCCCAGTACTTTTGAAAGTTTGTCAGAATGTTTGTCTTAATGATATCTCAGACGAGTTTGATTATTGGTCATAGAGGGTCAAAAACTTGGTCACTGGATTGAATCTTTGAAAAACATTGTCTTCGCTCAAGGGGCCACATTTTCAGTCCGATCCACATGAAACTTGATCAGAATGTTTGTCTTGATGATAGCTCAGACGGGTTGGATAATGGGTTATGTAGGGTCAATAACTAGGTCACTTGGTCAGATTCTATGAAAAACCTTGTATACACTCTTGAAGCCACATTTTCAGTCCAATACTTATGAAAGTGGTCAGAATGTTTGTCTTGACGATATCTCGAAAGGGTTTGGAAATTAATCATGAAGGGTCAAAACTAGGTCACTGGGTCAAATCATAGAAAAATCTTGTATACACTCTAGAGGTCACACTATCAGTCATGAAAGTTGTTCAGAGTGTTTGTCTTGATGATGTCTTAATCCAGTTTGAAAATGGGTCACATCGGGTCGAAAACGGGTTCACCAGGTCAAATCTTTGAAATACCGTGTGTATTCTTTAGAATGTTTGTCCTTATATCTCGGAAAAGATTGGAAATAGTTCATGTTTGGTCAAAGTGATCATTTGAGTGACTTCAGGACCACCATGCCCTCTTGATAGTTAATTTGCCCGATGAACGGGCAATGAAAATGTCGTTTTTTAATGATAGACCATTGGAGCTTCAAAGCTCTGTGGTGAAAGTCTTGAATAAGTGATAAGCATTTTCTAATTTTCCCATCATTTTTTTGTCCCTTTCAAAGTCAAATTCAGTTACTTAAGCTACTTACAATTTTGTGAGCAAATGCTATGAATAGCCATGAATATGAATTTATTTCGTCCCTTAGAGACTTGCAGACATGCCCTCTTTAGGTACAGTCTTACACTCAAGCCATGCTCTCTTCACATTCATACGCTCATGTCATGCTCTCTATACAGTCTTACACCCAAGCCATTATCTAGGTACATACTTACACTCAATCCATGCTCTCTATATTACATTCTTACACTCAATCCATGCTTTATATACATACACGCAAGCTATGCTCTTTATACATACTTACACAAAAGCTATGCTCTCTATACATTCATTACTATGATGATTTTTAAAGGTTGAGCCCCCAGATGGTGGATATAAAGGTCAAACAAAAATTACTATGGAAGGCAAGAATTTTGGGAATAACTTGAATGACATTTCTGAGGTCAGAGTTGGCGAATTCTCATGCAATCTGATTACAATACATGAAAACAGCAACCCAGATTTTGAAAGGTTTATCCAACAGTAAGTTGCTTATAGTATCTACTAACCCTGTGATGTATAACTTTGGTGAATTTTTTTTAAAAGGTATGTATGTAAAAATATTCAGAAAAGTGTCAAAAATTTTTGTATTGTAGACATTCTCTTTACAGGAATTTGACCAAAGACACTTTGATATGTATTGTAAATGATTTTGAATTAATTGGTACACCCATGGAAATTTAAAAGTCACTATTGCTGCGTAAAGTAGTGCCTAGCAAACACACTCCTAAAAGTATTACAGTGTTGAATCTTTAATTACACACGTAAATTTCATATCTTTTTGATAATACTAGTATTGCCCTTTACACAAAACAGATCTCCTACCTTCACGTCAACCTGCTACAGAATAATGTAAAATCAAATGGAATTTACCTGAACACAGTGCCATTAAAGTTCCAATAGGGTAAATCATACTTAAGTGTCAGAGAAAACCAGAATTGCACAGCCTCAGGTCCGCAGAATGTGTGGGATACCTCAGAGTCTCCGTCCCTTACCGTCTCAGTATATGATCAGGACTCATAAGCATTAACCATTAATTAAAGTATTCCTAGTCTAATTCTCTCCTACGGTTTTTGTTAGATTTCAAAATCTTCAGGTCGAGGCGAAACACACGATTTTTCAATTCCGTGATTTGCCATGAGCTGACATTCTAACTAACAAAATGGATGACCCAGAATTTAGCTGATGAGGACATAACGGAATGGAAAAAAGCAATTATGATGTCTTGACTTGAAGATTTTTCGACTAAGGAACTATCAATCATTTTCAAAGTTGTTTATTTCTATTGATTGCATGCATATTTCAAAAGATTAGCATGTGATTTGGTGCCATTTCAATGTAAATTGTTGGTGAATTGTGTACATGTATGTCGCTCAGATCTCGGCCACCTGACATTTCATAAAGTTTAAAGACTGAATTAAGTCATTTCACCGTGATTGTGCTCATGGCTACATGTGGGTTTTTAAAGAGAAATACATGTAGCATCGATTAAACACATAGTTATAGGTTTATTTTTTATTTCTTTTTTAAAGTTTTGTCATGTACACTTACTGAACCCTAGCAGGTCGTTGGCTAGAGTTGCATACCTTTCTAATAATAGAAACATACATTTCAAATTTTTCAATCACGCAACCGTCACTTTTGATTCAAGATGGGCTGAGAGGAACTGAGATCCATAAATGTAGTCTGTTTATAGCAACAGCCTTCACCTTTGTGGGAACAGGACAGATCCTCGACAAGATAGTTCCCCGATAGATCTGTGCTATGTTCTCGGAAAATTTTAGTTTAAATCAGAAACCAAATTATCAAGGTGTGTATACATGTGCAATCTCTACTGCAGGTGGTGTAAACTGGGATCACACTTTAATGAATGTACACCCTGATCACACATCTGCACTCTTCTTGATTTTGCTTATGTTTGGACTAACCTTTGCTCATAATATTGCGATAATTATTTCTTTTACTTTTTTCTTTCTTAATACATTCTGCCAACTTTCTAATTTGCTACATTTCATAGTTTCAAAGAAAGATTATAGATTCACTTGTAAACATTGCTTTGAAATGTCATGTAGTTCTAGTAGCGCCAATCATTAGATTCCAAAGTATTTTGTAAGTAATGTAGGTTAGGATAAGAATGCAATCTACGGACAGTGCGGAACGCTAACCATATTATTATTATTATTATTATTATTATTGCAAAATACTAGCGTATAACAAAGCACTATTTATTTTCCTCAGTGTAACACTGATGTGGAAACAGCAGGGTTATGGTTAGGCAAAAAACTGTCAATGTTTATAAATCTATAGAGTCATAAGTACAAATAATCGAATACTTTTGTTATCAATAAGTATCCTTAATCTTCAATGATTACCAATAATACGTGTTTATAATCATCAGTAACACGTACATGTATTGACTAAGAACAAGTGACGGGGAACTGTCTCGAAAAATATTGTCGGTGAATTGGCTTGTCGGTGAACTGTCTTAATTCTACTTCTCCAAAGAGAGTGTAAATTTGCACTAAGTCATCTCTAACGTGTTTTCCAAAGTAGTCACGTGATGTCAAGTATCACCAGGGGTTCCACATCATTCTCTAATGAGATTCTTGGCTACTTTCTTTTAAAGACAAGATGAAGTGTCGGTCTACCTTATAAATGTATACATGTGTACAAGAAAGATCATTTGACACACATATTGATGCACAGAGATGAACGTACCTAAATATTTATGCCTTACCAGAAGGGTTTGATTGACAGGATGTGGAAATCTTAAAAATTTCTACTCTTCCACGGACAAGTAAATTTTTAAAAAATCCATTTGTCCGCCAGTGTGGTTTACTTGTCCGAAACAAAACAGTTTTAAATGGTTTTTAACCACGGAAATCTTTAAATGGTAATCCTGTCAACCACGCCTCATTAAAACACAACGTCTTTCTTGTCAAAATCCTTGTCGTGGTCCGTTTTATATTTACGTTTGAAGCTGTCGGACGCTTCCAAGGTCTCAGAATTCTCGCATTCCACTTGCCTCGAACATTTAATCGCAAAAAAAACCCAATCTATTTTCTATGATTTTACACATTGGTTGATGGCTGAGTTGCAATACATTGATCTGTGGTGATAATATAAACTGACTTCCATAGTAACTGTTGCTATGGGCTCCCAAACAACCGCAGTAAGTACATATACAGTATAGCAGATAGGCTACTAAAATCATGCTACTATGACCGTTTCTCTTGATAAAATTCTGCAAAAATATTCCTACGGTAAAGGTTTCTGCCGATGATGAATTCTCGGTAAGGAATTTAGAGATGCTTGAACTAATTTTACAAGGATATGTACAAAAAGCGCGAATTTCGGGGGCTACGTACCATGCAATTGATCTACTTGATTCAGCAAAGTTTTGAACTTCAATTAGAAAGATTGAAACACCTCAACAAACCTCAGTTTTGCCAACGAAGAATGAAATTAAAGGTGCGTATTGTTCTTTTGTGAGGCTGGTTAAGTCGTCTCAACATAAGTCGAACTGAATTACAAGCATTTTGAAATATTCATAGATTGTCTGTTTCAACAGAGAAGTATAAGTCTAGGAAAAGTTTCAACTTCAGGTTCAGGGAAAACTGGTTATCTGATGATTTTAATATGCGTTAAGTGCGCTGTCAATTAACAAACTCGATGATATCATTGACGGTAGTTTGTTTTATCTTATTATATACTGAGACAACGGGTGGTCAAGTGGATTAGAGCGGCAATTTGGTTTGCAATCAAACACACATACTATCAATTAACAGTTTACCGACACAACCTTTGAAATGGGAGTGGGGCTAATCCACTTTAGCATGGCTAAATCAAAAGTTGATTTAATGAACATTAGTTGCATTTTGAGTTGTTTTATATACTCATACACATATATATATATATATACATTATTTCTTCATCTGAAATTCAAAGCCATATCATAAATGTACAAAAATGTTACCTTATTTTCCGTAGACCCTGTACTAATTAGTGCCGATACCGGTAAAGAAAAAGTGCCGGCAGTAATTGAGGCAATGTGCAGAAAAGTGAAAGGAACCTGCTTTCTTCTTCAAATTATACAAAAGAAAGAAACAAGAAAACGCACGCAGGGATCGAATACAGAACACAGATCAAAAGTGTTGAACGAGTGTATTTGCATTTGCATTTGTCCAAAATTGATGTTGAATTCCAGTATTCTGTGTGTGCACCTAGCTAATCAAGCCAGGTGTCATGATGTGATTGATTAAATGTTTCTGGTGATTTCAAATAGATCTAACAGGGTTTTTTTATAACTAAGAAAGTGACGCCGATAGTCGGCGTGTTCCCCTCAGCAAATCTCCCCCCCCCCCAAAAAAAAATGTTTTTTTCCGCGAGAAATCAATTTTCCCTACTGTATTAAAAAGTATTGTGCTAAGATTTAGTTGATAAACACACTCATAGACGGAAAGATCAGCTGTAAGAACGACCGATGTTTTGGTTGTTTCATTGAGTCATCCGCCTTTAAGGTTCGCGGAAAACCATTACTGATTGGATGGTTTCGTACTTTCTATTCACTCCTTGCACGGAATATTCCGAACACGCTCGCGGTAAAATACGAAAAAACACTGGATTTGAACATTTGTACTTAACGCTTTCGTTTTTGCGTTAATAATACGTGGAAACCAATAGTCAGTTTTTATTCTGGACAGTGGCGATTGCGCGATTCACGTTAGAATCGTGTAAGTCATCTCAATATTACTACATAATGCCCGACAGAGAAAGAAAGGAAAGATGAAAAGAGATGCAAAAAAAATTACATATATAACATTCATAAACTCAAAGGAAAATGTACAAAATTTTCATGAAAGGGAGGTAACAAATGACGCTTCCGGAAAACCAGATTCTCAGAGTTGTTTTATTTTTGGATCACTCGCAGACAAATTCGGGTGAACAAGAAAAAAATCTTATTTCTCTCCACATTCAAGCATTATGAAACATACAGTAGAGATATTCAGAATCTATAATCATTATCTTTTGACACTAGTCACAATCTAGCCTAGAAAAATCCGCGATCATTCTATTTCAATTAATATTTTTGTTAAAATATATCGGCCTTTGTATGCAAAGCGATCACAAAATGTAAACTAGTAGCAGACGCTTTTTCCTCTCGACTGAGTTTCGGATTTTATTTATGCGCGAAGTAAAGAAAATTAGCAATCGCTGATTTCTTACTAGATCTACTTTAACTTTTGATGAAGATCTTAGACAAAATTGTCCTTCTCAAGAAACACACAAGACATAGATCGAATCTACAGTATTTCATAGAATGTTACTTTTTTCGCAGTTACGTAATTTAAGTGAAAAGATGTCCCATAATATTGGCGTAATTACAATGAATCTGTCTGAATCTGTCAGAGGCAAAGAATACTAAACGAATCGATGCTTTCTTTGGGTCTAAAACTAAGCCGAAATCCAATAAATCATCGGAATAAGATGCTGATGAACAATCCTAGGGTAGGCAATCGGTCGCCGACGATTTTGGGTCAGACAGTGTAATTCTTGATGAAATCGAAAGCAAACAATCGGCATCGCTATCTTCCGACCCTAATCAGATATTTCTTGTTCATGAAACTGAGAGTTCGGTACCTGTGAGTTCAATTCAGTTTCATATGTTTGAGTGTTATTGCAAAGATTAATACTAGTGTTCTATTAAGTACATAATGTATAATGTATATCACATGCATGTATAATGATGTACTCCAACAAAATATATAACAAGACAGTAAAGATTAATACCGGAGTTCTATTGATAGCATATGTTGTATGATGTATATCACATGCATGTTTAATAATGTACACCAACATAGAAAGCAAGACACTAAATTTTCCCCAAATATGGCCTTTGTCGCACTTTTTTTCCTTTTGACCAGCGTTCAGTGTCTTCCCCAAACCATAAAAAACCCTGCAAATAGATCTACCGACACAATTATGAGTGACGTAATTGCTATTCGTGACATTTCTTCATCTTGCTGATAAAAACTGAAAAGCTGGCTTTAAAGTTGAGACGTAGATGGAATGGGTCAAAACTACAAGGAATAACTGGGTTTTGTATTTATACTGCACATTACAGTAAATTTTCCTATTCCGTTAATTTATGTATAGTCTAATTGTTATTGCATAACGAAAGAAAACACTTTTTTAACACAAAGTAACATCGTTTGGCATGTTGGCTCAGTTGGTACAGTAGCCAACTATGGTTGAAGGTCACTGGAGGCAATTTATTTTTCCAGCAGATTTTTCCCCACTAAGGGTAAAACTGTCACGTCCTTTTTATTTACTTACAAAAAAGATCATCCCCCACCCCCAAAGAAAGAGGGAGGGCATAAAGGGGGAGGGCAAAAGATCTGCTTTTAATGCCCCTTTAAGCTTTCAAACAACTCAGCAACAGGCGACTCTTGGGACTTTCAGTCCTTTGATTATTTTGTATCTAAGTGCAGTCTCCAATAAATGTGGCAGAGCCGCAGCTCAGTCGGGAGCGTGCAGGAGTTGAGAACAGGGCGTCGCTGGTTCGATTCCCGGCTCGGCCTATTTTTGTCAGAGGATTGATGATATTTATTGCAACAGGATTCATTCCTCTCTCACAGCCGACCAGTTTTTCGACGATGGTTGTGTGGGAAAGCAGCCAGTGGCTTGGAAAGAATATTTTGAGGAGTGCTGGTAAAACAAACTCCAGGAGAACATGGATAGGTGCACTGGCTGCCGTGATAAAACTGAAATAAAGTTGAAAACCGCGTTAAACACTATACAATCAATCAATCCAATAACTGTGAGGCAATTTGATCTGCAGTATTAGATCCTTTGCCTGAATAGATTTTTCATTACAAGTATGTTTCAACTTGATGGATTAACACTACCACATTTACGAAAGTGTTTAAGGCACCCAATGTCCGCTTTGGAAAACACTGTGGGCCAAAAAATGTAAAAGGAACGATTGCTCCTTTCTCCTCAGTAATTTCCATATCAATTGAAAATTATTTTTTAACCATCATTTTTATTTTTTATTGAATCGCTGTGAGATTCATTGAGGTTTTTAATTGGTCTAAAATTTGGACAATACAGTCATTGGTCAATGCTCTGAGCTTAAGGATAAACGGAAATGAGTTTTGAAATTAAATAAAAATGTATTACACGATTTTGCCTGTGTTTCCGCTAAGGAGAACTGCTTCTTTAAAAAAAAAACATCGCTAATATTAAAGTTAACATTAACAATTAAAATACAAGTATATTTTGTCGTCTGCTACAACAGACAGATCTACTAACATCAGCCAAGCGATACCGCGTCTTAAAAAGGTAAGATAAGATTCGCACTTTGGCCAATACTCCCGCTTTGCACCGGACAATTCTAAGATTGTATTGTTCAAAGTAGTAATTCTACCATTGTGTTACAACGTGGAAATTCCAACTTTGTGTCGAAACATTCGAGAATTGTACTGCGCAAAATAGGATTTCTAACTTTGCGCGGTCAATTCTAATATTATACCGATTCCCCTTTTGCATAGACGATATAATAGGATGTCTCAAAGTGGACTACTGCAAACTTTTTTTAGGAGGTTTTGAGTCGAGCTAGCTCTTGTTACTTGCCAGCTCTTGTTAACCTTTTACCAGACTACAGAGTTTTGTCACATAAAACCTCCTCCGGCAGTGTATTAAACCCATGACTTATTTTCGATGATACACTAGTGTAAGACGTATGCGCGTGGAAAGTTTTTGATTTTTATGTTTGATAAAAACCAAGAAATGCAGCGAAAGTCTCTTAAAATCAATATTTTCGCGGAAACAGGTGGACTTAACCCCTCCATAAATTCTTCTTTCGGTGTAAATGTCAAAGAACTATCTACTTGTGTATATATACATTTGAAACCAAACTACAACTGTAAACATGGACCCGTAAACGGTATAGAGTATAAGGTGATGATGCAGGATATTTTTCTGTCTGTCGTTCGTTTTATGTGATTAATAGAATCTCACATTCGTGTTTATGTATTATCATTTTTATCAAACTCGTTGACTAAAATGTATTTGACGCTCGCCAAGGCTCGCGTCATACAATTTTAGTCAACTCGTTTGATAAAAATGATAATACATAAACACTCATGTAAGATCCTCTATTTAGCCTTGTCCAAATTAAAAGCATTTGCAGATGGCAAAATAAATATTGTTTGAATGATATAATTTGTCTTAGGAAGAGAAGAAGACATTGCTACTAAAGCAGGGAAAATCATAGCTACCAGCATTTCTCTTTTTCCCACAATGTGCCAAATGCTTTATCCTCAGGGTCGTTGAAACACGGGATTGTTTGGTAAAGGGTTAACTATTTTGATACGCCCCAGTTTGTTTGTACTGGAGTTTAATACGATTTTTTATAGCTTAGGAAGTTATACCATGGTACTCAGTCCACTATGCATGAGTTTCCTGGCTTTCTCACACCAGTCCTGACACAAATTTCTTTCCAAGTCACTGACTACTTGTCTCACATGCATCAGAGGTGAAAGACTAAAAATCGTCGGAAAGACAGTGTGCTTCAATCTATCAGGTCATGAGTCAGATATGCTAACTACTGATCGAGCTACTCGTCAGGGCCGATACACCCCAGACCAGTATGGTTAAATTCTTTGCACTGTATGTAGAAAAATATCTTTCCATGTTTTACTTTTTCATGATTCAATGCAACCTATCACCTACTTTCGCCAATGCATCACTGGTAGGACGAGAGGAAGAAATATCTTTGAAATTCAAAGGAACTGTAGTGAAGACTGGAAGTTACAGATTTACAGTAAAATTTTACTAAAATATGAGAGAGAGAGAGAGAGAGAGAGAGAGTTTTAACGTGTACTTTTCACAATTTTTTAATCTTTTTACAGATCATGATCAGACAGTAAAAATGTAAGATCTGATCTGTGATCTGCACTGTCTGCATTTCTTAGAAAAGCTACTTTAAGCATGAGGGCCAAACGTGAGCTTTTTTATCGTGCTGAGTCTCTCGTCATTTTGGGGTCGTCAACAATTACCTTGTGTGCAATCTACACGCATCATTTTAAGTTTGATACTCGTGGAAATTGGTCAGAATGTTTGTATTGAAATTATTTCTGACAGTCCTTAAATTGAGTCACATCGGGTCAAAAATTAGGTCACTGGATCGTATCTTAGACAAACTTTGTTTGCAGTCTATAGGCCACATTTTCATGCTGAAAACTCACGAAACATGGTAAGAATCTTTGTCTGAATAATATCTGTCAAGTACTAGAAGTTTGTTCACAGGGGGTCAAAAACTAGGTCACTGCGTCAAATCTAAGAAAATACATGTGTGCACTCTAGAGGCAACATTTTCAGTCCGACACTCATGATAATAGGTCAAAATCTTTATCTTGATAATATCTCGGACAAGAGTGATTAACTGCTATGAGTGAAATTTTATCAACTGCTTTTCTGTTGGTTCATTATCATACAAGTATAGTTCCTTATACATCTCTGCAGTTGACAGCTTTCAAAAACATTGTAAGAAAATAAGTATTTGCTAATGACAAGCAATTTCTTCACTTTCACTCCATTAAGCGAAAAGCATTTTAAGTCATATGTTGAAAATAGCTTGTATGATGATGGGCGAAAATGGAATTTGAGACAAATTTTTCGCATCTTTATTAATGAGATCTACAAGACAAAATCCATTGAGTTATCAACAGAAACAATTGTGCAGTCTTGCAGAAAGCAGATTTTATGCTGGTGCACAAGGGTTCTTTACCTTGTAAGACAACTCGTAAAAGCAGGGTCATTTCAGTTTTGGTGGAGTCTAAAATTTAGGCACTGTCTATCTGAGGTTTATAACATCCAATGAAATTATGGTAGAATGTTGTCTCCACTGGAATCTGTATTTCAGAACCCCACTGTTACATCAGTGACTCCTAACTTCACATCTCTGTTTGGCGGAACAGTTATAACCATGAGTGGGACTGACCTTGGTGTTGGGAATATACTTCATTATGTCAAATTTGGTTCGGCAATTCCTTGTTATAGCCCTGTTTATATGAGTTCAAGGTAAAAGACATTTTTATAATACAATGTTTCAAAGTTCCTTCAGCTTTTTAGCTCACCTGAGCACGAGGTGCTCAAGGTGAGCTTTTGTTGTGATCATGCCGTGTCTAGCGTGCCGTTGTCGACATTTACCTTGTGTGCACTCTTGAGGACGGCACATTTTTGGTCAGATACCTATGAAACTTAGAATATTTCTCTTGATGGTATCTTGGATAAGTTTGAAAATGGGTCATGTTGTTTCAAAAAGATCAATCGGCTAAAAACTTTGTGTGCACTCTAGAGGCCACGTTTTGAGCCTGATACTCTTGAAACTAAACTTCGTCAGAATATTTGTATTGATGATATCTTAGACATTTTCAATATTGGGTCATATTGGGTCAAAAAGGAGGTCACCGGGCCAAATCTAAGAAAGAGCTTTTGTGCGCACTAAATGCCACATTTTCAGCCTGATACTCATGAAACTAGGTCGGAATGTTTACAAGTCTTGATGATATCTTTGATAAATTTAAAAATTGGTTACGCCGGGTCAAAAAGCCAGGTCACTGAGCCATATCTTTGAAAAAACATTGCATGCAATTTAAAGGCTACATTTTTTAGCCTGATACTTATGAAACTTGGTCAGAATGTTTGTATTGATGGTATCTCGGACAAGTTCAACATTGGGTCATATCAGGTCAAAAAGTAGGTTACTGGGCCAAATCTTAGAAAACCGTGTGTACACTCCAGAGGCTACATTTTCAGATTGATACTCATGAAACAAGGTCAGAGTGACTTTCTTGGTGATATCTAAGATAATTTTGAAAATGGGTCATCTCAGGTAAAAAAAGTAGGTCACTGGGCAAAATCTGAGAAAAACCTTAGCGGCATCATTTTGAGGCCACATTTTCAACCTGATAATCATGAAGCTTTGTCTGAATGTTTGTCTTTATAATATCTTGGACAACTTCAAAATTGGGTCATGTGAGGTCAAAAAGTAGGTCATGGGGTCATATCTTAAAAAACCTTGCAGTAACATGTAGACCACATTTTCAGTTTCAGTCTGATACCCATGAAACATTATCAGAATGTTTGTCTTGATGTTATCTTGGAAAAGTTCAAAAGTAGGTCAAGTCGGTCAAAAAGTAGGTCACTTCAACTCATGCGTTTACCTTATTGAAACCAGGGTCTCTTTAGCTTTATTAACCGTAGATGACTTTATGGTTAATTGTAGTTGTTTAAGAAATATGGAAGGCTTGACAAAGTTTGAAGTTTATTTTTGGAAAGAAATTTGCTACAATCATGTACATGAAAACAAGCCAGTTTTAGAGAGAAAAGGCCAGCTTTTGTTTTGAACCATGTTTGGCTCTTTACCAAATGATAACATTTTAGAATGGTCTAAATTTAAAGCAATTGTAGATGACAAGTTTAATATTTATAAACTGGTAAAATTTGTCTGTGATTGCATACAAACATTGTTGAAGAGAAAACGCTGAATAGTAGCATTTTCTCCTATTCTCACAATGTTTTTAAAAATTGTTTTCCCATGGTCATAACAACTTGAGATTATTAATTATACTTCACCTTACAACCCTGTGTTTTCACAACCTTGAGGAGCCAGGCCATTTAAAACATTTTAGGAGAATGAGAAAATGTTGCTAATCAGCTTTTCTCCTTTTATAACGAACGACAGCGAGTTACGGGCAAAGTCCGTAACGAACGAAGCTCTTTTTGCGGTAACACCGTTCTAGATTTTTTAAGAATACAAATGTCGACTTCGTACTAGGTTTTAGTATGAATCTAGATGGGGATGAGTAAAAAAAAGAGTGTCTTCCGGTTGATCGCACAGCGTCACACGTATCATAATCTTTCGCACATTTATTTGATTTGTCGAAAATGGAACAAATGATCTACCGATCGGATGATAACTTAACAATCATATTCAGTTAAATGTGTACAAATTATCTATTTTTCAATTTACTTTTAGCCTATTAAACTTCTATTTTTGTAAAGAAAAAAATTGTATCGAAGAAAAGACAAAACCTGTTTTAATTGTTTCAAAGTGCCATTTATAGAGAGAGCGGGTTTTTTAGAATAGAAATGTAAAGAATCTAGGTCTGTCATGAAGCTTGTTAATAGAACTGTAAGATTTTCTTCAATTCATAAACCATAGATCTATGTCTAGATCTACATCTAGATCAAGATCTACCCGATAGCGTTAAAAAGCGAAGAGATCTATATATCCTAGGACTGATATTCTAACAAGTCATTGCGACGCCACCGATCATTGTTTCGACGATGGACATACAGGGAATCAGATAAGAGAGAGAGAGAGAGAGCAACAAATGATCTAAATAGGGCAAAAGATCTATTTATCCCACAAACGATTCATGTCGCTCGTATTGATGATTTGCCTTTTTCATATACCCCCCCCCCCCCACCTATGAAGTAGAGTGGGTATACTGGTTTCACCATCTCTGTCTGTTTATCCATCTATATGGCCATCTGTCAATTCGTCCATATGTAGACTTTTACGTGCTCTTTTAGGCCACATTTTGGTTAAAATACTCTTGAATGTTGGTAAGAATATTTGTCTTAATGATATATTGTGCAAGTTAGAAAATTGGTCACATTGAGTCAAAACTGGGTCACCAGGTCAATTCTTTTAAAAGCCACGTGCACGTTCCAGAGGCTACGTTTTCATTTTGATAATCTTGAAACTTGGCAGAATGTCTGTCTTTGTGATATCTTAGACGACTTAGAAAATGGTTCATGTTGGATCAAATACTAGGTCACCAGGCCAAATCTCGGAAAAACTTTGTGTACACTCTACAGGCCACATTTTCTCTCTTACACTCATGAAAGAGTGTCAGAATGTTTGTCTGAATAATTTCTACAAGTTTGAAAATCGGCCATGTTGAGCTAAACAGTAGGACACTAGGACATTCCAAAAAAAGCTTGTGTACACTTCGGAGACCATATTATCAGCCCAATACTCATGAAAGATTGTCAGAATGTTTGTCATTATATCTTGGAAGAGATTGGAAATTGGTGATGCTTGGTCAAAAGGCTCAGGTTAGCGACTTCAGGTCCATCATGGCCCTCTTGTCTACTCTTCCATAGAAAAATTTATCCAAATTGATTTGTCATTTGCAAATTCTGGCCAATTCTAACATTTTGTTTTCTGGTTTAGCGTTAACATGTTACAACCTGCAAATGACTTTTTTGCCGTATAGCAAATTTTAGAATTGTCTGAGCTCATCCTTATTGTTCTAGTTTCACTATTTTCCGTATAATTTATCCTCCCTTCTTATTGTTGTTGTTTCAGCACTGTTTGTAAAATTTATTCTTTTGTCGTATTTTTCTTTTTTTTCAGCATTGTCTGCACAACACCCCAAATCGTTAGAGTTTTAAATACAACAACAATAAGATTAAAGATTGATGGGGAAAACTATGATAGTGAGGCAGTTTTCAAGTTTCTGCCATCACCAGATATAGAAGGACTGGTGTCAGCTAAATCAGCTGTAAGGTAAGATGCCAAGTCTCAAGTAGTCAGATACTAGCAAACAGGACTTGTGAATTTAGGAACCGCATTCAACATCCAGCTTTAGTCGATTCGTATAGCATATCTGCTCAATGTGATCAAAGAGGCCAGAATCAAATAACTCATGCAAAATAACGCATGCACGGTCAGTTTTAGTTTTGAATAGCTTTTCTGTACTGCGTTATCATTTTGACCTGAAACAAATACTGTCATATACATTTGCACTCAACTCATTCTACTTTCAATTGTAGCTGGTACCCCCGAGTTTACTTTTGTCATTGCCGTATATAAAGTCCTACACGTGTACATACAGCCCTAAATCTTATAGATCTACCAGCAGACAACTGTGTCAGGTTGATAGATCAAATACTACTCCATAATAAGAAATAAAATAACAGTTACTGCACGTCCTCCGAACAACTTCGACTTTCTTTGTACATGCTAACTCCACTACAGGAAAACTTCTCCTCAAGACAACTTTGACAATACAAGCAACTGTATTACGAACGATTTTTGTCAGAATGGAATTTTTCCTTCTTAAAGATCAATTATCACGAACCAGGAAATATGAGCTCCCCGCTATTCCGATATTACGATCACCATTTTCAGTACCAATGTGAATTCACCTATAGATTTTAAACCCGTGAAATGACCACCCAATTTTCATAACTTCTTTACCACCAGATAGTTTTCAATCGTCCGTATTGCAAACTGTAGACTGTGCCACAAGTACAAATAGTCTTTGGTCCGATGGAATTGATATTCAGTTATCGGTCTTTTGTTTGTCTATCGAACATTGATTTTAACATGATTGTGTTTATTGAACGGGACGTATTGTAACATAATCAAACGACCTGTGAATTGATATTTCAAAGCATTGCTTCGGCTTTTACATGAAAATCAAGCGTGTATCACACATCACTGACCTGGATGAAAAACATGTCAGCATCAAGGTGATTACCATTTATTGTTTATAGCCAGCTGATGTACTTCAAGATGCTTGCGTTTAGTTCTGATCGAAATTTATTATTATTTTGCTTTTGACACATTACATAATTATACGATAAAGAATATGCGATTTGTAACAGGTGAACACGATGACTGCGAGATCGACGACTGTCACAATTAGCATTCCTGACTCTTCGATAGGGTTGACTATTGAGGCCAAAATCTACTATTGGAAAAAATACTATTGCAATAGTATTGATATTGCCTATTACTATTGCAATACTATTGCAATACTATTGGATGAATTGCAAGAGATGAATTTCACCAAATTACATCTTGAAACCATGTTTTAGACTAATACTTCTCCGAGTAGTTTAAATTCTACTTGAGTATAGTTTTGAATAGCAAATAATGGGGAAAATAGAGTTAAATGCAAGATGCTCAATAAATTTCAATGACAATTTTTTCTAAATGCAGATGGCTCACAAACAATTTAACATACCTAATTACTCTGAACTTTTGAAGAAGTCTACATTTAAGTCTGATTGATATACAACAGCATGCAAAGCACAAAATGCTGAGAAATGCTGATGGTTCATAAACACACCTAGTAAAAAGCAATTATAAAGCAACTTTAAACTTTTAAAGAAATCACCTTTTAAATGTGAGCCCTTAAGGTTTTTTTTGAGTTGATAGAATTTATCTAATTTTACCCATACTTGGCCAATATATTCAGACAGAAAAAATAATTATTTTTGTTTAGTCTCCAAATCTTTAGGAAATTATCATTCTGAAAAAAAGGGGGTGGCCGAAATAATAGGTTTTACCTTTATGTGTATCCAAAAATATGTGTTATATTAAAATATTTGTATAAATTTACTGCTTATAGTCATTAAAAAGTTGAAAAGACGATCTGAAGTGACTCTGATCGGACAATGTCAAAGAGACATTTTGTTGTGTCATGGGTTTCCGTGTTTTTTACTCCGATCAGTTTTTCATGTCTGTTATTTTCTGGCTAGGTATTTCCACATGATTTGACAAAAAGATTGTCAATGAGGGTAACAAGTAACTTCAAAACCTGTCATTTTTCACAAGAAAAGCGTATAATGGCCTTTTTTGTCCATGCATTTTCTTACGCGAAGTCTCGGGTGTAACCAGAATTTGTTACATGAATTTCAATTCCATAACGTGATTTACGCAATAATTTGCGCGAGTGGGAATACTGTTAAACATTATCTTTCCTTTTTTAGCCCGAGAAAGAAGTAGCTTTCTAATACGAGTTAAGTCACAGTACAGAAGTGGATGGTATAGATCCAAGATCAGACAGCGTGTTCTGTTTAGTCTGATGTCTATCTACACCATCCGCCAACGCTTTAAAAATCGCCATCTTGCCATCAACAGAGTAAATCAGAACGACCATAATGTAGATCTACATTACAAGCCATCTGTCTACAAGATGCCTGTCGGCCTGTCGTGGGTACACAAATGTTTGCAGTAAAATTTTGATAAGGGATATGACGTAACACGCAAATCATTCGAAGCGACTGAGTTGTAACGCACCTGTTTAATTTAATTTACACACTTACTGGTCTGCTCGAAGAAACTTGTATCTGGCTGCAGGTCGACCTCCAATCAATTCAAACTGACCATGCAATAAGCCTATTTCATGCACGATTTACATGTACACCAGCTGAAAAAGCCTTTTTGTATTTAGTAATATAGCTGTTTCAAGAACACGCCAGTCGTGTCACGTTTTGTGTAGTCAGCATAAAAAAGTGCGGCTGTTTTCTAAAAATTAATCTAATTCTTAGCAGCCGAAATAAAAGGAATGCATTCGAAATGGATTACTGATAAATAAAGAACGAGGTTTAGTATTCATTTTTCATAGATTTATTTATTGCTTATGGAGGGACAACACGCATGGTTATGGTTTTGGCGGCCTGTGTAGATGAAGATTAGACTATAGGCAGACTTTTTGGTCTGATCATTGATCTAAATCCACACTTTTCGCTTTGGTGAGAAGTTTTTAACAAAAACTCCCTTAGTGTTGCAATTATTTTGGTCTAATTTCATGACTTAAAATTACCGCTGAGTTAATCAGCTCTCGAAGGATTCGTTTTCGTAACGATGAACATTGCTATGCAGAAATGAATATTATGCAGCCGATCATTATTGAAAACATATTCCAAAGAATTACCCGTCAAATATTTTGGGAAATTAACGTTACGGAATGTCCGAAAATTTAGGAAAACTTGCTTTTGGAAGTGTTCAGAGAAAGAATTAAAGAATAAATTATTTTTGTAAATAATTAAACGTGTCCGAACTTTTAGGGCGTCCGAATACATTAGCGAATTGCAGTATTTTCTCTCTCTTTCTTGTCAGTGAAACTATCGAAACAATCGATATTTGAGGTAACTATCGGTGATAGTTATCGATTTTCAACGTAACAATCGATGCAGTAGCATCGACACGCTCACCATCGCGATCCATCGATAGTCCGATGTATCGTTACACCCCTACTCTTCGAACATTCGATTCGGATCAAAATGGGGAAAAACATAAAGGAAAAAGATTAACTGTATACGTCAGATGTTCAAAGATTAGCATGTATTCTAAAATCTTTGTTTTAAGGTGCAAATTGGCACACAGAATATGAGTTCTGGAGACTAAACAAAATAAAAAAGCAGATTAAAAAAGGGAATATGACAAGTTCTGTTAGTTAGACTAAATTTAATTCTTTAGTCTTCAGATTCATTTTGTTAATTTATACATGTACATACTCTGACTGTGAGTGTTTAAATGGGTAATTATGAATGGACATGTTCTTACAGGTAGATTCATTAATTAAATTCAAGAAACATATTAATTTATTGATGAACATAAAAATTCTCTTGTCATTTTCATGTGGGAGCTAAGGCTTCCCTAAATTACATTTACTCTGCACATCATTTAAGCCTACACAAGTCTACTCAGAGTCAGGGTTTAATTCAAAATGTAGGCGAGTGAAACCCGGAATTCAGACCACTCCGCCAATAAGACCAACTTTTACAAGTACCACAGGTGGTCTTAATAAGGAGTATTACTGTAATTACATTATGGTGGACTGATCCAGTTTTTGATGGCCTTAATTAATGAATTTAGTTTACACATATTCATCTGAAGCAACTTATTTCATCCTTAAATCTTTTGCGGAAAGCTAAATTGGTGCACTAGGTCAAATCTTTGAAAAACCATGTTTACACTCTAGAGGCAACATTTTAAGTCTGAAAATCATGCACCTTGCTTAGAATGTTTGTCTTGATATCTCAAATAAGTTCGAAAAAGGGGCATGTTGATTAAAAAACTAGGTCAGATCTTTGAAAAAACCTTTTGTACCCTTTAGTGGCTACATTTTCAGTCCAATACTCATGGAACCTGATCAGAATGTTTGTTTTGTTTATGAATGATTGTGAAAATGAGTCATTTTGGGTCAAAAAGTAGGTCACTGGGTCAAATCTTAGAAAAACGTTGTGTAGGCTCAAGAGGCTACATTAACTGTTAGATACTCATTAAACTTTGTCAATATGTCTGTCTTGGTGATACCTCAGAGAAGTTTAAAAATGGTTTAGGTTTGAAAATGGATCATAATTGGTTCAAAATTCAGTCATTAGGACAAATCATCGAAAAACCTTGTGTACACTCTAGAGGCTACATTTTCAGTCTGATACTAGTGAAACTTGGTCAGAATGTCTATCTTTTTATCTCAGATTAGTTTGAAAATGGGTCACATAGGGTAAAAAACTAGGTCACTTGGTTGAATCTTTTAAAACAAAAGCCTTTAATACACTCTAGAGGCCACATTTGAAACCTGTACTCATGAAACTTCCTCAGAATGTTTTTCTTGATGATAACTGTGACTTGTTGTAAAGTGGGACTTATTGGGTCAAAGACTAGGTCACTAGGTCTAATGTTTTAAAAAGCTGATATACACCCTAGAGGCCACATTTCCAGTCAAAAGCTTTTGGACATTTGTCAGGTTGTTTGTCTTTTAACATCTTGGACAAGTTTGAATATGGGTCACAAGGGTCAATAGGTCAAATCTTTGAAAACTTTTGTACTCTCTAGAGGCCACATTTTCTGTCATATACTTATAAAAATTTGATAGAATGTATGTTTTGATGATATTTAGGATGTGTTTGAAAATGGGTGATGTTTGGTGAAAAAGCAGGTCACTGATACAAATCCATGGAAAACCGTTAATACAGCATTTTCTGTCCAATACTCATTTAAGTTGGTCAGAATATTTGTCTTCATGATGTCTCAAACTTATTGCAAAATGTGTCACATTGGGTCAAAAACTAGGTCACCAGCTTTAATCCTAGAAAAAATATTTTTAACACTCTAGAGGCAACATTTTCAGTCCAATACTCATTATAATTTGTAAGAATGTGTGCCTTGATATCTCAGAGGAGATTTGATGTGGGTCATGTTGGGTCTAAAAGCCTAATTTGAGCAGTCTCAGGGCCACCATTGTTTTCTTGTATTGTTTTCAAGCACGCATGTTACTATAATTATTGGAATTGCAAGAAGTAAATATCTGTCAGTGCAAACTAATTTTACTAGAAACTAAACTTTTTTTTATATATATTTTCAAAGAGTATTGACAATAATGTAGGTTTAATCAATTATAATACAAGAACAACTTTTGGCTTTTTGCATTGGAAACATGACAAAATTAATAAGCAATTGCTCCTCTCACTTATGTTTTCTAAGCCTAGAAAATGGATGGTTACAGTAAACAGAAAAAAGATGCAGTTTCAATGTTTAATTAAGGAGTGGTCAATTTGTAACTGTGAAATTTTATGTGCTAGGGTACGATGTTATTGTACTTAGTTCAATCTGACATAACTGAACATTTGACTGAATTTTGATCATATGATATTCCTATGAGCCTCTACAAAATTCTGGAAAAAATCAAGGCTACATATCGTATTACATATGAAATTTTCAATGTCAGAAATGTTTTCTTGCTTTTATTTTTTTATTTAAAAATGGTTTTGTCGGCCGTTGCTCTTAATTTAGTAGGTTTTATGATAAACCTGAAGTTTGATGTGATTATAAAATCTGACTACGCACCTTTTGAGCTCCAAAAAATAATAGAGAAATATTCTCAAATATGAAAATCTGCCAACCACATAGATTAAATGTTCCAGGCCAACTTCTTGACTGTAGAATATGTGTTCAAGTGTCTTTATTAACAGTTAAACTGTACTTTTTGAGCTCAAGAAAGGATAAACTGATATGCACGTGAGTAGCAATAAAAGAATGTCAAAATCTATTTTCAGTGGTGGATCTAACTTCACTGTTAGAGGTAAAAATCTTCTGAATGCTGCTGAAGTGAAATTATGGTCAAGTTATGCAGGAGAAAGATCGGTATGTCAAGGGGTTTGTGAAAAGGGGTATCTTATATGGGTATTGGAACAACCTTTCTGTCACATTTTAAACAAATTATTGTCATTCCTTTGTTAGTCAAAACATGACCTGTAATACAGGAGGATGCAACTGTTTTACCACTGACCCTTTGGTAGAGAGTTTTTGAAAATATAGTGGGAAAAAAAGAAAACACTAGTAACCAGTATTTTCTCCTATTTGCACATTTTTTTTCCAATCTTTCAAAGACAAATCTAATCCATTGAGATATATCTATTACATCGTATGCAAATGCTTTCAATTTTTAGCTCACCTGAGCTCAAGGTGTGTTTTTGTGATCGTGCTGTGTCTGGCATCTGGTGTCAACATTTACCTTGTGTGCACTCTAGAGGCCACATTTTCAGCCAGTTAATCATGAAACTTTGTCAGAATGTTTGTCTTGATAATATATCAGACAATTTTAAAAATGGGTCCCATCAGGTAAAACATTAGGTCACAGGACTACATCTTAGAAAAAGCTTATGTGCACCTCAGACATGTTTAAAATTAAGTCATTTGGGACGATGGAACTAAAAATTAGATCACTGGGCCAAATCTTAGAGAAACCTTATGTGCACTGTAGAGGCCAGCCTGTTCAGCCTGATACTCATAAAAACTTCGTCAGAGTGTTTGTCTTGATGATATCTCAGACAAGTTTTAAATTGAGTCATGGTGGGTCAAAAGGTAGGTCAGTGGGCCAAATCTTTAAAAAAAATCTTGTGTGCATGGTAGAGGCCATATTTTCATCCTGATAGTCATGAAACTAGGTCAGTGTGTTTGTCTGTATGATATCTCACACAAGTTTGGAAATAGGTTATGTTGGGTCAAAATGTAGGCCAAAAGTTTAGCTCGATACTCATGAAACTTAGAATGTTTGTCTACATATAATCTTGGACAAAAAAGAAATTGGGTCCTGATGGGCATAAAGAGGACGTCACAGGTCAAAACGTTGAAAAAAAGCCTTGTGTGCACTTTAGAGTCCACATTTTCAGCCTAATACTCATGAAGCTTGGTCAGAATATTTGTCATGATTAAATCTTGAACAAGTATGAAATTGGGTAATGTCAGGACAAAAAGAGGGCCACTGCACTAGTTTATCTTGAAAAAACCTTGTGTGCACACTATAGGTCACATCTTTAGTCTAATACTCTTAAACTTGGTCAGAATCTTTGTCTTAATGATATCTTGGACAAGATTGAAACTGGGTCACATCAGGTCAAATAGTAGGTCTTAGAAAAGTCTTTAGTGTACTCTAGAAGCCATATTTTTGTCTGATACTCCTGAAACTTTGTCAGAAATGTTGTCTTGATGATATCTTCGACAAGTTTGAAACTGAGTCACATCAGCTCCAAAAATAGGCCACTCTACCAAATCTTAGACAAAACTGGTATGTATGGTAGAGGCCACATTTTTAACCCAATACTCATGAAACTTAGTTAGAATGATCATCTTGATGAATTCTTGAACTCATTCAAAATCAGGGTCATGTCCGGTAGAAAAATATTCACAAGGTCAACTCTAAGAAAATCCTTTTGTGTACTCCAGAGGCAACATTTTCAGTCAGATACTCTTGAAAGTTAGTCAGAATGTTTGTCTTGCTGATAACTTGGACAGGATTGAAAATGGGTTACGTTGTCTAAATAAGAAGGTCACCAGAAAAAATCATATAAAAGCCTTATGTGCACTTTAGAGGCTACCTGTTTGGCCTGATACGCATGAAAAATGGTTAGAATGTTTGTCTTGATGAAGTCTTGGAAAAGAATAAAATCGAGTCATGTGGGGTCAAAAAGTAGGTCACTTGGCTTAGTTAAAAAGAAAAAAAAAAGAAAAAGAAAGAAAAACTAATGTGCACTCAAGAGGTCACATTTTTAGCCTGATACTTTTGAACTCGGTCAGAATGTTTGTCTTGATGATATCTTGGACAAGATGAAAATTCGATCACATCAGGTCGGAAAGTAGGTCACTGTGACAAATCTTCTAGAAGCCACATTTTTGCCCAATACTCTTGACACTTGGTCAGAATGTTTGTCTTGATATCTTGGACAGTTTAAATTTGGGCCATATCAGGTCAAAAAGTAGGTCACTAGGCCAATCCTAGAAATACATGTGCACTCTAGAAACTATATTTACGGCCTGATACTTGTTGATTTAGTCAGAATGTTTGTCTTGATTCTAACTTGGACTAGTAAGATGTTTGGTCATGTCGGGTCAAAAAGTAGGTCACTGTACCAAATCTTAGAAACACCTTGTAAGCATCCTAGCGGCCACATATTTAGCCCCAATACTTATTAAACTTTATCACAATGCTTGTCCTGATGATATCTCGGACTAGCTTGAACTTGAGTCATATGGGGCTTAAAAGTAGGTCACTGGGCCAAATCATAGAAAAACATTGTGTGCACATTAGAGGCCACACTTTCAGACCCATACCCATGAAACTTAGTCAGAATGACTGTCTTGATGATATCTCAGCCAAGCTTGAAATTGAGTTTTATGGGGCTCAAAATTTTGTCACTGGGCCAAATCTTAGAAAAACATTGTGCACACTCATGAACTAAGTCAGTATGATGTCTCACACAAGTTTGAAAATGGGTTATGTTTGGTCAAAAAACAGGTCACTGAGTCAAGTCTTAGAAAAGCCTTATGTGCACAGTATAGGCCACATTTTTAACCTGATTCTCATGAAACTTAGTAAGAAGGATTATCTTGATGAAATCTTGGGCATTTTCACAATTAGGTCATGTGGGGTAGAAAAAAATGGTCACGGGGATCAACCTTTAGAAATACCTTTTGACCTAGAGGCTACTCTTTCAGCCTGATACTCTAGAAACTTAGTCAGAATGTTTGTTTTGATTATATCTTAGTCTGGATTGAAAATAGGTCATTTTGTCTTAAAAAAGTATGTAGAGGCCACATTTTAAGCCCGATACTTATGAAACTTAGTCAGAATTATTATCTTGATAACATCTTGGGCACATTCAAAATTAGGTCTTGTTGGGTAGTAAAAAATGGTCACAGGGTCATCTTTTAGTTCTTTTGTGCACTATAGAGGCCACGTTTTCAGCCTGCCTGATTCACACGAAACTTGGTCAAAATGTATGTCTTGATAAAATCTTGGACAAGTTTGAAGTTTGGTCATGGGTCAAAAAGCAGGTCACTGGGTTCAATCTAAAGAAAAATCTTGTGTGCAGTCTAGAGGCCACATTTTCAGCCTGATACTCTTGAACTTGGTCAGAATATTTCATCTTGAAATCTTGGACAAGTTTGAAATTGGGTCACTTCAGGTCAAAAAATAGGTCAGATACACTCATTTGTTTTACATCATATAAACTAGATTTCTCCATCTCAATCAACCGAAGATGACTTTACTCGGATGGGCGCTTTAAGGTCCTCTTTTTTCATATGTGTGCATATATCTAAATTAATCAAAATAAGTAGAAAACTTGCAACCCTCGCACTAAATTGAATGTTCCCTGAAGACTTAGACCAGAAAATTAGGATACATCCTGTATTTTAAGACAAAAATGTCTACAACATGGTAGTTGCCAATGTACACTGATAAACATTTTTTATGATAGCGATTGCACAAAATTCATTCTCCTAACACAGCTTTATGCTACATTGCCCTTGTCTGTGTTTGAAAGTAGTCAAGCAAGGGCTTTGAAAGATTAGATTTTCAAATGCAAGACTAAACATATGATAGGCTGATACACTTTCTCTCTAACAGTCAAAGGGCTCTCCTTTGAACATAGAAAATTGAACGGAGAATGTCTTGGAAATATCCACCAGAAAAGCACGATAGCCAGGAAGGTAGTTCACCGTTTTAAGCGCGGCCATTTTCGATGAAATATCAAAGTATTGATATTGCGTCTTTGCTGTGTGAAAACTAAATGACATTTTCTCATATCTCTATTAAATAAATATAAACTAGGGCTAGGGATTGACTTTGAAAAGGTGAACCCATACCAGACTGGCAGGTATCTGGTGCAGTTATGCCCCATTCTTGACTTAATTCTTTCACTAAAATAGCACTGGCAGCTAAGCGTTTGCACCCACATATATATCACTGCCTTGTTCTTTATCATTTTTTTTTAAATAATAGCTTTTATTTACAGGAAGGGAGACTTTTCAGTGCTACCGAAGGTAATCTTACATTTCAATCACCTCCCGCTCCTCAAGTAGTGTTAAAGGAATTAAAAGAAAATGAAAGTGGACAAGGGAGAAGGAGAAGGAAGCGATCAACTTTTGATCCCAGCATTACAGTGGAAGTTACCATTAAGATGGATGGCTATGAGAAGACATATCCTTACACCTACTTTAAAGACCCAGTGTTTGAGGAATTTTCTAATTTCGAAGCCACGAAAATAATAAGATCGAGGAATGAGGAAATCGTTATAGAAGTAAGTTTAAACATTACCCCATTCAGATTAGATGACTTGTGTAGTAGTAGGCCACCTTTGAAACTACTGTGGTGAAAGGAGAAGTTTCTGATGATGATTGAATTCTCCTGTTATAAAAGTTAAATTTGTGGTAATTCTCTGTGAAAAATGCTTTTAACCCGTAACAAAACGGGTTCTTTAAAAGTTCGCAACAACCAGTGCACTTATACATCCTTTCCTTATACATGATTTCTTTTTATTAGTATTTCACACATTTTTTTTTCTCAAAGCCACTGGCTACTTTCTTACATAACCATGATCGAATGAATAATCAGCAGTGAGAGAGGAGTGAATCCTGTTGCATCAAACCTTGGAAAGAAATTGACTGAGCTGGGGATTCAACAAGCAAAATCCTGGTCTTAAGATCTGTACGCACAACTGTGATATGGGGCTCGATTATGAAAGCATGCATATGCAAAGGACAGTTTAAATGAATGTAGCCAAATTGACAAGACTTCTCTTTGAAAAAGTTAAAAAGATTTGTGAAGAAGTAGAAAATTCTGGTCGTTTGCATTTTCACCTTTCTCACCATGTTTTCACTAGCTTTCCTCCTTAGGGTCGTGAAAACACAAGGTTGTTAGGTGTAGGTTTAACTGATCAAGCTTTGATTTTAGGGAAGTTATTTGAATCTTGCTGCTGAAGAAGCAGATTATCGAGTATCCATTGGGAAGACTGGTAGCTGTTATGTGACTCTACTAACAGAAACAAACCTGACATGTGCCCCACCTACAGAGAACCCTGATGGCGTGGACAAGCTTGAAGTTCATGTAAGTTTTTTTTTCTTTCTGTTACTTTGTCCAAATACTTTTTGAGTATGGTGCACAGTTAACAATGGTTAAGCCATGGTCACATTTAAGGTCATGCACGTAGTTGTCCGTAGTTCATTTCAAACGTGGTCTGCCGTAATGTTACTATGGTCAACCAGGTTGAAGTACCTTCAAAGTAAGTTCAAACTTGGCGATAAGAGGAAATATAGAAAGTCAAAGTAGGTTGAACTACGTGTAAGTACGGTTAACTACATTCAACTGAAGCAAAGTGGCTAGGGTTAACTAGGGTATTACTACGTATAACTATGCTTAACTACGTTAAAATACGCATAAACTACGTTCTAAGTAAGTGCAACTATGGTAAATTAAGGTCAGCTGCATTAAGCTACGTTAAAACGTTGTTGTAATGCCTGCTCAGTATAGGTAAGCTGCAGTCACTGTAATTTTGACCACTGTCACATCCACACCTGCCTCCAATTACAATTATAATTTGATTAATTGTAATTAATTATAGTTTTTTCTGTTCTTTGAGAGTATTTGTAATGAATTGATTGATATAAAAATGTATTACTTCAATTGAAATTAATTAATTAAAAGAATATAATAGATAATACTTAACAATTAAATTCAATTACTTTTCCATTACATGTAGCAAACAATGCAACAAATAAACCTTTGGCAAAAGACAGTTTTTTATGCAGTAATTATTTGCACCTGGGAGTATAAAATTCACCCTTGGTTATGACCTATAAAGGTGTTGCCAGACCATTCATGATTATTAAACTGTTGAAATGGATAAATCCTATATCAAAACTGTCCAACTTGTAAGACCTTTAAGAGGACAAATTAAATGTAGCTCAAATGTTGGAAATTGTCTGTAAAAGGATAGAAAATAATTTGGGAAAAGGAGAAAAAGCCGATATTTTCTACTTTTCCCACAATGTTTTCAAAAACTGTGTGTTTCAGGGTCGTTGAAATTCAGGATTGTAGGGAAAAGGATTGTATGGTAAAGATGTAATCAGTTGTACATTCATCATAGATGTGTTTTTTACATTTCGTTGAATAAAAAGATCTACTTCGTTCTTTAATCCTTTACCAAATTAACAAAATTTGGAATCTACCAGACTGAAAGTTTTTGCAGATGATAAGATCTAATGTAGCTCGAGTAAAAAAATTCAGTCTTTGATAAAGTAGAAAACATTGCATAAAAGGAGAAAATCCTGGTAACCATCATTTTCTCCTTACCTTGCAATGTTCTCTGAGGCTTTATCTTTCAGGATCATTAAAACTTGGGATTGTGTTGTAACAGGTTAAAGTTTCATAATCTATTTACGAATATAATGCCAAATAATTGAAAAATGGTTGACTATTTTCCTGAAAATATTTGTATTTAATTCATTACTTTTATAGAAAGCAAGTAATTATAATCATAATTTAATTAAAACATTTCTATTTTAGTTGTAATTAATTAATTACTTTTTAGAATAATTAAACCCAGGTTTAGTCACATGTTATGTAGTTGACCGTATTGGAGAATTACCGTAGTTGACCGTAGTTGAACGTATTAAACACACTACGGTTAAGTAAGGTCAATAACGGTTAACTACGGTCAACTACGTACAAATTATGGTCACAGTAGGGTCACAACATCATAGTTAACCATAAAAAATTTTTTAACATGTTCAAAAATTATGTGCTTACTACAGGCAAATCGTAAGTTCAAACTATGTTCATTAAACCATGGTCACATTTACGGTCATGCACGTAGTTGTCTGTAGTTCATTTCAAACGTAGTCTGCCGTAATGTTACTACGGTCAACTAGGTTGAAGTAGATCAAAGTACATTCAAACTTGGCAATAAGAGGAAATATAGAAAGTCTAAGTAGGTTGAACTATGTGTAAGTACGGTTAACTACATTCAACTGCGTGCAATGTGGCTAGGGTAAAGTAGGGTATTACTACGTCTAACTACGATTAACTATGTTAAACTATGCATAAACTATGTCCTAAGTATGCAGAACTATGGTAAATTAAGGTCAACTGCGTTAAGCTACGGTAAAACCTTGTGGTTGTGCCTGCTCAGTACGGGTAAGCTGCAGTCATTGTATTTTTAACCACTGTCACATCAAGACCTGGGTCCAATTACAACTATAATTTAATTAATTGTGTAATTAATTATAGTTTTTCTGTTATTTGAAGTAATTGGTAATTGATTTAAAAATGAATTACTTCAACTGAAATTAATTCATTAAAAGAAAATAATAGGTAAATAATTAACGATTAAATTCAATTACTTTTCAATTACATGCAGCAAACAATGCAAAAGACAGGTTTTTATGCAGTAATTATTTTTACTTGGAAGTATAAAATTCACCCTTGGTTATCACCTAAAATAGTGTTGCCAGACCATTCATGAATTTTTTGAAATGGATAAACCCGATACCAAAACTGTCCAAATTGTAAGAGCTTTCAGAGAACAAATTAAATGTAGGTCAAATGCTGGAACTTGTCTGTAACAGGATAGAAAATAATTTGGGAAAAGGAGAAAAAGTCAATATTTTCTCCTTTCCCACAATGTTTTCAAAAACTGTGTGTTTCAGAGTCGCTGAAAGTCATGATTGTAAGGAAAAGGATTGTACGGTAAAGAATTAATCAGTTGTACATTCATCATAGATGTGTTTTTTTACATTTCATTGAATAAATAGATTTTCTTCGTTCTTTAATCCTTTACTAAACTAACAAAATTTGGAATCTACCAAACTGAAAGTATTTGCAGATGATAAGATCTAATGTAGCTCGAATGAAAATTTCTGTCTTTGAAAAAAAGAAAACATTGCTGGAAAAGGAGAAAATCCTGGTGACCAGCATTTTCGTCTTACCTCGCAATGTTCTCTGAGGCTTTATCTTTCAGAATCACTAAAATTTGGGATTGTGTGGTAACAGGTTAAAGTTTCATAATCTATTTATAAATATAATGCCAAATAATTAAAAAAAGATAATTAATTATTTGCTTTAAAATAATTGTATTTAATTCATTACTTTTAAAGAAAGCAAGTAATTATAATCATAATTTAATTGAAACATTTCTATTTTAATTGTAATTAATTAATTACTTTCTAAAATAACTGAACCCAGGTCCGGTCACATCTTATGTTGTTGACCGTATTGGGAAATTACCGTAGTTGAACGTATTAAACACACTACAGTCAAGTAAGGTCAATTACGGTTAACTACGGGCAACTACGATCAAACTACGGTCACAGTAGGGTCACAACATCGTAGTTAACCGTAACAAATTTTTGAACATGTTCAAAATTTTTGCGCTTACTACGGGCAAATCATAAGTTCAAACTACGTTCATTACTACGTTGAACTGCGGTTAACTACGTGTAACTACGTTCAACTATGTTTAATACGTTCAACTACGGCCATCTACAGTCATTCCCCACTACGGTCAACTACGTAAGGTGTGACCACAACTTTACTATGTGGAACTATGGTTAACTACTTGTAACTATGTTCAACTACGTTTAATACGTTCAACTACGGCCATCTGCGGTCATTTCCCACTATGGTCAACTACGTAAAGTGTGACCACGGCTTTAAACAAGAGGGCCATGATAGCCCTGAAATCGCTCACCTGAGTCATTTGACCAAACATGACCCATTTTCAATCTCTTTTGAGATATTATGACAAACATTCTACCAAGATTTTCATGAAGTTATTGACCTGAAATGACCCACTTGCAAACTGGTGCAAGACCAACATTCTGACCAAGTTTCATGAGTATTGCATAAAAAATGAGGCCTCTAGAAAGTAAACAAGGTTTTCTAATATTTGACCTAGTGACCTAGTTTTTGATCCAACATTACCCATTTTCAAAGTGTTTCAAGATATTATCAAGACAAACATTCTGACCAACTTTTAAGAGTTTCGGACTAAAAATGTGGCCTCTACAGCATACACAAGGTTTTTCTAAGATTTGGCCTAGTGACCTAGTTTTTGATCAGACATTACCCATTATCAAACACTTTTTAGATATCACTAAGACAAACACTCTGACCAAGTTTCATGAGTATTGGACTGAAAATGTGGCCTCTAGAGCGTACAAAAGGTTATTCTAAGATTTGACCAAATGACCTAGTTTTTGACGCGACATTACCCATTATCAAACTCTTTTGAGATATCACCAAAACAAACATTCTGACCAAGTTTAAAGAGTATCAGACTGAAAATGTGGCCTCTAGAGCGTACGCAAGGTTTTTCCAATTTTTGGCCCAGTGACCTAGTTTTTGACCCCACATGACCCAAATTTAAACTCATTCAAGGTCTCATCAAGACAAACATTCTGACCAAGTTTCAGGAGTATCGGACTGAAAATGTGTCCTCCAGAGCGTACACAAGGTTTTTCTAAGATTGGACCTAGTGACCTAGTTTTAGACCCGACACGACCCATTATCAAACTCGCCTGAGCTATTATCAAGACAAACATTCTGACCAAGTTTCAAGAGTTCTTGACAGAAAATGTGGTTTCTAGAGCATACACAAGGTTTTTCTAAGATTTGACCTAGTGACCTAGTTTTTGACCCGACATGACCCATTTTCAAACTCTTCTGAGATATCATCAAGACAAACATTCTGACCAACTTTCAGGAGTTTTGGATTGTAAATGTGGCCGCCAGAGCATACACAAGGTTTTTCTAAGATTTCACCTATTGACCTAGTTTTTGACCCCACATAACCTATTTTTGAACTCATCCGAGATATCATCCAGACAAACATTCTGACTAACTTTCAAGAGTTTTAGACAGAAAATGTGGCCTCCAGAGTGTACACAAGGTTTTCCTAAGATTTGACTTACTGACCTAGTTTTTGACCCGACATGACCCTTTTTCGAACTCGTCCCAGATATCATCAAGACAAACATTCTGACCAACTTCCAAGAGTGTTGGACTGAAAATGTGGCCTCTAGAGCGTACACAAGGGTTTTCTGAGATTTGACCTAGTGACCTAGTTTTTGACCCGACATGACCCATTTTCGAACTCGTCTGAGATATTATCAAGACAAATATTCTGACCAACTTTCAGGAGTGTTGGACAGAAAATGTGGCTTCTAGAGCGTACACAAGGTTTTTCTAAGATTTGACCTAGTGATCTAGTTTTTGACCCGACATGACCCATTTTCGAACTCGTCCGAGATATCATCAAGGCAAACATTCTGACCAACTTTCAGGAGTATCGGACTGAAAATGTGGCCTCTAGAGCGTACACAAGGTGAAAAGTTGACGACGCACGACGCACGACGCACACCGCACGACGCACGCCGCACGACGGACGACGGACGCCGGACACAGCACGATCACAATAACTCCCCATGAGCACTTCGTGCTCAGGTGAGCTAAAAAATAGATTATGTAAAACCTGTTACCTATTGAGAGAAATTAGCCACTCATAACATACAAAACATTAGAGGCTTGACAATAGGTCGACCTATCCATGTATCGTGATAGCTTTGCTCTCGATAGCAATGGGTCAATAACATTTTTTCAAGTCGATAACTATCACAATAGTTCGTCCAACTATCGATAGTTCTCAAGAATAGAAAGAAATCCCTCTACTTGCTGTGTTTAGTTTAAAATGCGTGCATATCCTTTTAATTATTATTACAGACACCTGGAAATTCGTCGGTCCGTCATTCATGACTGGAAAAATTGGCAGCGGTCCAACAAAAAAAGATCGGGATGCAGGACCGACTGACCGCTAGAATTAAACAATAGACAAAGCCTAAATGAGTTAATGTACGTACTGTAATAAGTTATACGACAAATCAATCGAAACTCGCCTGTTTAAACCGAGAGTGCTTCACTGATGATCGAAAGCGTTAGTCCTACAGTGAGGCTATTCTTCTGCATAAAACAGATGACAAGCGTCTAATGACGTGATCAAAATAACCCGACAGAGTACGATTTATCAGTTTCGAACGATTATTGCGGTGACCTATGCAAATTGTTACATTTGTTTCCCCAGAGTCTATTTTTATTTTTCTCTTCCCCCCCCCCTTATGATGCAGACAATCATGCAATTTTTGCGGGCTAGTTTGTTTTAGTGTGGGATTTTGGATTTTGTTGGGACAATTTATAGAAAATGTCTCCAAAATTAGAACACTGGTGAATCTACTGGCGACAAGCAATGTCTATACAAGTTTCTTGGAAGATCTTAACTCCTACATAAACAATATGTATCAACTATGAGGGATACATGAGTCACTGTTTATTATGGCTTGAGCTGGCATGTTTTTGATGAAAAGCTTGATAACATTGATGTTATTCCGCTTATTTAGTGTAAAATGGCTGGTAGTGAAAAGACCATATAATGGCATATCACGCCATATCATGCAGAAATGGTTTTTAAAAAATTAATAGACATGAAAAATAGATCGCTGCCAAAAACGCAAAAACCTATGACACAACAAATTGTCAATTTGACATCGTCTGATTAGACGCACTTCAGGCTGTCTTGTCAGCTTTCGAAGTGAATCTAAACAGTAAATTTACATGTAACATCTATATGAAACAATAAGTGGAAGCTAAAATCTCTTTCTAAAGCTTCGGGGAATTTATGAAATAAAAATATTGAACAACATAGGATAGATCTTGTCTTACAGTGATAGCACTGGACCAAGTGTTGAAGTAGAAGGTACAGGGTTATCATACAAATAAAAAAGACTATATGAATAGAACCCTTTAATGGATGTGGCATTTATTATTTATCCAAAGACAAAAAAAACAAGTGATAAATTAACTCTTTACCACACAATGAAAATCTCTGAAATTTATTCCGCCTTTTTACTCTTAAATGGGAAACATGCCCCACTTTTACTGACGGCAATGTGGAACAGCCAACCTATTTGAAAATTTCTAGATACAACACTCTGGGTGGCTCAGTGGTTAGCATATCTGACTCGTGATCTGGTGGTTGCGGGTTCGATACCCGGTTGCGGCGATTTTCTTTCCAGCGATTTTTTCGCCTCTCACCTCTGATGCATGTGAGAAAAGTAGTCAGTGGCTTTGGAAAGAAAGTTGTGTCAGTATTGTGGTGAGAAAGCCAGGAAACACATGGGTGCGTCACCGATCGCCATGATATGACCTAAGCTGTTAAAATAGCGTTAAACTTCAATACAAACCAACACCAAACTAGATACAACTCTACTTACCATAGTGCAAAAATATAGTAAAACAATCAATCAGTCATTTTCGTGATAGAGAAACATCATTAGACGACGTTTGAAGCGACTTGACCATCAGCGTTCAGTATTTCAAAAGTATATATCGAAGATACAACTCCCGCAGTTGCTAGTATATCCCGTACGTGAATTCCGACAATTTTTTTTTTGCAATATCGAGTGAAGGCAGAATTTACCCTTCACGGTAAAACAATTTTGAAATATGATTTGAACTGTATACAGCATTTTGATGTGTGAGTGCAATACTATTCAAAGTGTCTATACAATGTACAAGCACTTAAAACAGTTTTGCCGTCAACTATCGATTAACTACAGCAACCTTTTGAATGGAGTGTGTTTTTGGCAGTAGAAAAATGAGGTTTCAGTTTGTAAAAAAAAAAACGCGTCAGAATGCTTTGCTTGATGATATCTCAGACAAGTTTAAAATTTTGTCACCCCAGGTTAAAAAGTGGGTCACTGGGCACAGTATTAGAAAAAAAAACTTTGTGTGCACTCTACAGGCCACATTTTTAGTCTGATACTCATGAAACCTGGTCAGGTTGGTTGCCTTGATAGTATCTCAGACAAGTTCGAAATTGAGTCAAGTTGGGCCAAAAAGTTGGTCACTTGGATTAATTTCAAGAATAACATTGTGTGCACTTCAAAGGCCACATTGGCAGCCTGAAACTCGTTAAACTTGGTCAGAATGAAATATGGTCAGAATATTTGTCTTGATGATATGTTGGACAAAACGTCGGTCACTAATACTCATGTGTTTTACATTATCATTACCAGGATCTCTTCAACCTAATAAATCCTAGGTGGCTTAACTCAGGGCCCGAGCGCTTCAGGGCCAGTGGCCTTCTTGTTACCTTAATTGTCTGCCAAAGTGTAAGACTGCCAATGAAGCCAATTGATGAACCTTAGATTGAATCTGTGACTCTTTTAGTCAAGATGACAAAATTCAAGACTTGTTCAAATTAAAAACATTTGCAAGAAACAAGTTTACTTTACCAAATGACAAAATTTTGGACGAAATTTAAAGCATTCGCAAACAGAAAATTAAATGTGGCTCAAATGTTGATTTCCGTCTATGATAGGGTGAAAAATATTGTGGTACAAGGAGAGAATGCTGATTACCAGCACATCAAGTCACGTCATTTTCAACACTTTCAATTACTTGTCTGTAAATGCTTTTTGTTTGGAAAAGTCCTAAAATTTTGTCGTCTAATCAAGAGTTGAAATACATATATAAAAAATATCATTTGGAAAATGAGCAACTGCTTTCTACATACACATTTTCTTGGACTGTTTTAAAAATATTAGAAGCTGTGAGCTACAGGGAAATGAATTTTGTGAGTAAAGTAAAAGGCTAAGAAATTCATTAATCTGTATTGTTTTCTCTGTTTAGGTTGAGCTTGGTTTCTTCCGGCAGAAAATAGGATATGTGAAATATGAGTTGATGTCTAACGAGGAGAAAACCACAACAGATATTTTGGTTATAATGCTTGCAATATCAGGTTGTTTGGTACTCATTTGTATTGTTGGTAAGTGTAGATTCAAAAGAATTACAGACTTTTCATACCATAACCATTTCGTACCAGTCACAGCGTACCATAATTTTACCATTTCGTATGATGATTTATACCATTTCGTACGATAATTTTACCACTTCAAACCATAGTGATACCATTATGTACCATGTTTTTGGGACCTATGACAAAGTTTTGACTTTTGGTATGACGGTATTTAAAGAAGAAAACAAAAGCAAAAACGTTATTTATTCAAGTTAAATATTTATTTAAGAAATTATGCGCAGTAAAACTTTCTGGTCATCTCCTTTTCCCATTTTGTTTTCAAAGAAATTTCTCAGAGGGTCGTTAAAACAAATTGCTTTTGTAAGGCGTGTAATTAAAGTAAATGAATATTGTGGAGAATGATATTTTACAAAAAATAAAATCGTCACATTGACCTTGACGTCTGACCTTGTCATTGTCTCGGCCTCACACAAGGCTCACCTAATTTTAAAACTTACCCATAAACAAACCTACAAAAAAAAGACAAGAAAGAAAATAAACAATTTACAATCAAGGGTAATAAAATAATTATAATTATTTGTTTCTTATTCTAATTATCCGACCTGCACTAAACATTACAGACAGACCAATTACTTATCAGTAGCATACTAACTGACTCTTTTAATAATTAATTAATAATATTCCGTAAATAAGGTACCCAAAGCATTGGTTTATGCTAAGTAAAAAATCATGGACCCATTTCGAAATATGGATTTCGGAATCACATCAACTTATAGCTGAGTAAGTTCGGCAGTACGGTTAAAGTGTTTTGAGCAGAAAAAGCTGTTTCAGGTTTTCTTTTTACAGAATTGAGGTAAGATTGTTCTTTTTAGTTCACCTGAGCATGAAGTGCTCAAGGTGAGCTTTTGTGATCTTGCTGTGTTCGTCGTCCGTCGTTTGTCGTCTGTCGTGCGTCATGCGTCGTCTAGGCCTCAACATTTACCTTGTGTGCACTCTAGAGGCCACATTTTCAGTCAGTTCCTCAAGAAACTTTGACAGAATGTTTGACTTGTTAATATCTCAGTTGAGTTCGAAAGTGGGTTCCGTGGTTAAAGTATTAGGTCACAGGGCTAATCATTTAAAAAAGCTTGTGTGCACTCTAGAGGTAACATTTTTAGCCCAATACTCTTGAAATTTATTCATGATGTTTGTTTTTATGATTCTAAGGCAATTTTGAAATTGGGTCACGTCAGGTCAAAAAGTAGGTCACTGGGCTAAATCTTAGAGAAACCTTGTGTACATGCTAGAGGCCACATCTTCAGCCTGAAACTGATGAAACTTGATCAAAATGTTTGTCTTGATATCTCGGACAGATTTGAAATTGGGTCACGTTGGGTCAAAGTGTAGGTGACAGGGCTAAGTCTTAGAAAAACCGTGTGCACACTCTATAGACTACATTTTCAACCTGATACCCTTAAAACTTCGTCAGAGTGTTTGTCTTGATGATATCTCGGACAAGTTTGAAGTTGGGTCACTTGGGTCAAAAATTTGATTATGTCAGGTTAAGTATTAGGGGTTCAGTATTAGGTCCATTGATAGTTTTGGTATATATCAATGATATTGTTCAAGATATTGAATCTGGTATCAATATGTTTGCTGATGACACAAGTCTTTCTATAGTAGTTGATATTCCAGATGTATCTGGTGGCATTTTACCATAGGACATAGACAAGGTTAGTAAATGGGCAGACAGATGGTTGGTTAAATTCAACTTCTCTAA
This sequence comes from Hippopus hippopus, assembly GCA_946811185.2. NCBI lineage: Eukaryota > Metazoa > Mollusca > Bivalvia > Cardiida > Cardiidae > Hippopus > Hippopus hippopus. The sequence goes on along the minus strand of OX328102.1, from coordinate 36,470,376 downwards.
ATCTAAATCTTTGTTAATATCTTGAAAACGTATCAAACCTGTTCATCCGGATCGCTCTGTGTCAGATATTGTTATTCCATCAGTTCAGTTTCACAAACACCTTGGTATCTATCTTTGTGATGGAAACTTGGATCAACAAGTGCAGTCTGCCGTTGGAAAGGCGGGGAAAAGAATAGGTGTTTTAATACGTTTGAGGTTCCAGCTCGGTCGCCTTTCACTTTAAACTATATATTTCTTATTTATCAGACCGATTCTTGAATATGGAGATATTATTTGGGATAATGTGCATGAGTACCAAATGGAAGAACTCGACAAGATTCAAAACGAGGCAGCCAGGATTCTAACGGGACGTACTAAGCTCGTGTCAATTGCAGACCTTATAAGAGAATCAGGCTGAGAAACACTGAGAGAGCCTAGGAACAAACATAAACTTTTTCTTTTTTTCAAAATGGTAAATGGTTTAGTTACAAACTACTCATGTTCCCTTGTACCGACCACTATTGGCAGTAATACAACATACAATCTTCGTAATTCGAACGATTTATCAAACATCGTCTGCAAAACTAATCTATATATGAAATTTTTGCTACCTTCAACTACAGTTGTTTGGGTCGGAAGTATCTTTCCCTACTTTTGGAATAGGGATTACTAAAGCTTCTTTCGAAGAGGAAGGCAAATCACTTTTTGCCAAATATCATTGAAAATATCAAGTATTATTGATAGAGAAGTATCTGATAAATGCTTTAGGAATTGATAATGTATCTTGCCTTGATCTGGAGAGGAATCATGGGCTCCATCTAAAGCAGACTTGAATTCTTTGAAAGAAAATAGTCTATTGTAAAATTCAAGATTGTTGGATTTGAAATTCAGCCTTTTATTTTCTTCTTTAACTTTATTCCTCTGGAACTTTTCAGAGTAGTCCTCAGAGGAAGACTTTTTAGCTCACCTGAGCACGAAGTGCTCAAGGTGAGCTTTTGTGATCGTGCTGTGTCCGTCGTCCGTCGTGCGTCGTGCGACGTCCGTGGTGCGTCGGCTCTACAGGCCACATTTTAGTCCGATACTCCTGAAACTTGGTCAGTATGTTTGTCTTGATGATATCTCGGATGATTTCGAAAATGGGTCATGTCGGGTCAAAAACTAGGTCACTAGGTCAAATCTTAGAAAAACCTTGTGTACACTCTGGAGACCACATTTTCAGTCCTATAGTCATGAAACGTGGTCAGAATGTTTGTCTTGATAATATCTCGGAGGAGTTCGAAAATGGGTCATGTTTCGACAAAAACTAGGTCACTAGGTCAAATCTTTGAAAAACCTTATGTACGCTCTAGAGGCTACATTTACAGTCCAAAACTCTTGAAAGTTAGTCACAATGTTTGACTTGATAATATCTCGGACGAGTTTGAAAATGGGTCATGTCGGGTCAAAAACTAGGTCACTAGGTCAAATCTTAGAAAAACCTCATGTATGTTCTAGAGGCCACATTTTCAGTCCGATACACCTGAAACTTGGTCAGAATATTTGTCTTGATGATATCTCGGAGGAGTTCGAAAAATGGTCATGTCGGGTCAAAAACTAGGTCACTAGGTCAAATCTTAGAAAAACCTTGTGTACCCTCTAGAGGCCACATTTTCAGTCCGATACTCATGAAAGTTGGTCAGAATATTTGTCTTATATATATCGAACGAGTTCGAAAATGGGTTATGTGGGGTCAAAAACTAGGTCACTAGGTCAAATCGTAGAAAAACCTTGTGTACGCTCTAGAGGCCACATTAACAGTCCAAAATTCTTGAAAGTTTGTCAGAATGTTTGTCTTGATGATATCTCGGAGGAGTTTGAAATTGGGTCATGTCGGGTCAAAAACAAGGTCACTAGGTCAAATCTTAGAAAAACCTTGTGTACCCTCTAGAGGCCACATTTTCAGTCCGATACTCATGAAACTTGGTCAGAATATTTGTTTTGCTGATATCTCGGACGAGTTAGAAAATGGGTTATGTGGGGTCAAAAACTAGGTCACTAGGTCAAATCTTAGAAAAACTTTGTGTACGCTCTAGAGGCCACATTTTTAGTCCGATACTCATGAAACTTGGTCAGATTGTTTGTCTTAATGACATCTCAAACGACTTTAAAAATGGGTCATGTGGGGTCAAAAACTAAGTCACTAGGTCAAATCTTTAAAAAAAAACCTTGTGTACGCTCTAGAGGCCATAGTTTCAGTCCAAAACTCTTGAAAGTTGGTCAGAATGTTTGTCTTGATGACATTGTGGACGAGTTCCAAAATGGGTCATATCAGGTCCAAAACTAGGTCACTAGGTCAAATCTTAGAAAAACCTTGTGTACGCTCTAGAGGCTACATTTTCAGTCCACAACTCTTGAAAGTTGGTCAAAATGTTTGTCTTGATGATATCTACAATAGGAAAGTGGGCTATGTTTGGCTAAAAAGTAGGTCACTGAGAGAAATTCTAGAAAAAGCTTGTGTACAAGCTAGAGGCCAAATTTTCAGTCAAAACTTTATGAAAGCTTGATAGAATGTTTGTCATAATATCTCGAAAGAGATTAAAAATGGGTCATGTTTGGTCAAAAGACTCAGGTGAGCGATTTCAGGGCCATCATGGCCCTCTTGTTGGTAAAAGAATCAGCTAAAGTATCTGCAATTTCTTTAGGGTTTTCATTATTAGTATTGTTTGCAGAAAGATGCTTAACTGGAGATGAAACACTACCTTTGATCTTTCTAACCATGTTGCAGACTTCTTTTGTAGATGTTCTACCATTTAGTCTGGAAACGAAATGCCTCCAAGACTTACGCTTACTACTTTTTATAGTTTGTCTGGCTTTAGCCCTAAAAATACGGAAAAGGTTATGGTTTTCCGAAGTGAGTCTCGGACTGAACTTTCTGGGAGCCTCTTTCCTTTCTTTTATAGCCGATTTACATTCACCAGTGAACCACGGCTTGTTTGGGCGTTTTAGCTTTGTCGAGGTCTGTGGTAATGACTGTTTTGCTGCATCAATAAGCAGCCGAGAGAACAATTCTGCAGGATCAATACAATCTTCAAGTTTATCTCTTTTTATGGTCTGTTCACAGAGAACTTGAAAAAGGTTCCAGTTAGCTTTGGAGAGTTTCTATCTCTTGGGATGTTCACATGAAGATGGCACAAAAGATGTAATAAAAATTGGAAAGTGGTCACTTCCACAAAGGTTGTCTCCCACTTTCCAGTTAAAATCTTGAAGGAAAGCTGGGCTACATAGAGATAGGTCAAGAGAAGAGTAAGACCCAGTCGCTGGATGAAGATATCTTTTTAATTATTGTCATTCATTATTGACATTGAGTTATTACAAGTGAAGTTCTCCAGTTGTAAGCCTCTTTGATTCGTATCATTGCTACACCAGATTATATGTGACCATTGAAATCTCCTGCCAAAATGAAAGGAGATGGGAGAACTTGGGGGAAGGTATATAGAACAAAGGGTAAAAGAAGTGTGAAGAGAAAATCTGACAGCGACAGCTTGAAGATGGAGTCCAGTTGGATGTTGTTGTGCGGAATAGTATTGTTGACAACTAAAGATAGCCCATCTTGGGCTCTGTCACCCTCTGTATATACCTTAACTGTAGACAGAGTGATACTTGAAATTAACCTTATCTGATTCCTTTAGGAAAGTTTCCTGTAAGCAAAGGGCGACAGGCTTATGATCATTGATAAGAAGGGATATTTTTTCAGGGTTAGCCTTAAGGCCTCGACAATTCCATTGGATAATTGTATTTGCCATCACACTAATAATTAATAAAAATGTAAAACATATAAAACATAAGTGTGTGATGCATTAGCTGAGATTATTATGACTTGATGACTTTGGTCTCGGGTAAAGAGGAGGACCAGCTATCTGTTTCTTTGTTCCATGTATCTTTGCACGGGCTCCAGACGCTGGGTTGATCACTGTCTGAGATATCCCCCTCCAGTATTTCCTCCGCGTCCATATCCTCCAAGGTTTCAAATCCGTTAGAGGTGTCCACATGAATAGTTGTTTGCTTTCGGGTTAGGCACATAGGCAACCTCTGCTAGACTCTGATCTGATGATTGCTGGTTCAGCCCTCCTTCAAAACATTGTTCATCAGATTCATTCTTCCTCTTTCTCTGGGCTATTTTATTTCCTTTTGAGAGGATTGTTTTTTCTTCTTTCTTTTCTACAGGCGTAGAAGATGCCAGCTCAGAAGAACGTTGTTTCCGAGTTGACATTGAGGGTGAAGATGAAGAAGATGATGGTTCAGCAGTTGTTTCAGGTGCTTCCGATGTTGGTCGAGACATGGTATCCGCTGCTTTAGATGACACAGTGGTTTCTTTTTGAGGTCTTGACGATGATGTGATTGTTTTCTTGGAATTAATTTTGTGAGGAGATCACAGTTTGGGCAGTCTTTTTGTGGAAAAGATGCAACATTTGCATAGCTTGTTGTGCTGGATAGGCGCTGTTCGTCCTTCCTACGTTGCTAAACTACTTTCCTTGCAACAGGAAATATAAGGTTTTCCTTGTACTTCAAAGAGAGAATTTCCTTTTCATTTTTCATCACCGATGCTCCCCACCCGCTTCGGAGCCCAACAAGGGGACATAGTCCGGGGAAACCTATCATGGACCATGACAGAGATACATCAGTGATATACTCAGGCGAAAGGGCCAGACTGGACAAGTGTATTCCTGCTGAAAGTCCTACCAGATCGGAAAATCATTAGGAGTCACAAATGTCAATCAAACACATACCTTTCACCTAATTAGCCCATGAGCCATTGCTTTCTAGAACATTACAAAATTGGAACAGTTAATAGAAACAGGAGCCTCATTGAAAGATTGATAGAGTAAAGTCAACGAGAACTATTCCAATGTCTTAGAGCTTGGCATGACCAGCCGATTGATCAGGACGGGCCCTCCTGACCCCTCATTTAGCTCAATTCAAGGCCAAAGTAGTGTGTTGTGAAAACAGAGCGATTAAATGGCCATACTCTGAATCCACTCAACCACTAGGATCCTGTCATCAAACGGCACGAGTTGCAGCCCACGGCAAACAGGCAGGCACAGTTGTGGGGGGGGGGGGGGTCCTTACCCCCGCTGTAGTGCGACAGATGAGCTATTTCTATTCCCCCGCCCAGCTGGGGATTAAGGAGACGGAAACTGAAGATAAAATGGATTAAACGGTAGAAATATTGGTTTACACATCAGGTTATAAAGGTAAGTAAGAAAATACAATAGCCTATTTTATAGACCAATCTCTTTGATGAAGGCAATAACTGAATCAATGTTGACTGTGTCAAAGAGATTGTGCATACTGTTAACATTGTAGTATTTCTAACGAATTGGCTGAAAGTTAGTGCAATCTAATAGAATATGTTTAATTGAAAGGTGTTCATTGCTTGGAATACACTCTTGTGCATCTTCTCTGGCTAAAAGCCAGAAGATTTTTAACCGAGAATGTCAAATTCGAAGCCTTGTGATTATCACTTCTCCTCAACGAACGGACCTGTAAGAGGGTTACCACTCGCTAGGGGTTGGTTTAATAAAATGAAGTTTGTTGAAATGATCTGCACACTACAGGGATTGCCAAAAAGATTGGATGAAAGGTAAAATTGGTGCTTTAAAGTTTGTGCAAGTTATTTTAAAAATGAGATATGGGTAGAGACAATGCCGACTTGACAAGTTCACTGGCCTGCACTATGTCTCAAATACCCATGTGACTAGGAAGCCAGCATAATACAAACTTGTTTATATCAGAAAGAGAGGACATTCAAGAACAGCACAGATAGACGGATTGTCAATTTTCTGGTTATTAAGAACCGGGAGTGTCTGAGAGTCTGAGAACAGTAGGAAGCGGTTAGACTTACTTTCCTCTGCTAGGCTCAAAGCAAGGTCGATTGCCTTCACTTCAGCAGGAAATGTTGAAGAACTGTCAGGAAGGCGACATTTTTACCTTTTTTTACCAAAACTGCTGCAGCACGCCCATCCATAGATTTATCCGTATACTGTATATTAGTTTATATGAGTAGTACTGTTCTTTTATTTCCTAATATTGAGTATGGAAAACAAGTCTATCTGTGGTTGATTTCTTGTGGGCTTAAAGGTCAAATCGAAATTCAGCAGCTTTAATCAACCATGGAGGGGTATTAGGAATGTTGTTTTCACAAATGGCATCCATGTCAACATGGAGATTGCCTAGATGTGATTCCATGCGAATACCAAATGGAGGAATTGCACTTGGCTTCCTAGCAAAAAGTTTTTTTTACATCCAAGGTTAAAAACTATTTTGTTAGCTCACCTGTGCACGAAATGTTAATGGGGAGCTATTGTGATCGTGCTGTGTCCGGCGTCCGTCCTGATTCGTCCGTCGTCAACTTTTTACCTTGTGTACGCTCTAGAGGCCACATTTTCAGTCCAATACTCTTGAAAGTTGGTCAGAATGTTTGTCTTGATGATATCCCGGAAGAGTTTGAAAATGGGCCATGTTGGGTCAAAAACTAGGTCACCAGGTCAAATCTTAGAAAAACCTTGTGTACGCTCTAGAGGCCACATTCTCAGTGCAATACTCTTGAAAGTTGGTCAGGACGTTTGCCTTGATGATATCTCGGACGAGTTTGAATATGGGCATGTTGGGTAAAAAAACTAGGTCACCAGGTCAAATCTGAGAAAAACCTTGTGTACGCTCTAGAGGCCACATTTTCTGTCCAATACTCCTGAATATAGATCAAAATGTTTGTCTTGATGATATCTGATACGAATTTGAAAATGGTCCATGTCGGGTCAAAAACTAGGTCACTAGGTCAAATCTTAGAAAAACCTTGTGTATGCTCCAGAAGCCACATTTTCTGTCCAATACTCTTGAAAATTGGTCAGAATATTTGTCTTTGATAATATCGCAGACGAGTTTGAAAATGGGCCATGTCGGATCAAAAACTAGGTCACTAGGTCAAATCTTAGAAAAACCTTGTGTACACTCCAGAGGCCACATTTTCAGTACAATGCTCTTCAAAGTTGGTCATAATGTTTGTCATGATGATAGCTTGAATGAGTTTGAAAAAGGGTCATGTCAGGTCAAAAACTAGGTCACTGGGTGAAATCTTAGAAAAGCCTTGTTTATGCTCTAGAGGCCACATTTTCAGTCCAATAATCTTGAAATTTTGGTAAGAATGCTTGTCTTGATAATATCTTAGACTAGTATGAAAATGGGTGATGTTGGATAAAAAACTAGGTCACTAAGTCAAATTTCGAAAAACCTTTTGTACACACTAGAGGTTACATTTTCAGTCCAATATTCTTTACACTTGGTCAGAATGTTTGTCTTGATGATATCTTGCATGAATCTGAAAATGGGTCACGTGGAATCAAAAACTAGGTCACCAGGTTTAATCCTTGAAAAACCTTGTTTATGCTCTAGAGGCCACATTTTCAGTCCAATAATCTTGAAATTTGGTCAGAATGTTTGTCTTGGTAGTATCTTAGACTAGTATGAATATGGGTCATGTTGGATAAAAAACTAGGTCACTGGGTCAAATCTAGGAAAAACCTTCTTTACACCCTACAGGCCACATTTTCTCTCAAATACTCATGAAGGTTTGTCAGAATGTATGTCTGGATAATTTCTACATGTCAAGTAGGCCGCTGAGACAAAATCTAGAAAAAGCGTGTATGCACTCTAGAGGTCATATTTGTAAGTCCAGTACTATTGAATATTTGTCAGAATGTTTGTCTTAATATCTCTGAAGAAATTGGAAATGGGTCATGTTTGATCAAAAGGCTCAGGTGAGCGACTTCAGGTCCATCATGGCCCTCTTGTTTGTGGATTGGATGGGTTTGCTTTCAGCTTCAATAGATACTGGAGAATTAGTTTGAACCTTCTGTGAGAGAGAGAATTTCATTAGCCTTCACATACAAGCTGTTAATAGGAGAAGTTCGAAAAGCACCAAGGGCCAAGCTTAAACCTTTATTGTGGATTGTGTCAAGGATCTTCAAGTATGATTTGCGGGCTGAGCAATCCACAATGGAGCGATGGTCTAGTTTTGAGCGGATAAGCGGGCGTTAGAGACGTAGAAAGAGTCAGAACAGAAAGAGCGGAATTTTTGCAGAAAACAATTTAATCTCAAACAGTTGTGAAGAAGAAAACTTGTTCAGGTTGTAAAAACACACGCCTGCTAATAAGAAGATAGAATATCGTTTCTTACGAACATGAAAGTCCACAATAAATGAAAAGCTCAAATACAAACCGCTGCGGCTGGGATTCGAACCGTGCGATGGAGATCCCCATTTTTTGAGGTTTAAAAAACCAATATACTAACCAATGAGCTAAAGCGAATTTGCTCCAATGCAGTTGTCAGGTATTGATGTTATATGGGAAGAAGCTATGCAGTAAGGAAGGAGTGATATCCCGTAACACGTTGACTGACTACAGTGTGATGATTGTGATACTTTTCGGCATGCTGAATGTGCATGTATAACTGCAGAGGACATTACTAAGACTTTTCTGATATTTTATACACCTGTATTTAAGTGTCTTAAAAAGTTCCCCCTGGATCGCAGAAATTTGTAATTTATCTACCTTCGTAATCCAAAGAATAGAATCAGAATCAGTGTTGAATCGGATATTATCCAGATAATTTCTTCATTCCTGAAATTTGTCAATGCAAAAAGAAACAGTCAGTGAGAGTTTACAGGTCAATAAGTGTAACCAGAAATCTTCTGTGAACCCAAATTGCATTATAAGTGTTGATAATATTAAAGCTGGTCAGAGTCTTAAGTCTTCAAAAGTTTTTAAGGAGAAACTGAATCAGCATTCAGAGTTTAAAGAGGTTGAATTTGCCTTTAGTTTACCTAAAGGGGATGGAATGTGGCATTTCACTCTAACTCTGAGGACAGGGTTGATGATTTATGTAAAAATTGGCTTGAAAACGTTTTCTCTAAAACAGAGAAACTTCATAAAGCATGAAGGAAAACAAGAAGTTCAACAGGATTCATCAAGAATATTGATATAAGGATACCTGACGACCAATTGAAGGGATTCCTAACGGCCAGTAAGTCCAGAGAACAGAGGTAAGTAAGGTCTTTCATATGCACAGTGGAAAGCCTATGCCAATCAGGAAAGTTACATTGCATAGTGTGAACGACTTAGTCAAAACCACTGAATTGAAATTTACTTTTTTATTTAACGGAGGACCGGTCTTTTGTGAAGAAGAAAAGATATTCAAACTTGTGCGGTGTTTTCTCGTCACCGCTTTAAACATATTGCTGTAAACTGCCCTTCAAAAGAGGCTTGTGAGACGTGTGGATCAGAGGATCACATATTTGCTGGTAAATCTTAGCAACAGAGTAAATGTATGAATTGTGGTTTTAAAAAAAACCCTTGAAATATTACTTAAACTTACAAAATAACCTCATTTTTTGAAAAAAAAAAAAAACGAAAATATTTTTGATTAATTGTCAGTCATTGAATATGGAAAAGTACATCTTGGTGACTTTGTTGACAATTATGATATTGATATGTTGTGCTTGACAGCGGCTTTTGTAACAGATAGACAGTCCGTCAATTTTAGGCAGTGGAGAAAAATAAATAAACCACGAAAAGATGGTTGTAAAGCAGTACCTATCCTGTACAAATATTATGACAATGGTGTTCTTTTAGAGATGAATACATGATTTGCAGGAAGACGGGGTTGAAGTGTTATGTGCTAAGGTTACAGTTAGCAAAAATAATTCATAGTTGTTGATAGTACCCTATATACCACCTGAAAAAGGAGCGATTGTAGGGTTCGTTGAAAGCGTTAGATAAATGTAAAAGTTATTAACATGTAATCTTAACGGGGATTTGAAGTCAAAACGTTTAGAGTGGAATAATAAAAAGGCGAACCCCTTTGGACTCTTGTCGGATTGTTTGTTGACAATTATGATATTGATATGTTGTGCTTGATAGATGCTTTTGAAACAGATAGAGATCCTGTCAATTTTAGGCAGTGGACAAAAATAAATAAACCACGGAATGATGGTTGTTGAGCAATAGCTATCCTGTACAAAGATGATGACGACTGTGTTCTTTGAAAGAGAAAACAGGATTTGGGGGATTGTTCATAGTATCCTATACCAGCGATTGGAGGGCTCATTGAAAGTGATGGATAAATGTAAAAGTTATAAAGATGTAATCTGCACGTGGGATATGAAGTCAAAACGCTTAGAGTGGAATAATAAATAGGCAAACCCTGTGGACTTACATTAGAGGAATGCATGTGTCGTGGGCCAGACTGGAATCTAGATAGATCCGGAATCTGCCTAGACAGTTCTTGAATCTGCCTAGATCAAATTAAGATTCTAATTTGAATTAGAATTCCAGTTTGGCTAGGCAGATACAGGATCTGCTTAGACCAAATTGGAATCTATTCTTTTAGATCTTTTCAGTGGATATCCATTTTAACAAAACAAAAAAAAGCAAACTATGTAATTTGAATTTAACTTTTAAACTTTTTACCATAAAAGTAACGTTAAATAACACATTTATATTAAAAAAAAAACGTTGTAAGTCATGAAATTATCCTCTTTCTTCTTTTTTTCTGTAGTTCCCAACTTCCATCATATTGTGCAAGAAGTGTAGACAAAGATCAGCGTGCAAATTATTACAGTTTGGTATTTGGTCCACATTTTCATATTTTATTATTGTTTCTGTGATTGAAACATTTATTATTCATGAACAATGTAATTTATTACGATGAATTATTTAAAAAAAAAAAGTATTGTTCAATCTTAAACAACAATTGTTAATGGCTAAAAATGGTGGATGAAGAATTTTATTGTTAAATGATTTTTGGTGACTGATTGAACTGTTTATACCTGTGATTGACGGGTACATTTGATCACCGTGAGATTGTATGTAATTTTCTCTGATGGCCTTGTGAAATGTTTATAATTTTCCATAATTCAGTTTTATTTGAAGGAACAGTTTTACGGCTTTTCGTCGCAAAATACCAAACAGCATCGAAATACACTACAAATAAACTACATTTTCCCAAATCGTACAAACAATTACCTGTATGTGAAATATTAGGATTATGGATCGAGTGTACAAGTTAAACAGAAAAAGTGTTTCACTCAGGTAAACACCCCCTCTCTCTCTCTCTCTCAGAATTAACTCCAAATAATCTCAAAGCATATTCTATTGGCACAGATATACCAACAATGGCTGTGATCTCTTTTATTTTATTTAGACCCAGACGGTCCCTTTATGTGTGACGGGTCCAAAATATATCTTGATTTATTCTGCCATTCTCAATCTTCAACGCCTTTTAGCAGGAGCAGGAAAGGTAAAATACAGTTGTTATATACGATCCCTGGTAGGAGTGAATACAAAGATCAGCATGCACATCACTGCAATTTGGTTTTTGTTCACAATTGAACTTCTATACTATCATTTCTGTAATACGGGAGATGTGGTAATATAGAAGTTTCATAATATGTAAGATAACACATTTATCCTTCTTTTTTCTGAGAGATGAATAATAACTTTCGTTAAAGTTCATTTTTTTTCTTTTGTTCCGACATTGTATAGCACTTGTTTACTGTTTGATTTAACAATCTAATATCAATAAAAAAAAACTTGATCAGATGATCTGATGTTTAATTGTCACACATTCTTGCATTGCCACGCCTCGTGCATTATCCAATTATGACATATTAGTTTATTTCCCACATTCACACATTTATGGCCAACAAATTTGACAATAAATAATATTTTGGCAATTAACAACTTTCATTAGCCTTCACACAACATTTGTGCCAGGTGGGCAGTTTTACTCTTCTCATATTTATTATCATTTGTTGAAAAACAACTTAAAGAATATACAGTATTAACAATTCTCCTTTTTTCCAAAACACTTTCAGCTTGATTTATGAATCATTTTTTGTAATTGTTATAATCATATCAATCCTAAAAGAACATTTTTACAAATCTGATATAAAATTCTTAGCAAATTTAAATATTTCACCTTTTCCTACAATGCTTACTACCTAATTATTGGATTTATTTCCTGATCTTTTAATTATATTAATCGTCACATGTTTACGACTGAGAGGTATTTTTAAGTAAAGCAATTTCTTCTTCTTCCCTCAATTGCTCCATTTTCCGCAGTTTTTTTTTTTTTTTTTCTTTTTTTTTTTTTTTTTTTTTTTTTTCGCTTACGTGCAAAAATTCAATATTCAATTAATCTTACTCTGGATTTCTGATTGAGACGTCTTTTGTTCGGGATTTAAATTAAATCAGATGGTTTATATGTAGGCACACTATTGTTAACGAGAAAATACTCCTAATTGTCTAGGCAGATTCTGGATCTGCCCGGCCAGACTGGAATCTTAATTTGGTCTAGACAGATTTGGAATTCGTCTAGACCAAAGTAGAATTCTAATTTGGTCTAGACCAAAAAATAGAATTTGATCCAGGCAGATTCTGGATCTGCCTAGATTCCGATTTGGACTACGACATATACACAGGAACGGATTATCGTGTATGAATGATGGTCAACCTACACGAACGACTAGTGACAGCGTCATTGACCTATTCGTTGTTAGTCATAGAGTTATTCCATAGGTAGTAATGTGTGAGACCATGACGTATGAAAGTATCATATCAGATCATATCGGAGTATTGTTAGAGGTGTATCAAGGAATGAACCATAGTATTGTAACCCAGAATGGATTTATTTTAAGTTAAACTAACGGGGAAGTTTAGAGGACCTGTAGTGAAGAAAAGTTCAGTGTGGAATGATTCGGATATACAATATAACTCGTTGATAACATGTCAGAAGCACTTATGGAGATATATACAGAGTGTATGACGTAGGCAGTTCCAAAAAAAGAGATAAGACTACATAATAGAAGAAGAAGGCCACCTTGGTGGAATGACACTGTTGGGGGTGTAAGAGGTGAATTGAACTAGGCAAAGAAAAACTTCAAAAGGCGGCGAACACCAAATAACTTTGAAAACTTGAGGAAATGTGAAGATTGAAAAAGCTAAAGAAAAGGCAAAGAATGATTGGACCCAAGCACTGTGTGATAGAATCTCCTTTGCAAGTTCATCAAAAGAATTTTGGAATTGCTCAGCACACTGACTAATAATCAAAATAACAGTAGAGGTGGCGTCCTGCTGTTACTATATGAAGATGTTGGGCCATTTTTGTCAGAGAAGAAAATTGTACAATCCCTGTAAAAGCATTTTACGGGGGCGACCATTTGTATTATAGTTCATTTGTTAAAGAATTCAACAAAGCGCTGGAAGGAAGGTTATTAAACATGATAAATATACAATTCTGTATACTACAGTAAGAAACAATGAAAACTCTGAAGATTTTCTCAGTTACAAAATTAGTATAAGTGAGGTGGAGGCCATAATTCAAGCACAGAAGAAAAACAAAACTCCTGGGATACACGAGGCATGTACGGAGATGCTGCAGAATGCTGGCAATGAATTTATGAAATGAATAAACTTATTTAGACAATCATGGAGTACTGCAAGAGTACCCTCTAACTGGAAACATTCGGAGGTGAAGTTTCTCCGTAAGAATGGTAAGAAAAGCTATCATGACCCAGGAGCATATAGACCTATCAGTCTAACAAGTCATCTGTGTAAATGTATGGAGATTGTATGGTTTTGCTGAACATTTCAATTTAATTGACAAACAACAGCAAGGTTTCAAGAGATACAGAGGAACGCTTGGAGCTTTTGCTGAGGTTTACATAGGACATTTTTAATGGACTTAATAAAGCAGAACATACAGTAGCATAGTTTATAGATATTGAGAAGGCCTACGATAGTGTATGGCGAGGTGGTCTATTGATAAGGCTTCAGGAAATGGGGATAACTGGAAAAATATGGGCCTGTATCAGAGACTTCCTAACAGAAAGGTCTGCAGCGATTAACTTAAATGGGTTTAAAGGACCACAATTTAAAACAGCAATCGGGCTAGCCCAAGGCTAATTAATTTCGTCTCTGTTATTCAGTTTGTTCATAGAAGATTGGTATAGAGATGTTAGAAGTGAGAAAGTAAAATTTGCAGATGAAGAAACAACATGGACCTCTGGAATTAATTGGCTAGAATTGATGGGAATACAATGAATACAATGGCCAAGAAGTGGCGCTTAAAACTGAATATTGTCAAAAGCGAGTTCGGTTTGTTTTCCTTAGACAACAACATTCTTGAATAGCCCAGAAATTACTGTTTTGAATTTGAAGGACGGACTGTTAAAAATAATCTAAAGCCAAAGATCTTAGGAGTAACCTTGGATGAGTAGTTGAAGTTTGACAGTCACATTAGTAAAGTGGAAAGGAAGTAATGTGATATTGGACTTTCTGAGGAGAGTTGTGGAAACTGAGGTCATTAGAGCTAAATGTATGCTAATCTGTACAAGGCCTTGGTTTTACCACAGATTGAGTATGCAACCCCAGTATGGCAAATTGGTAATTGTAGTCGTCTTGAGAAGGTTCAGGGAATAGGTTTATGATTGTGCATAGGTTTCTAGTGTCCGCTGGTGTAGAAGAACTGGAGGTAGAAGCAGGTGTTAAGCCTTTCGAATTAAGAAGAGAAGAGTTTACAATCAGACAAGCTGCTAAGATAATGGCATGGGAAGATGAGTCATGTATCAAGAGAATTTAGGATAGATTTATTGAAACAGATGGAACTGAACGTAAAATGTCACCTTTTGGAAAGATAAATGCACAAGTTGCAGACATGACAGATTTACTACTTTATTGTCTAAGGAAGAACTTCACTTTTGCTGAGTCATTGTAACTCAGCTGGCGTAAATCCGAATACTGGCAAAATTGAGGATCATCTAAATTAAGAACAAACTACAAAAGGCATTACTGAGGGAAATAATTGGGGGTATTGTCAACAACTCTGACGAGAGGACAGCCATACCATTCACTGACGGTTCCAGTTTAGGAAACTCTGGTCCGTGTGGAGCTGGGGCTTGTATTTTTCTACCAGGACATATAAAGCCTATATTACTTAAACATCCAGTAAGTTCATTTGAATCCATATTATTGGTTGAATTGATATTGATAAAGATTGCCATTGAGCTACTTCAAACTAGAACGACAGAAAGATTTCTCGGTTTTATAGACCAGTTACATATTTTTTCATATAGTCAGTGTGTAATTGGACACTTTACATTGGGATGGGAGGCAAAGTCACATAAAGTAACAGTCAGCGCAGTCAAGTCTGATATTCAGTTGAAGCAGTCTGGTATAAAAGTGGAGTTGTCATAGACGCCTGGCCAGATTTTTTTTTTTTTTTTTTTTTTGTTGAGCTGTCAGATTCATGTTGACCTCGACGCTCATACTCACACTCATACTTTCTTTCCCCCGTACAAACATAATAGATTGGTAGCACAAAGCTATAAAAGATATATAATTAAAGTATTGAGTAAACCTCTTCCGTCCAAATAAAATAGATTGGTAGTACAAAGCTATGAATAATATATGATTAAAGTATTGAATTAACCTCTTGCTCACTTCAATTGACATTGGCCAACTCTATTGAGATCAATAAATGGATAATAAAACAATGGATAAGTTTAAAGTATGTAGTAAGACAGGCAACGCTCAACGGATATTGTAAGTCGAGTATAGATTTATTTTCAAACTTTTTTTATGTAATGGCCCTGGAAAGGCCGGAAGATTTATTTTATACAACCTTCTTTATCAGCCATTTTAAAACCCGGGAGCGTTTCCGTCTGATCATAAACTATTAGCTATTTTAAACCAAATAGTCTAAAAAATTACATTGATAAAAAACCAATAGCTGCTTGCCACGTGGTTTTATGCCGCATGGCGAGGGTAACGAAGACTAATGATTATGATGACGCCTGCCACTTAGATATTACGGGGAATGAGTGTGCGGATCGACCGACAAAGGAGGCAGCAGAAGAAGCAAAAGAAAATGAAGAACTGTCACTAGTGCTAAATCTACACGGGTAGGAAACTTTATATTCAAAGCCAATGGCTCTGACGAAAGTTTTTGAAAGGAGGCCCTAATCCATCGGTGCCCATCGACATATTTGTTCAAAGAATGGCGATCTTGTCTGTTTTTCATTTGTTTTCGAGTCGATAATTTCGGAACCGGAAGACAAACACATTTTATCGTCAGAGTCATTGGCTCTGAATATGAAGTTTTCTACCCGTAACTAACATTTTGAGATGTGAACGCAGTAAAAAAAAAATCTGGAAAGATTAAATGGCAGGATATATGGGGAGAATCTGAGAGGGCCAGGCATATTTTTAATTTTAGACCAGAAGTGGATCACAAAATTAAACATAAACTTAAAACACCAGCAGGTAAAAGTGCACTCACCCAACTCAGAACAGGTTATGGAAGATTGAATGAGTATCTACTCAAACTCAAGGTAGTAGAGAGTGATAAACTTATGTGAGTGTGGAAAAATTGAATCTGTCAAACACTATCTCTTAGAATGCAGCATGCACGAGACTGAGAGAGAATGACGGAGAAGAAATTTGCAGAAAATGTGCTTAATACCTCATCTTGATTTGCCATTACTCTTAGGTGCCAAACCCAATGAAGGATTCAAGAACGAGAGATTTTTAATCTTATCAGAGCTTCAGACACTTGTGACAGAAACAAACGTTTTGTCACTCTAAATCCCGGACGATAGACTTTTTAATATATACATCAAATACCAAGGGATTATACTTATACAAGTTTGGTTATACTGTGATTAAAAAGATATCAGAGTGGATTTATAGCTTTTCGACCTATACAAGAAATGCTGATCCAAATCTAAATTTAAATGTTATGTTTTGGGGTTGTATTACTTACAGTGGTGTTGGGACATTAGTCCCAGTTAATGGGAATATTAACTCGGAAGAGTATCTAGACATTTTAGAAAGAAATCTATAGCCAATTGCTTCTAAAGTATTTCCCAACAACCCTTTATATTTCCAAGATGACAATGCAACCGCTAGGCATCTAGATATACTACACACTGGAAACAGGATAACTGCATTCCTAAAATTTCATGACCCGCACAGAGCCAACATACCAGCATTATAGAAAATGTGGAGAACCCTGAAGTCCAGCTTAACAGACGGATACACTTGATTAATTCCAGACAGGACCATAGCGGCAACATCCTTGATATATGGACATCCCTTACTCGAGCTTACATAAAAACATTATATCATTCCTTACCAAGAAGAATTTGACATATTTTGTGAGTAAACGGATGTATCACTAAATTTTGAGGGAAATACGGTAAGTTGGAATAGTTTATTTTAATATTTTACCCATAAGTTTGAACACAAAGTTTGTTAAACCTTATAAGGCGCCATCTTTGCGTGGAATTATTTACAACCTTAGATTGTAGCTTAATAGGTGGTACTAGGATTGAAACATGGTTGGAAAGGAGAATGTATTGGCTGCTGGTTCCCAGCATTTTCTCCTTTTCCAACATTTTTTTCAAAAACCGTCTTCCTCTGACAGGATTGTTTGGTAAGCAATTTAAGGTTTGAGGTTTAAACAAAAAGTATTCTTCATTCAATGACCCGTAGGTGTTACATGTACGTAATTTTTTCTTAAACAGGGTGAATGGATATTGGTCAAATTGTGATTTTTTTTTCAAGGAAACTGTTAAAATTGCCATTCAGGTTAATGGTGAGCAAACAAGAGATTTTCTTGTCAGAAAACTGCCATATAGTGATAGCTGTTTTATCATTTTTCACAAGATCATGATAGTCGTTGACATGAGAAAGTATGCTAGCCATGATATACCTGTAGTTTTGTTATATACCATAAAATAAAGGTATAAAGTAAATATCAAACAGCACTGACTTTACATTTTTAATACGGACAACAACAACAACATCAATGTTCTTTATAATAACCACTTAATTGTGATGATTACGCAACAGAAGTCATATCAACACATCTCCCTTTCTTTTGACATTGAAGTATATCCCTACACACTCAACTAGATTTTAACCATGTAACAGTAACTAACAGTAAAGTCAGTTTTTTCATTATATAGAAACTAACGATTAATGAATGACTAGATGTATTTTCTCTAAATGCCTATTAAACAAATATATATGTGTACAGCAAACAGTCCATGCCATCCACACAGCTGAGTTCATTTCGAATGTTCCAGAATTCTCTTATCTCAACTGGACAATTTATTTTGTCTTTAGGAAACCCTGACAAGATATATTCTGTCAGCAACTTGAGCTTGTGGTCATTCTCTGTTTCCTTTCTGATTTTTTGAATTTTATTTTACTAAAATACTTTGCATTGGCAAACTGAGCTGTAACTTCCTCTCTTGTACATGTGGGTAGCTTGTAGTGCTCACGCTTAATTGCCCGGTTTAATGGTCTTGGATATAAACACACCCTAAGGTCACCGTTTTTCTTAATACGTGTTACAATACCATTTATCCAGTCTGTTGCTTCATTTTCTGTACAAATTACTTCTTTTTCCATTATGTGTAGTTAAGTCTTTAGTTTTTTGTATAACTTAAATGGAATTTTTCTGCACGGTGTCACTACAGGTTTCACAGATTCATCTTCTTCTATCTTGTTTTCACCTTTAAAGCAACCTAATCCTTGAAAAACATCTTGGAACTGGTTAACGATTTCTTCTGCTGATTTTTCTCCGTTCTTTTCACAATCATTTTCTGTCTTCTTTTTGTCACTTTCACTTTACTCAATAGTGAACACTCGTTTTATAAGCCCTAATTTGACCAGTGCTTTTCCCCTAGAACTGGAATGACATTTTCTTTTGCCATTATGAAGTGAAGTTTATGACACTTATCTTTGTATTCAACATTCAAAATACAAGATCCGTTGACTGGAATATTTTCACCACTGTACGAAGTAAGCTTTGCGTTTGTCCCATGATTTTTTGGTTTCTTGAGGAACTTCTTGAAATCATTTTGAGAAACAATGTTCACTCCACTGCCTGTATCTAATTTGTACAGTATGTACTTTCCATTAGTCTTCACGTGCAGGTTGTACTTACTGTCTTGTGTACTTCCGGAATCCTTAACAGAGTCCACAAAGAATTCCTCTTCGTTTTCCTCCCCATTTCCTTCTTTGATGCTTTGTACTTTTGCATTCGAAGCACGAAAGTAATATTTCTTCTTAAAGTGTTTTTTTCTACCACAATTGTTACAAGTTTTGCCAATGGCTAAACAGTGAGTTCCATGAATATTTCTACATCTGCTACATGATTTCTGTTTTTCAGTTGCTGGCTTTTTTTGTTTGCCAGAAAACTTCTTCTCTGCTACTTTTTCCTACTTTTTGAAGCTCTTTGACTTTACATGATGAACACTAGTCTCAGCACTTTTGCTATTAAGATTCATTTCTTTCAATGTTTCTATTGTACTCTCTGAGGCCCTAGAGATAGTTATGCTTTTTCGTAGTTCTAGATCATGTTCTTTAAGAAGTCTAGATCTGACTCTTTCATCTTTGATGCCACACACAATCCTGTCTCGAATTAGAGATTCAGTCAGGTCCGCAAATTCACAAGTTTCAGCCTTGGTTCTAAGTTCATTTACGTGTGAGTCATTGTTTTCATCCGACTTTTGTACACACGTGAAAAATTTATGTCTTTCATATGTCTGATTTTATTTGGATTACAGTACAAATCGAACTTTCCTATGATCTTCTGCAGCTTAAGGTTGTCACTATCTGCAACAAACCTGATTTTTTTTATAAATATCAAGCGCATCCTCCCCGATGACATGCTGAAACAAACATGCCTGTTGTTTGTCATCTTTTTCCGCGGCTCCCAAGGCTTCAAGATACAGTTCAAACCTTTGTCGGAACCTTTTCCAGTTTTCCGCAAGGTTACCATCTAACTGCAAGGTTTTCGGTGGTCTAGCTTATCCATGGTTCCTTATTCTGACACCATGTTTTGTTATATACCATGAAATAAAGGTATAAAGTAAGCATTGACTTTACGTTTTAATAAAGTGCTACGACTACAACAACAACATCGGTGTTCTTTATAATAATTACTTAATCGTGATGATTACGCAACAAAAGTCATATTAACATGTATACCTGATAAACTGTATATGAGAAAATGTATACCTGATAAATTGGGGACTGGACACTGCTTTCGTTAGTTGTTTTTAAAACTCTTCCCAGTTTGTCGGGGATTTTAACTTTAGTGTATGATGAAATCCAAATGTACAAATACTTAGATAGCTAAATGTAAAAATGTCCAGTTGTAAAGTGATTTTGAGTGTATTTGGGTAATTCTTGAATTTCATTCCAGTTAAAAGATCATCGAAAGTCATTTCACCCTGATTGAAGGATTGGCCTTGCGTTAAGTCAATTCAACATGTTTAATTGACTGGCCTAGTTGTAAGTCAATTCATCTTGATTGACGGATTGGCCTTGCTATGGGTAATTTCAACATGGTTAATGCATTGCTCTTGCAATGGTTCATTTCAGCTTAGTTGATGAATTGGCCTTGCAATGGGGGATATATACTTACCTTGTAGACGGTTTGGCCTTACAATGGGTCATTTCAACCTGGTTCTTGGATTGATTGGCCTTGCAATGGATCGTGTCAACCTGGTTGATGGAATGACCGTGCAAAGGGTCATTGCAACCTGTTTAATTGATTGGTCTTGTGGTAGGTCATTTCAACCTGGTTGATGGATTAGATTTTATGGAAAATCATTTCTACCTAGTTAATGAATTAGTCATTTCAACCTGGTTGATGGATGGGCTTTTGTTGTAAGCCATTTCAAAATGGTTGATGGATTAGCTTTGTATAAGCCATTCAACCTTGTTGATGTACCTGCCTTAGATTGAATCATTTCAATCTGATCGATAGATTGACTTTTATGGTAAGTCATTTTCAATCTGAATGATTGATTGGCTTTTTGGTAAGTCATTTCAACCTGGTTGATATACTGACTTAAATTATTGTAAATCATTTCAACCTGATTGATGGATTGGCTTTTTGGTAAGTCATTGTAATTGATCGTTAGATTGACTTTGTATAAGCCATATCAACGTGGTTGATGGATTGACATTTTGGTAAGTCATTTAACCTGATTGATGGGTTGACTTTAAATTAATTCATTTCAACCTGATTGATGGATTGGCATTATGTCAAGTTCTTTAAATCTGACTGATGGATTAGTTTTGTAAAAGTCATTTCAACCTAGTTGATGCAGTAGCCTTGTGACAAGTCCTTTCAACCTGGTTGATGGTTTAGCTTTGTGAAAAGTCGTTTCCACCTGATTGATAGACTGACTCTTTTGGTAAATTATTTCAACCTGGCTGATAGTTTGGTTTATTAATGTAAGCCAATCACTAGTCCACCCCCAGCTTGGGTCAGCTTAGTAGAATAGGAAACCAATATCTATCTACAAAGTAACAGTTGGCATATATAAGTAAGCACGAAAGAGCGAGTCTGACAGATACCTGGTGGTGATTTTGATAGAGATGGGCAAGGAAGAGCCTAAATATCACACTAGATTGGCTGGTCAAGCAATCCAACCAGACCAATAAGGAAATATTGGACATAGTTTTCTGAGTCATGGATGGCTACCACTAGATATTTTGAGTGATGGGTTGTGTATACCTGTAGACAGAAAAAAAACACGAAAATCAAGCTGAATTAGGTTGTCAAGCAACACAAGCAACCGACGCGAAAATGTCGGGCATGGTTTTACGGGTCCAAAATGACTTGATCTATTTTTCAAGGCATTTTTATTTGTGGGTTGTGCCCGCCAGACAGAATAAAACAGACACCTTAAAAAATCAAGCTGGATTAGCTGGTTAGGTATCCCGGAGAAACGTTTTGCAAAATATCGAAAAAGTCAGACATTTCCAGTGGTGGAAAGTCTTTGACAGACACCATCAGATTACAATTTGTATGGATATAGTCCTTTTTTGATCTGTGCTGCATACAATTTTACGATAAGCATGCAACCTAGAAGTCGCCTGCAAAACGTTTAGCATGTTCATATGGGCTTTAGGTAAAAAAGATCCAATTGCATGGCTGTAGATCATGCAGATTTTTTTTTTTCTTTTAAGTATCAATTGCAGAAATTATGTAAAAATTATTGAGGCAGAATAAAATCAAACAGAGTGTAGGCACTTTGTATTTGCACCAACAATTCCAAACATTTCAGTACTTTAAGGTCACATTTATTTATAACCAATGCTTTTTCCTCCCATTGTTTTGTGGACCGCGGTGTCTGGAAGTAGGTCTAGACATTTAGGACTCGGAGAACCATGACCAACATTTTTGCATCGGCGTGATTGGGTTGCTTTTTTCTGTCTGGCAGACTCAACCCATCTCTCACAATGTCCTGTAATCGCCATAAAGACTCAGGCCCTTCTTTTTGCCCTACTCGACCACACCCTCCCCCGCTTACCGGTGAGACTTGCATTTTCATGAATACCTATATGACAACTGATGCTGTGTAGATAAAGATTGGTTTCCTGCTCAGCTAAGATGACACCTGCTGGCGCCTGGACGGAATTCCCATTTATGAAAAAGGGGTTTTTAAAATATTATGGACAAAGGTATCCGAACATTTTTTTTCCTTTTTACCAGAATGTTTTCTACTCCATTAAAAATAAATCCCGCCGTTAAATCCACTTCTGATTTTTGCGTATCTCAAGATCTCTTTTTTTTTTTTTTTTATTTTAAAAGTTTCTATAACTGAAATGACTTTACAGTCCAACCTGTATTTAGCAAACACCCGGAGGAGATTCAAAGTGTGCTTGCTTAAGACACTTGTTTGCTTAGTATAGGCACATTTCATCATGTTTGCCTTCTTTGGAAACTTGGGAGTTCCTTGTTTGATACACGTTGCTTGCTCAATATAGGTGGTTACTTTGAAGGGTTTTACTGTATTTGTGGAGTAACGGGACTTTGACAAAATAGACACTTTTTGATAAACAAAAACCGCATTACTTCTGATAATGTGACTTTTAATAACGTTCTCTATACAAGACTTTATAGTGACATTATACTTTTGTAGTGAATGTTGTGTGTATGTTGAATGTATGAAACAGACTATAGTAAGGTCGCCTGCGGATATATAATGTACTTACAGCTATTGCTCAGCGTACTTGCTGTTATGTTGTTGATGTACATACTTGTTATAATTCTTCTGAATATATCCTGTATAATACTATATTTGTGTTACTTCGATATATACAACCTGCCAAAAACATACAACATGGTGTCAGAATAAAAACGTTTTCAATTGGACACATTTCTCGTTTATATCATTAAATCATGGATTTAAGTGGTATCCCTCATCCTGTGATGAACTGGAGCAGTTCAAACTTACCTGAACAATGAGAGAAATTTCAAACTCATGTCGAGTTAATTTGCTCTGGTCTACTCAGTAATAAACAGGAGGAAGAGAAAGTGTCATATTTGCTTTCATGGGTCAGTGAAGAAGGTCGTCAGATTTACAAATCTTGGACAGGAATCTCAGACAACGATGCCAAAAAGTTGAAAACATATTATGGTCGCTTTAAAACCCACGTTCAGCCTAAGTTCAACCCGATTTTTGCACGTTTTCGTTTTTACAACGAAATACAGGGACAAGATCCTATTGATGCTTTCGTTACTAGGCTGAGGATACGTGCACGTGACTGTAACTTTCGAGTCACTGAAAACACGGACATTACCGACGATATGATTCGTGATCGCATTGTATTCGGATGCAATGATCCGAAAGTACGAGAAAAGCTGATCAATGAGGGCGGTAAGTTGACTATGGACAGAGCAATTCAGATCGTCCAGAACCATGAATATTGTCAAAAACAGCTCAGTTCCATGACGATGAACATGCCAACAAACGGAGACGCTGTGGGTCAATACAGACAATCTGGGGCGAAATCCAAGAAACCATGTGACAGATGTGGTACGCACCATGACAGTAACTCAGTTTGTCCAGCAAAGGGTAAACGCTGCAGAAAATGCAAAAAACTAAACCATCTACAGAAAACGTGCCGCTCAAAGAAATTTGTAAACAACGTAAACGAGAATACGAGTGAAAGTGGTGGTTGTGTAGAAGCAAATTACAGCGTGAACATGGTTAGCACTTCTTCTTCTTCTGCAAATCTACCAGTCCGTGACTCCTTGTTTGTTACTCTCAAAATTGGCCCAAAATCTTCAAAGATCTATTTTAAAGTTGATACAGGTAGTAGTGCCAATATAATTCAATTCCGTTTGCAATGTTCAAATCTTTAGGCATTAAGAGTATTTTAGAAAAGCCAGAATGCAACGTAATTGCTTATTCCGGGGACATGCTTAAGACTCAAGGCATGATAAGTCTTGATTGTTCATACCAGAATAGAAAGGTTAATACACGTTTCTATATCGTTCACACAAACGCACCTCCATTAATAAGTACACAAACTTCAATTGATCTTGGTTTGATTAAAATCACCTTTGCAATAGACAATCACAATGACAAAAGAGTATGTTATGGGGGAGTATAAAGAGTTATTCAAGGGTATAGGGTTACTTCCCGGAAAGTCTCATCTGCATTTAAGAGACAATGTAAATGCTCCACGCAGAATTCCAGAAGCTTTAAAGACAAAAGTTAAGGCGAATTGGATCAGATGGTCAAAGATAAGATAATAAGAAAGGTCACTAAACCGACAGATTGGGTAAATTCAATTGTAATTGTAGAAAAGCCCGAAGCAGGTAAACTCAGCATTTGCTTAGATCCGAAAGCTTTGAATGAAGCAATTCGAAGGCCTCATTTTCAAATGCCAACACTCGATGATATTACTTTTCAGTTATCAGGAGCAAAATATTTCAGCATCCTTGACATAACTCACGCATACTGGTCTGTTAAACTTGATGAGCAATCGTCATTGCTTACCACGTGTAATACCCTTTTTTGGCAGATATTGCTATCTGACACTACCGTTTGGAATTAATGCATCAGGTGACATATTTCAGCAGAAAGTCTCTGAAGTATTTGAGGGTTTGCCAGGCATTCAAGCTATTGTTGATGATACGCTTGTTTACAAAATGTGAGCATGACCAAAATCTGAGAAGTGCATTGAATCGTGCACGGGCAAAGGGAAATAGCTTTAATCCAGATAAATGTATCATAGGCGTGACTGAAGTACCATTTTTCGGACATATCATAAGTAGTTCAGGACTGAAACCAGATCCCAGTAAGATACAGGCCATAGCCCAAATTCCGATCCCTTCAAATCGTGAGAAGCTGGAGACCTTCCTAGGCATGGTTAATTACCTTGCCAAATTCGCCCCAAATTTAGCCGAGGTCACTGCTCCAATCAGGATGTTACTAAAGAAGGAATCAGATTTCATATGGGACGAAGCATAGACTAGAGCTTTTAATAAGGTCAAATAGATAATCACAGATGCACCAGTTCTTGGCTATTTTGACCAAAATAAACAGTTAGTGCTTGAGACCGACGCATCAAAATCCGGTTTAGGTTGTTGCATAATGCAAGATGATAAACCGATAGCATATGCATCTAAAAGTTTGACGCAAAGTGAATGCATGTATGCACAAACTGAGAAAGAGTTACTCGCTATCCTCTATAGTTGCAAATGTTTTCATCAATTTACATATGG
The DNA here is from genome assembly GCA_946811185.2 of Hippopus hippopus. Classification (NCBI taxonomy): domain Eukaryota; kingdom Metazoa; phylum Mollusca; class Bivalvia; order Cardiida; family Cardiidae; genus Hippopus; species Hippopus hippopus. The sequence continues at coordinate 36,444,758 of OX328102.1, read as the reverse complement.
CAGAGAAATCATTTGTCACTATGATCACAAGCCAATTGCGTCAATCATGAAAAAAACGCTCGTTTCTGCTCCACCCAGGTTACAAAGAATGTTACTGCAGTTGCAAAAGTACAAAATTACTGTTCGTCACGTCAGTTGGAAAGAAATACCGATCAGTGATTGTCTTTCACGTCAATCAGTTAAGGAAACGTACCCAAGCATGATCGAGGGTCTTGATCTGCATGTGCATTCAGTTAGGAGGTATTTACATGTTACCGACAATCGTTTAGAAAAAGTCAGAAACAATATTCAAAATGATGCGCAAATGCATATTTTGAAAAAGACTATATTAGAAGGCTGGTCGCGCATGCGTTCAGAATGTCACAAAGATATAATTGAGTTCTGGAACCACCGCGACGAATTATCATTCGAGGACAACATGATATTTCGAGGTCAGACTATTGTAATTCCCAAGCGTATGCTACACAAAGGTCATTTGTGCGTAACAAAGACACTTGAGAGAGCAAAAGATAATTTATTTTGGCCGGGAAAGACAAAACAGATAACAGAATTTGTTTTGAAATGTCCCACCTGTCTAACGTGCAGAGATTCAAAAGCGACAGAGCCAATGATTTAAACTGATTTTCCCAGTAGGCCGTATGAAAAATCAGGTGTAGATATTTTTCACCTGGATAGAAAAAAACTACTTACTGACAATTGATCATTACAGTAGATTTTTTGAAGTTGATTTTCTCCCGGACACAAAATCCAGCAATGTAATACAGAAATTAAGAGCCAATTTCTCTAGATATGGTATATGTGATACTCTGATATCTGATAACGGGCCACAGTTCATAAGTGACGAGTTCAAGCAATTTTCAGACTCTTGGCAATTTGAACATATCACTTCATCTCCGCATTATCCGAAAGGAAATGGTATTGCAGAGAAAGATGTAGGCATTGCCAAGGTACTTATGAAAAAAGCATAGCTGAAAAGCAAAGTCCATACATTTCATTTCTTGCATACAGAAATACTCCATTGGAATGTGGGTACTATCCTGCCCAATTACTGTTAGGTCGCAAAACTAAGTCATTCATTCCATTTACAGGTAAAGCACTCTAGCCACAGTAAGTTGATTTGCAAAAAGTACAAAGGCTGATGTCTAAGTCAAAAAGTAAATAAAAGTTTCATCATGACAAAACAGCCAAAGGACTTAAACCATTAAACGTCAATGACTCGGTGCGTATTAAGTTAGGAAAAACGTGGAAACAGGCAAAAGTCATTGGAAAATTAGACAATAAATCATATGTCCAAACAAAGGATGGTTATACATATAGGAGAAATAGGAAACATCTCAATCTGACAAATGAAAATGCTACAGATTTCTCTCCTTTTGACGCAAATATTCTTCTTGATTAAACTCCCCATAGTGAACCCCATAAACCTGAAATTTCCCTAAAAAATGACCCAGGTAACTATGTCACACGGTCTGGGAGAGTTGTGAAGAAAAACAAGTGTAATACTGGAGATGAATGGTCTAACTAGATTAGTTTATCTTTCAATTTAAATACCTATGTGTTGTTTTATGAATGACCATCTTTTTCTTCGTAACATGATACCGAATGTTACCAATTACTACTTGATATGAGACAGAGCTCTACCAATATGACTCTTTCGATTAGATCACTCTTTTCACAGGTGTTACTTTGTTTGAAAGGATATTCATTTGAAATTAACACTGTTTTCTTTTTAAAAGAAAGGAGATGTTGTGTGTATGTTGAATGTATGAAACAGACTATAGTAAGGTCGTCTGCGGATATATAATGTACTTACTCTTATTGCTTAGCGTAGTTGTTGTTATATTGTTGATGTACATACTTGTTTATAATTCTTCTGAATATATTCCTGTATAATATATATTTGTGTTACTTCGATATATACAACCTGCCCAAAACATACAACAGTGAAAACATATTTAGTTATTTTTTTGTACTATTCTTAATATTCTTTCAGGAATTATTGTGTTTTGTATCATGTACAGAAGAGCAAAGCAAAGGGTTCCAAATATTAAAATTTCCAAGAAGAACAAGATTATAAATCGCAAAACAGGTAATTTTTGCCCTTTTCCAAATAATACTGTGTTTAAACAACTCTGATGAAAAATAGGCATTTAAAAACATTGTACAAAAAGGAGAAATGCTGATTGCCATCATCTTTTGAGCCATGTTTAATTTATTGTTTGCAAATGCTTTTAAATGGACAAGTCTGAGAGTTTCTTGTTTAATAAAGAGTTTGACAATTTGTATAAATTACACTTCACTGCCAAATACTGGTAAAGGAACTCAATCTTTTCTACAACTGTAAATGCAACCTTACTGTTAATGAGTTTTTGGGTCATGGTTCGCAATGAAGCATTAGACAGTGAAAAACCAAGTTCAGACTGTACGTTCTATGCAGTCTGATCTTGGATCTACACTGTCTGTAATAGTCTTTTATTATATCGCCCATGTCAGCGGGAGAGTTAAAACTGAAGATCTTATCCTCACACAGAAGTGAAGGGGCACGAAAGCTTTCCCAGATTCTTAATTTTTTTATTCAGCTTCAACGGCGAAGATTGAAAGCGTTAAAATCAGAGATGAACTTCTGAACCATAAACGAAGCACACGTGCCAAAAGTCATCCCATTGAGGTTTTGAATTCAAAGTAATACATAAAAATGTGTTTACCATAACCAAACTAGGGACAAGCTTGAAAATTCAAATTGGATACGAGAAGACTAAAAAAAAATATTAATAGATTCCTTTTTTCTCAGACAATAATTATTCGAAACTTTAAATGTGTTGTAACTTACAATAAATATTTACTAGCAGATCCTGCAAGAGAAATATTTCACAATATGAACTTGGATGGTTTTGATTCGCCACCTGCAACGGGAAACATTGTCTGGGCGGGCTATCCTGTCAAAAAGTTGAACTCTACTGACAGTTTCAATATGTCAAGCACCCTAATATGGAATACCGTAGGACCATCGCCTATGAATTTGCTGATTTTAAACGCGATGCTCGATAGTACGATGGTGATAACGCGATACTACGATGGTGTAAATGCGACAGTACGATAGTACGATGATGATAGTGTGATATAATATCGTGCTTTCATCATCGTACTATCGTACTGTCGTCATCGTACTATCGCGTTATCACCAACGTAGTACGTGATTTCGCATTATCACCATCGTACTATCGAGCATCGCGTTTAAAATCAACAAATTCAAATGCGATGGCCCTAACGGTATTCCGTACCCTAAAACATTGTCTTCTACCGTTTAACAAACGAAACAACTTTAGACTCGTCCATATTAATTTCATTAGCAGACGACATATTTAACATACCAATCGTGGTTCATATGTTGAGATTTGTCTTTGAAATGGTAGAAAACATGATTGGAAAAGTAGCATTTTCTCTCTTTCTCATAATGTGTTCAAAGAGTAAAATTTATTCAAAGTATTAGATCTAATTTCGAGATTTCAATTTGAAACCATTACCAATAAGCGTAAAACTTATTACAGAGTCATTATGGGTGCAGGACAACTCGCCCTAAAGACAATTCGCCCCAAGACAACTCGCCCCGCAAAAAGCTCGCCCCAAGACAACTCGCCCCACCTTCAGAAGACAACTCGCCCCAAATTCTTAGACAACTCGCCCCACTTTTATTACTATTGGTAAATAAGATAGAGGTCTACAGCTGTTATGATTTTTATTCAGTTTTTATTTTCAAATGTGTGGTGATTAATTCAATATCAAATGTATTTAATGGCTACAGCTCACATATTTATGAATATTCATGGTTTCTTACTATTTCAAAGCTGACTTTATGAATAAAGGTGGGAAAAAGGGAATAATACAAGGGATTTCTCATTCGCCAGTGACTTTAAAAAAGTTTACTGCTGCATAATTATCATTAGTAAGTCAGTTTTAAAAGATTGTGTTAATAAAATTACGAATGATGAATGATTCATAATATAATGACTAGGCCAAAACTGTGCACGAAAATACTGAATTTTAAAGCTAGTCACATGATTGGCTGCTTGTGTTCAAGTGATTGAAGATTATATTCTATCGTTTGCACCAACAGAACATTTAAATTAGCTAAGATAATGCTAATAAGATCTGTTGACATCTTAGACATATTCAGCTCAAGGAAAGAACATCCTACCATGTTGTCAATATACCCTTTCTTTTCAATCAATAATACGATAGATAGATAGATAGACAGACCAGTAATTCGTTTAATGGTAAGTCTTTCATGATTGCTTTTGTCTGGTAGAAACGTTCGATGACAAGCCGTTTAAAGTACGCCTCTTAATCGTAGATAATTACTTTTGTGTATATTTAATTGCCCATGTTGAAACAGATTAGGACAATTACATGTAGGTTGTTATTTTCATGAATTTTTAATCATTTCATACCGAATTTTCATGTACGGGATGTGAATTTTGCTTTATTTTGGACATTTTCTTAAGGTGGGCGAGAATCTTCGAATTCTGTGAACTGTTCCATGTTTTCATAAATTTTGGGCGAGTTGTCTCTAGTTTGGAGCGACTTGTTTTCTAAATGTGGGGCGAGTTGTCTTGGGGCGAGTTATTTGTGGGGCGAGTTGTCTTGGGGCGAGTTGTCTTTGGGGCGAGTTGTCTGTCTTCGTCATTATGTGGTGAAACTTTAGATGCTGAATGTGAAGAGAGAAATCCCATCATTTGAGAAACTTGAAGTTCGTCATTTGCAAATGCTTTCAAAATCGATGAGTATGGAATTTACTCCAATGAACAAGTAAAACTTTTTTATAAATATAATTCCCTAAATGTAGGTATAGCTCCTTAACTGTCAAACGACGCATCCATATTGGGGGCATTCGCGGACGAACTTGAACATAAACGCGGCTGAAATGATCAAATTTGTCTGTGAAAGGGTAGAAAGCATTGAAGGATAGGGGTTAATGCTGGTTACCAGCATTTTTTTTTTTTTTTTCCACAATGGTTTCTCAAGTCTTGTACCTAGGCGTCGGTAAAACACAAGTTTGCTTGATAAAAGCTTATAAGTAGTGTCAGGTGTGCTTGTTTTAACGGCCATTCTCAATAAGTAGGAACACGCAATGTTTTGTCCAATACAAGAGCCATTTTGGCTTGTATATTTTCATTTTAGGGTTAATTGATAGCTACATACTATTTACAACATTGGAATAAGGTATTGTCTATTTATAATACAATACACAGTAATTATTTGGTTTTATACATGTAAAATTCAAATTTCCGTTACTGTCGCCGACGTAAAACTTAATTTTCAAAAGCATTTTCTAATAACAAAACCACATCCTTACTATCAAAAGTAATGCTAACTACTACCACTGATGTGTCTACTTAAAGTATTGGGCACCTAACAATCACACAAACCAACAACTGTAAATATTCTATCGACGGAATGCTTGTCGCCGGAATTTTTAATATCTGAGAAATTTCCGTTGCAACATACTTTGTATACGTTAGGATACACAAAATAGGTCTGCTACATGTGTCTTTTTACCTTTATTTGCAAATATGTGAACTTCATATACCATCAAGGAAATAATATTAGGTGATGTCTGTGCAGCTACGGCGATATTAACTATCAAAGACAAAGGGTGGTAATTTTTGGTATGCAAACGTAAAATTTCCGTTACCGGCAGTTCGACATGTATTGCTTCAAAAGTGGGAATTCCAGTTATATAATTAGACGCACAGTACACTAAAAATTGTTACAAGTAACATTTGCAAAGTATGTGTTCATTTAATTGTTGTCAATATCGGCATTTGTGATAATAGTAAAACTTCTGTTACTAAAATTTAAAACTTCTATTACTAAAATTTCCGTTACCAAAATCCCAAATTTTCTGTTTTTTGGATACAAATTTTACATTATATTATTGTTAGATTTCATTTTATAACATATTAACACCGCCAAGTGGTTCAAGTTCTGTAGATATCATATACAAACTAATTTGAAAATACGGGAGTACTTGTTGATACTGAGGCCATTTGTACTCAAGCGCTTTCATGAAGTTAACTTCATGGAACTGGATATAAGAATTACCTTTGTTTGTAAAGGGCCCAAGTAAATTTAACAAGTCCAGCGCCAACAGTGAAATACAAACTGCAAGCTGTTATAGTTGCTTTAGTGTAGTAAAATTTCCGTGACCAGGCGGTAACGGAAGTTTTAAGATATCGTCGGAGTCAAATAGGACGCATTGCCCTGTTAGTTATGGTATTTGAGGCCAAGTATTTTTGTTTTGTTTTAATGTCACTCTGTGAGAAGTTGTTACATCTATGCAAAAGTGAAGTTTTTGTAAAATACTTCGGCGAAACCCACACTTTTCCATACTGAGATATGCTTCTCTTGTTAAAAGGTACTCACATTCAAAAAAAAAAAAGATACTGGAAGTAAATTTAAATGTTTCCCTAGTAATCAAATAAAAAAAAGGTGCAAGTTAATCTGTATTTTGTATCAAAATAAGAATTTTGTTTGCCACATATTTTGCATTCAATTTCGGTATCAGAAACTAGCTTTGGTAACGGAAATTTCGATTTTTTTAAGGAACAAAATGGGGCGAAAATCAAGGGCAGAAGTCCAACAACGTGTTTTGTTGACTGAATGTGTTTTAGGTAAGAAAGATATGCCGATACCAACAAGTGACTGGTTTTACGCTTATATGGGGTGATTGAAAGCTTTTAAACAGTTGCATTAAATATTAGTACATCATTTGATTGAACACTTGATATATGAGGGATTTTTAAGGAAAACTACACTGAAATGCTACTATCAAGTCAGACATGATCTTGTCCTTTTGTTTCAATCAGATTTTGCTCGTAGAAATGCGATGAATGACACTATTGGACGCTTTTTTGCGGAGTTTTCACGTTATAATGAAATATCCGTTACCAAAGCAACTACATTTTCTGATGGGACTTATCTTTGCAGAATGGGCTAAACTTGTTTGAAAATTAAAGCCACATACACAGTATAATCTGAATTTTGATGAAAAGAGTGTCAGAATTTGATTTAAACATCAATCAGTCAAGTTAGAATATCTTAAATGTAACAATATCTCTAATTATTCGATGTTTAAAAAGTTCCAAATAAAAGTATAAAAAGACTTTAAGTTTGCTGTGCTATGCAAGTAGATTGGTTGATATCTCACTTAGAATCACCATTTCTATAGATAAGCGTGTACCAGTGGAACAGAACCTAAATCTCAATGTGTGCATTGGTCTACTTAGTAGGCCTAATTGCCATTTGATGTCAAACTCATAGGAATTCACGTAACGGATATTCAATTTTTCACCCATTTTGTGAGACCAGTGTATTTAGATAATCGTTCATAACTTTGTAACCACCAAAGCTACGCATTCAAAATTTTAGATTTAAGATCTTGAAAACATTCCTCACATTAAAAACAACATGGCATGTGAATTTGACAAAGTCGAATTTTCGACATTTTTACAGCTGCCGTGTTCCTACTTATTGAGAATGGCTATTAAGTTGGTCTACATTAGGCCAGTCTGGTACAGTTAACACAGAGACGTTGATTTTTGCTTGTGTTCATATATTTGTTTTAAAAAAAACAGGCGTAGCGGCTGGATTCAAAAACAAGAACTCGGCCTTCTCCACAACAGATATAGAGCTTAACCAACAAACTGAAGGAGGGGTCTACGAAGGACTGGATCTGAATCAACCCGATGGCTCTCATCTGTACTCGGACCTTGCACAACATTAAAGCGTGTTCAAATTGGCCTAATTAGAATTTTTGCCGCAACTCAAAATGTGTTTTGAAAAGCACTGACAAAACATACACTCTCTCTCTCTCTCTCTCTCTCTCTCTCTGTTTGTGCATATATATCTTTGCAGCTGTGATGGTGCAATGCAATACAAAGGTGCACTTTCGACATTTAAAAATAATGGGATGGTCGTTTTGCAGTCTGAATTCTGGATTTTTCCTCACATCATGGTTCGTATGAATTCACCAACCATTCCTAAGACCGTTCTTTGCCTTATTTTCCGAATTCTCTGGATTTGAAAATGGCTCGACTTTTGATTGGCTAAACAAATCAGAAGTTGGGTTATTTTTCAGATTTAGAAAATTCTGTAGAATAAGGCTGAGAATGTTCTCCAGAATGGTTGGTGAATGCGGATCCAGCCGATATGACGTCACCATACCCATTTTATTACAATCCTACATAATCAACGAGTGTTATTGATTATGTAACAATCCCACTAGCCTTTGCAAAATTCTGGCAAGAAATATGATAGTACCATAACTCTTTACCACATGACCACTTAGACTTGTCCAATTTGAAAGCATTTGCAGATGACAATTTTGATCAAATGGAATTTGTCATTGAACAAGCAGAAAACATTTTGGGAAAAGGAGAAAATGCTGGTTGCCAGCATTTACTTCTGTTCCCACAATGTTTCAAAAGGTTCTTCCTCAGGGTCGTTAAAACTCTGGATTGTGTGGTAAAAGATTAAAAGGCTATTTTAATGTAAGGAAATATTCGATGATTACTTCTTATTCTTACGCTTTTCTACTTTCCTTTGATGGTTTACTAACTATAGCCACACTAAATTCGGTGATTTTTTTTAAGTCGGGCATAATTGAAATATCTAAATATCCCCCTTTTTACAACGAATAATACCAACCGATCAAAACTCGGTTACAATTCTACATTACAAGATTTTCGCCAGCTTGGCCGATATTATTTTTTTCGACGAAGCTATTGCAAAACGTTCATGCAGAATGTGTCAACAATAAGAGTAACCGTAAAATATCATACGAACGATCCGAAAGAAGGTGTCAGGTTGACTATACACAGAAACAACTGGACAAAATTTTGCATGCGACATATTTTCCTGGAGTTTCAATAGTTAGTACCTGAAACTTTTCTAGCTCGTGATTTTGCACTTTTGAAAGTCTGTAACCGCGAAAACTACTTCTATAGATCTACTAAAATTTCGTAGTAGTTTACGATGATTCGTTATGCAAGGAAGATATTTTTTAGAAAAGATTTCATATTGAAGGCTGTGTTTTATGTAAAGATAATCTTGAAAGGTATCAGAATGTTAGATCAGGTTTTATAAAATGGTTATGAAAGTATATGATAACAATTTTACGTTAATGATTCATTCGCCAACTTCAGGGTTCAAGGACAGTTTTGGGCAGAAAAAATCCTTGCATAGAACTGTGGCGATGAATTTATCCGTGTGTAGAACTATTGAGAGACAATTATATTACTGCTCATATGAACATCGAGAACTAAAAATTGTACGAAAAAAAAGTGGGAAAAAAGTTCGCAGATGGTGATTCAACTGTTTCGATTATCGGTATGATAGTAAGATCTACTGCCATGCACACATTTGAACATCGATGTACATGTGTATTATTATTCGGATGAACTTTATGTTAAGAAAATAAGATTCCATTTCATTTATTTTGGGTTTTTTTTTTTTTTGTAATCTATCATCTTCATTAACCTAGAGTTAGTAAGCCCCATACTCTTTTCAGCTCGTCCACTTTTCCTTGAAAAAGTGAAATTTTACTGATATTTTGTTAACTAAATCCAAAACAAAATGGTGCTAGTTAGCCAGTAAGCCGCATTTTTTTCAGCAGGCGGAGACTAAATGAATTTGTTGTTCGCTAACTTTACTATTTGCTACAGATATAGTGTGTCATACAACAAAATCCTAAAACTACTTATGATGCAGGTATAAAAACGAGTAAATTCAAAATTTCCAGACTTGGCTACTTGCAATCGATCTTTGCAAGAGAGTGTCAGATACTTAGAAAATAGCCACGCAAATGCATAGTCCGGTGAGGCAGCTGTACCAACACAGTATAGGCCGGATGTGACCTCACGCGCGCTCGTGCTCAAGACACCTTCCACGTTATATTAGGGTATTACCATCCTAACGCTTCTAGTGCAACATGGAATAAAATTTCTTATTAGTTGATAAATAAGAATTTATACTGATATAATATTTTTGCACATTTCTAATCGACCAGAAATTCCTTTAATGTCTATCTTGAAATTATTTGTTGATACTTTTGTTATTTTCCTGAAAAGGCAGGTAATTATTATCTCCCTTTGTAATGAGAATATAGTGGTTTTAGAGTCATAAATGATAATTCTAAGAAGGAAAAAAAGGAAAAAGTGGCTCGGTTAAAGTAGTACAATAATACTCATTTTTAATCATAGCAAATTTTGTAGGATAATATTATAGTGGAAATAGCTGTTTTCCATGGGGGGGGGGGGGGGGGGGAGGTACTACCTTCATACCCGATATTTCAGTTCTTGCCTAGAAATATGTATTACAGGGACTTTCGGTAGTTATCTTATCAAAGGTTTAAAGAAGAAATAACAATTGATTGCAATCATTATTTAGTTATGCATTGGCTTACGCTATTTGCTTTGCCCCCTGAAAACAATGAAAATGATATGCGGTTTTAAGCTTTTCGTTATGAATAGAAGCTGTGCAGAAGCTTCTTACTTGGGTTCACGAGGATGTGATCCTTAAATTCAAGTAGCTGTGTTTTTGTACCGGGGCTGCATTTCTAATTTTGTAAATATGTTTGTAATGTTCAATCTATATAACTCATTAGTCCCTGGAAAGAAAAGGCATCAGACAACTTTGAAAATGTCTTTGCAAAGTATGGCTTGTCAGCAAGAATTAACCCCTAGCCTGCAGAGCGCGACTCGCTGACCTTTTGCGGACAGTGTAGATCAAGATCAGACTGCACAGAACGTGCAGTCTGATCTTGGATCTACACTGTCCGATAAGGAGATTTCATTCCTCAAAAATAACTTTGAAACGGCAATTATAGTTAGTTTTTAGTACCGAAATGAAAATTTCATTTTAGTTATTTAGTAGAATAAAGGTTAAGAATAAACACATAAATACTTTCTAAAACAATATTTTAATAAAAGAATTTGCTCTTGACAAGCAATTTCATCTTTGGCAAAAATATTTCCTAGGTTGGTCTGCTGTTAGACGGAAAACTGTTCTCTACAGATGGTGTGTTTAACATGAGAATTTGTACAGTTTTGTGTCAGAAAATTAACATTAAAATCTAGTTACATGGACCTTTTTGTTATTTCTATTGTACTGACTGTACTTAGCTGTGAACCAAAAGTCACCGTGATATAATATCACGGTGGAAATAAAGTAAAGGCAATGTGGGGTTTACTGCATCTGCAAAAAGTATCGTCCCAGTCCGCAGTTCGCGCTGGCTGACCTGTGTCGAAACTTTTTGCTATTGACCAATTTTCTGCATTTCAAAGAATCAGTCTAACTCATTACTCAGTCATTTGTTTGAAAAAAGTTGTTATGGGGTCTATAATCATCTGATGACTTCCTTGTTATAACGCATCAATGAGATACATTAAACACCCTTTTGCCATGGCGCCACTTATTTCTAATTGTGTAGTTCCAAGATCAGATCCCACATTCAGCTCAGTACGAGTTGCTATCAGCTTACTCAGTACAGACCCCACAGAACCGGTCCCGTGATTTTACGACCCTGACAAAAACGACTGTTGAAAACCTTGAGCATTTAGAAGAGAAAATTATAGGTGGTCAGCATTTTCTCTTTTTCTCGCTACGTCTTCCACCTTTTTAAAGACAATGGCTATCATTTAACCCTTAACAGACGACAAAATTTCAGCCTTGTCCAAAATGAAAAAAAAAACTTGCAGACGCCAATTTCAGTATGGCTCAAATAGTGCAATTTTTCTTTGATAGAGTAGAAAACACTGTGGGAAAAGGAGAAAATGCTGGTTACCAGCATTTTCTGCTTTTCCCACAATGTTTTCAAAAGGCTTCTTTCCCAGGGTCGTTTAAGTGGGCATTGTGCGGTAAAGGGTTAAGCAGCATCCAATTTGTCATCTACGTATGCTTTTAATTTGGACAAAGAAAACATTTTAAGGCTACAGGCTGGGTGAATACCTAGGATCAGAGACAACCAATGTCTACAGTCTCTCATTTTGGAATGTTTACATATGAACCATGCTATGGCAAAAGGGGGTATAATGCATCTCCGTGATGCATTATACCAAACAAATCATCATATAATTATGGATCCATAAAATCCGTTTTGTCTTACAACCGACTAAATCATGAGGTAAACTGGCCCTTGAGCTGCAAAAAATTGACCAATAAACAAAAGTTCGACCCATGTCAGCTTGCTCGGGCTGCACAGGCTGACCTGGGTCAATACTTTTTGCAGATGCATTAAACTCACGAAGTTTTTATTTATTTATTTATTTATTTATTTATTTATTTATTTATTTATTTCATTTGAATAAGTATAAGGTTTAGGTCCAAAAGACTTCACGTTCTGTTAAAAGTGATGTTAAGCACGATCCAGTTTAACAAGCAATTTAGGTACATGGGTCCATACTTTTCTTTTAAACGTTTGAAATTAACATCCAATAATTTTCGGGTACCGAAGTTTCTTGCGTTTTCTTTCATAGTAGGGTGGATAAATCTTTCAGCGCGATAGGCGAAAACCAGGCCTTTAGCGGAAGGCATTCATCAAGATCAGACTGCACAAAAGGTGCAGTCTGACCTTGGATCATTACCTTCCGCTTGTTTAGTCAATACTCTGAGAAAAAAAAATCTGTCTCAATTTCTGCAGATTGTTGGGTTTTTTTAAACTCTTTACCAAACAACAAAATTTTAGACTGGTCCAAATTAAAAGCACTTGCAGACGACAAAATAAAAGTAACTCAAAAATTGAAATTTGTTTCCAGCAGGGTAGAAAACATTGTGGGAAAAGGAGAAAATGCTGGTTACCAGCATTGTCTCCTTTTCTCACAATGTTTTCAAAAGGTTTCTATCTCAGGGTCGTAAAAACCAGGGATTGTTTGGTAAAGGGTTAACTGACGAAAGTGGTCGAGGTTATACAGTTAGTGCTGAAAAAGTCAGGAATATGTTCAGTCACATCTAAACATGACACTGAAAACTAAAAAATAGGAGAAAGTAGGTCATAGTTATGATAATATGCAAACGAAGGTCAACTCGACGAGTTATCTTATGGTATATTTCACAACCCTGCAACATCGGACGTTAAAAACTGGCTTGATTAAAGTTGTCAGATTTCTCAGATTGATCTTTTTCTAACTTTTTCAAAAATTTCTCTTGTATAGTATTTATTTCTAAATAGACTTGAGATGGATTCACTTACAATGGACACAATTCAACGGGTAAGTTATCTTACAACTGTTTTGCTTCAAGAATCATACATGAAATCACCCTTGATGCCATCTAGACAAATTTTGCGAATTCCAAGAAAACCATATCTCTGTTATTACTGCAGATACTTACTTCAACCTTGGACAAGTGGTAAACTCAAAAGGGAACACAACAACGAGGGCAGATAATCAATAGAGTATTTTTGACAGTTATATAGGCCTACCTTTTTCGACTTACATATCAAACACCTGCAGCCAAGCTTTGGCACCCACAACAATAATAATAATAATATGAGCACCGCATTATTATTTTTATTATCATTATCATCATTATTGTTGTTATCATTATTACTATGCCACTCGTATAAAATAGAAATAAAAGGGCAAAATTGTGTAAAGATTTGTTCGGTATCCAGGTTAAATGAAGTCAACGTCATAGCGTGCTCCGGGAGAGTCGTTATGACCTTTGTAAAAGGAGTCATAACAACTACGTTTTAGATTAGTTTGTCTGAAACCTTCCAATTTTGTCTATTATAAATGGATCCTGAAAATTTAAGTGTGATATTAGCGCTAGCAATTTCGTTTTAATAAACAAATTCCGCGAACGTTTTGCTCAGCCCTCCAACTGCTAGAATAAATGTCTAAGAACAAACAATGAGTATATATTCAATATTCTAAGAGCACGGAAGAGCCAATCAAATACACATCAAAAAAAGAAAGTAAAGGCGCCAGAGCTCTAGATAAGAGGGAGTGATGGTATTCTACAGCCATTATTTCTCTTCCAAGCCCTATGTTATGGGTACTCATTAGAATCATATCGATGAGACGATTCTAATGAGTACCCATAACATAGGGTTAAGTGCAGAATAATTATTTTTTTTAATTTTGAAATCAAAATCACTCCCTCTATCTGGAGCTCTGAGTAAAGCGCTACTTAAATCACTCGTCAAAATTTGGCCGCTTCTGAAACTGCATCTACATGTAACAGATCACCAGAAGTTTGCCGAATGAACTAAAATTAGACAAGAGTTATCTTTTTTCTATTCTTATAGGCATTTGACAAGACAGTGGCTGAACAAGCAGTTCAAGGTGGAGTCCTCTCACTGATAAAGGAAGAACACTATGACAAAGTCCTACACTTTTTTCGCTGTGATTTCCTTCCGTCCGAATATATCAGCAAAGCTATTGACCTCAAATGGAACCCCGAAATCGAAGCCATGTGCTTGTCAGCTCTTCAGCGCAATATTTCTTTAATGCTATTGGATAAAGAAACAGGTGACCTCATGGGAGTTCGCGTAATGAGCGTTTCCAAAGCAGGAGATTTTTTTTCCGAAGATCAATTCGAAAACGCGGCAATGAAGACACTTGTTGGCTTTTGGAACTACGGAGATGTGAAGACACGGTTCTTCGAAACTTACGACGTCAAGGAAGCCATTCACTTTTTCGGGCTCGGTGTCGGTGTTAAATATAGAAAAAGGGGCCTTGGTACATTTCTTGTAGACGTGTCCCTAAAATTTCTAAAAAACTTGAATATATCCCCACTTTTCATTAAAGCGGAGGCGTCTTCTCCCTACTCTATGCGGATTTTTGAGAAACTTGGATTCGACCTTTCAGCAGAAGTTATGTATGACGACTATTTAAGAGATGGTCAAATTGCAATTAAAAGTTCAGACAACAACAAGGGTATGAAAACATATATGAAGGTTGTCTAGGGTTTAGATCAAGTTTTACTTCAACCAGCTTAACTTTAACTTAGAGTCTAAGGCTGCTAAGTACGACTCAGAGACCTTTGGTGGACAGTGTAAATCAAGAACTTGCAGCCTGATCTTGGATCTTCGATGTCCGATAAAGAACTACTGTTCCCTCCCAAAGTTACCTTTTGAAATAGCAAATTTTGGATTTTTACTGTAGGCTTTAAAGCTTCACTTCACTTATCTAGCAGGCAAAGGGTTATGAAACGATTCCGTATTTTAAGGACCCCGAGAGAGAAGCTTTTTAAAGCATCGTGAAAAAGAAAGATGAAAATGCAGGTTACAACTATTTCCTCCTTTTTTTCCCCAAAATGTTTTCTAGAAATTTCATTATTTGAGCCACATTTCACTTTACGTCTTTCAGTGCAGACGCCGGACTAAAATTTTGTTCTCATGTATAGGGTTTTAAAACAAGGTAGAACTAATTGGAGGCTCAATTAAATGCATTGGTAGAAAAAACTAAGGGGAAAAAGGTTCCCTTTCACTGAAAACGGGGATTGGTGACAATTTATGGGATTTTATTTACCATTAACACTCGGACTGTATGATTGTTAAGCAGAATTTCACCGAGATAACAAGCATGTCAGCTACAGCTCGTCATGTGACGTGACCTTAAAACGTTGAGTCCAAACTAGTATATTGTATGTCTGCAGTTTACTGCAATGCGTAACACAACCCGATTTCGCACAGATCGCACTATGTCTGTGTAGCTGGTGGAACAGGACTCTACCATCCACAGAAGGGCTCTCGATTTCAAAAACTGTTACGGGCTGGTAAGGAGGACTTCGAATACTTAGTCCCATTTCTTTCCACACATACAAAATATTTGGCGAAACAGTAGGCAAAAGAGGATTATGTTTTGTCTCGGAGGTTTCAACAAAGTTACACGAACAATATGAGGGCGTTTCTTTTCGCTGGAACGTGATGTTTTGGCCTCGTGCTTGGAAAAAAAAAAACGTCAAAACTATGGGACAATTTTACCGCAATAAAGGAATTCCATTAACTCTTAGGCTGGTAAGCGCGACTCACTGACCTTTAGCGGACAGTGTAGATCAAGATCAGACTGCACAGAACGTGCAGTCTGATCTTGTATCTACACTGTCCGTTAAGGAGATATGTCTCCCCAAAACATAACTTTGAAATAGCAATATTTAGGGTTTTTACAACTGAATTGAAAATTAGATTTTAGTTATTTAGCAGAATAGGGGTTAAATTGCAGTGGGCAATATACAATGGTGTTCTGTGATTTGCAGTCCTTCTTTCCCAAGTAATTACACTTCCTCCGCCAAAACGCATCCAGGAGGACGCATGCGTCTGAATACCAATTACAGGGACGTGGAGATTCAAGACATGGACCATCAGTACTGTATAAATGGAAATGAAACTCATCAGGAAATAGGATATGTGCCTAGTCTTGTCTCCTGAATCGAATAATTTGTCTGTAACTCGCCAAAAGATCCGCTCGGTGGTGCCGACGTAACACAGGACGTATGGCAGGACGTCTCCAGTGTATTCCATACTCTCGCAGTCGATTTCTTACAGTTCGTCTACTGATTGGTCGCAGACTAAGAAAGCTATGAGCAGTGAACACCACAGTCTGAGAGCGGTTCCTAAGGCGATGCGGGTAAAAAAGGATGTCTTGAAGTCCTAACGTCAACCGGGCTCGACCTGAAACACGGCATGTGCTTTGGTAGCGCCTTCGTATGTCCATTTCACATTGTTCCTATGCACAACCAACCATCGAGCATCCTCCTACAAGTTGACCAGTAGGATATAAAAGCACAGGGAGAGTCAGCCAAGAGAAGGAAAATATTCATTTCCTGAAGTTCCGTCAGCGAGACGAGCATTTTGTTCCAACAGAGATACGACACATATTTTGACATATCTATGTTAAGGGTAATGTTTATGTTATGGTTTGGATGCAGCTTATGGACATACCTAATTCTGCTATTTGGTATGGTATGAAATGCACAGGGAGTTTTTTTCCGCGAGTATAGCCCCACGAAGTTCAAGCTTACGCCATATCACTGCGCAATCTTTATCCACCTCAAACTCGACGGATTCAGACACATGTATGGACATATCAATTATAATGTCCAGCCTTTCTACTCGTGGTTACAGAATATTTCAACCTTTCTACTTTTTTTCAGTCTTTCAAGAGATGGAAAATATGTGGAAAAGGAGAAAATGTTAGTTACAAGAATGTTTTTCTTTTCCTACGATGTTTTCATTTGCCTTCTTCCTTAGGGTTGGATATTTAGCAAAGGTTTAATGAAATGGTTGGTTACTGTACACATATAACCTACATGTTTAATGCCCCCGCTGTCAACAACCTTTAAAAGCGTACTGGGAAGTGGAGAAATTGCATACTACAAAAATTGGCCATACAGCTTGAATAACTGTATGGTGTTCAACACCACTTTCAATTCAGCCTGGGTTCCAGTCCGTCTGTGTGTTTTTTTTTTCCCCTTTCCCTTCATTTAGACGTTACTTTGAAAGTAATTATAACAGAGGATATAAACAACAGATAGCCACAAAACGATCATAAACAAATCAAGATTAGGACAGCGTGATACACAATTTACTTTCAATATTGTTTCATTTATATCACAGCAGCCAGGGCACCTAACCATGCTTTCCTTGACGTGATCCATACAGCTTAACCCTTTACTACATAATCCCGAGACATTACAACCCTGAGTAAGCGTCCTCTTAAAAAACTTGTGGTGAGAGGAGAAAATGCTAGTTGCCAGCAATTTCTCTTTTTTCTATAATGTTTTCAACAGCCTCTTCTATCAGGGTTGTTTCACACGTGTAATAATAAAAGGCAATTTCTCCATTGGTGACAATTTTTTCCAATGCTTTGTCTCAGGTCAACTCTGCCAGCCAACAAAATTTTAGATCTGTCAAATTTGGAAACACTTACAGACGACAGATCAAACATTGTTCAAATTCTGATTTTTGTTCTTGAAAGGTTACAAAATATTGTGATAACGGAGAAAATGCTGGTATTTTCTCCTTTTCCCACAATTTTTTCTCAGAGACCTTCCTCCTCCTCTGTGTGAAAACACAAGAAGATTGTTAGTTGTTAATTTCCCAGTATGCTTTCAAAAGCCTACTTACCCAAGATTGTTAACCCTCTATAAAATGACAAAATTTTTAACTTGTCCATATTCAGAGCATTAATTTTGCAGATGATAAAATAAATGTGACTCAAATATCAAAAATTGTGGAAAGGTAGAATATATTATGGGAAAAGGAGCAATTGCTGCTTACTAGCATTTTTTTCTTTCGTAACAATATTTTCAAAAGGGTTCTTTCTCAGGGTTGTTAAAAATGGGGGATTGTGTAATAAAGCGTTATAGCATAGAATTTTTTGATAAAGGATTTAACCATAATTCACATTTATTTTCCATATTGTACTCATACACTTTCAGAGTCAATGCATACATTAACGAGTCAATTGAAAATAATAACGAAAAAACCCTCATTTCTTTTACATGTACTTTACTTGTATAACCTGGCAGAAAAAGTGTTAAAACCATTGTATAGGAATATAATGTATATTTACACATAAAATCAATGGCATGTATAAATCATTGTATCGCACTTCAAATACACATTCTGAAAAACTTATAGTCCTTTTTTTCCTGTTCATGAATGGAGTCTGTAACACATTCATGGATAAACAAATTTAAAACTTCAACATGTGTGTTAACTCTTTACCAAACGACAAATTTTTGAACCCCACCAAATTGAAAGCATAAGCAGACGACAAATTGAATGTACCCCAAATGATGATTCCTGACTTTGGTAGTGTAGAAAACACTGTGGAAAAAGGAGAAAATGCTGGTTACCAGCATTTTCTCCTTTTCCCACAATGTTTTCAACAACCATATTTCTCAGAGAGACCAAATTACTAGCATTTTCTCCATTTCTCTGAATTGTTCTAAAAAACACAGGATTCTGTGGTAAAGGGTTGAAGATCCATAGTAATTCACACTCAAATCAAGGCCTTCCACTTGGTCTAGGTGAAGAAAATTCTGTCCTCACAGTATTATGGAGGAAAAATAATAACAGTTTAAACAAGGGGACAAGACATATTACCTTCTATAAAGCCTGTAGCAGAGATATACTTTTGTTTGTTTTCAGGACTGAAAAGTGAGACTTCTGAAATACAAGTACCCTGAAAACCGTACAGATTTATCATTTCTTTGAAGGAAAATTAGAAAAATAAAGCTTTTTGATGACCTAAGGATCATGAAATCATGAGTAAACCTAAAGATTTTCAACCATGTGATTTTTACACTATCTGCTTTAACTGTTTACTAAACAATCCCAAACCATAGGAAAGAAGGCTTCTGAAAACATTTGCAGTAAAGGAGAAAATGCTGGTTATCAGCATTTTCTCCTTTTCTACAAACGTTTTCTACCCCTTTGAATGTCCAATTTCATCATAAGAGCCAAATTTAATTTATGGTATACAAATGCTTTATATTTGGATACCAGTAATTATAAAATCTTTCTTTCAGTAAAGTATTTAAGAAAATTACTGATTAACTCTTTACTAAACAATACCATGCATTTTTGACCCCTAGTTGGAAGGCTTTTGAAAGCATAGCCAGGAAAGGAGAAAATGATGGTAACCAGATTTTTTTCCTTAAGCTACAAAGTTTTCCATTCATTTTTTCAGCAATGTTTGATTTGTCATCTACAGATAATTTCAATTTGGAAAGGTCAAAATTTTGTTGTAGGGTAGAGAGTTAATGAAGTTTACAGAACAGTGTTACAGTACATTTCTGGGCTTGTATTCCACAGTAACTCCTCATCTTAAAGGGACATTATTGATTGTATGGTTAAAGGGACTTTAAATCAGATTTTGTTTTCCAATTTGTATAGTAAAACAATGATAGATATCCATGAAGAAAGAAACGAGGAATTACTCATTTTTTTGTATTTTTACCGTAAAAATTCAACTAGTCAATTAGTAACGGTATAGTTGTTATTGCATAACAAGGGATAAGAACATTTTGAAACAGAAAAATATAAGTTGGCCCCATAGCTCAGTGACAGAGAAGCCGACTATGGTTTTTAGAGTCGTGGGTGTGAATCCCACCAGCGGAAGTCTTTTTTTAGCATTTTTTGTCCATACAAAATATCATCTTTCTTCTCCCAAAAGAATTTTAGGTCAAAATCTGCTTTAATGCTCCTTTCCAAGTATGGAGTTTTCCATTTCTTGTTTTATCTGTTCAAATTAACCCAACCCTAAGACAGCTAAGTGCAACTTTATGCCCTTTGCAGACAATTTAGATCAAGTTCAGACATAAAAGAATATGCAGTCTGATCTTGGATCTACAAAGTCCAATATAGAGAGATCTTACCAGCAAAATGAGAAAAAAAAGGAAAACTTTCAAAATGCAATAAAAAGTGATTTGGTTTTTAATGTTGGTTGGAAATTTGTATTTAATGCAATTAGCAGTTTAAGGGTTAAAGGAAAATATCCATGCTTTGAAACCACAAACAAAAGAATCATGTTGTATGATTTTGAATTTATTTCACCAATTAGTCAAACTTGGGAAAAAAAGTCAGTTTTATTTCATTGCTGTCTAAAATGGTCACAGTTGCAGATTACTAAAACAAAATCTATGGAGCTGCACACACTGGTTTCAGCTTGTGTAGTAGAATTCTATTTTTTCATGTCACTTTGTGTCCATACTTGCTTCTTCTACCAAAGGGGGCTGTGGAGGGTTTTCCCGCCTCTTTCGGCGTTTTTGAAGGATCGGATTCTCAGACAAGTCCAAATTTTTAATGTTTATTTGATCATAATCCACACGCATTGTGGCCAATGCATTGGTCATTTCCTCCTGCAATACAAGGACATTCATAAATCAGACTATTTTTTTTTTCAGTTTTTCATTGTCACAAATAGTAACTCCTTATTAACATTTCTCACAAAATCCTGACTTTTAACAAACCCAAAGAAGACGGCTTTGGAAAACATTGTGGGGAAAGAAGACAAGTTTCATGTTTTTAGTAATATTAAAATTGTCACCTGCAAATACTATCAATTTAGGCCTGTCCAAAATTTTGTCTTCTTGAAAAGAGTTAAATGCAATATATACTGAGTACATTTATAAACGCACACCTTGGTTTTAAATTAATATCTCAGACAAAAATGAATACATGACAACGGAAATTCACCACGTCAAATGGCCATATATAATGGCTCAGTGCCAAAAATTTCATAACAAACAAATTAAAAATTCATCTCAAATCAAAAGCCTGAATTTGTGTGGTCAAAAACAATATCGAGTGTGACCACGAACATCAATTGAATATTGACATCGCTGACGCATAGACAACACCTGGGCTGCTCCACACTTCTGTGGAATATTGGTGCACTCTTCAATCAGTGCTTGATGGGAGTTGGATCTCATTTTGAGGTTGATGAAGTCACGCAAGATTAGTACCACACACACTTCAAACATCTTATGATATTCGAAGTGGTCACACTCAATATTAACTTAGTAAATTTCAGGCTTTTGATTTGAGATGAATTATTCATTTGATTTTAATGAAATTTTGGGCAATGAGCCATTAAATATGACCGTTTGACATGGTAAATTTTCGTTGCTGTAGATTCATTTTTGTCTGAGATATTAATTTAAAACCAATGTGTGCATTTTCAAATATACTCAGTGTAGTATTAAATCTATCAAGAGGTTTTATGATGGCCCTCAACTTTTCTCACATGAATTAATTGATGCCAAATGCCAAAATTTCTAAGCTTTTTGGTTGGTGTATATCATGCATGTCAGAGTTTGCTTTTCCAATATTCAACAGTGGTTTTCTGTCCATATAAAGTTTTTTTTGCTGCTGTAGTAGGGGTGTTTTCAGAAACAAAATGCTTCTGTAGGTGATCCAATTGAAAAGAAGTTTTCATCTGTCGGGGGATGGCCTAAATGAAAGCACCTTCTTCCACCAGTACCTATGTTTAACTGGAGTAGCCTTAAATCAGTAAATAAGTAATCAAATATTTTACCTGTACATCCATCCATGCATATTCTTCTTCTTTCAGTACCTGAGCTGACATTAGTGGAGTCTGTGGTACTACTTGATGGTCCTAGGACAGAAATAAGTTTGTTTTTTATTCTAATTTCCAAATATCATTATATGAATACATTTTGAATGTATTTGTTGATTGGTTTATAAGACTTTCACATATCACTTAACTCTTTACCACAGAATATTATTTTGGGCTTGTCCAAATCCAAAGCATTTGAAGATGAAATACATCAAAAATGGTTAAATTGGTGGAATTTGTCATTTTGACACATTTTACAGACGTCACATCAAACATGACTCAAATGATTGGATTGTCTATGATGAGGTAGAAAACATTGTGGGAAAAGGAGAAAATGCATTTTTTCCCACAATTTGCTTGTTAATGAGAACAAGTGTGCGAATTTTTTTTTTGAAATCCATTGATAAATGTAGAAGTTGTGCTCCGGACAAGGTCAATTTAAACATTTGACCTTCAACTGTGACCTTCACCTTGGGCGTATCGAAACAAACTTTTCGGATGACACTAGTACTTGTTAAGGAGAACAAGTGTGCGAAGTTTTTTTGAAATCCATTGATAAATGTAAAAGTTATGCTCCAGATAAGGTCAATTTTAACATTCGTCCTTCAAGTGTGACTTTGACCTTGGGCGTATCGAAACAAACATTTCGCATGACACTGGTACTTGTTAAGGAGAACAATTGTGCGAAATTATTTTGAAATCCATTAATAAATGTAGAAGTTATGCTCCGGACAAGAATGGGGCACACACACTAACACACGCACTAACACACACACAGACGGACACAGGTAACTCTATATGCCCCCCCCCCCCCATTTCATGGCAGGGGCATAAAAAGGAGAAAATACTGGTAACTAGCATTTTCTCCTTTTCCCACAATGTTTTCTACCTCATCAAACAAAGCTTGCACCATCTGAGCCACATTTAAATTGTTGTCTGCAAATGCTTTGAATTTGGACAAGTCTACATTTTTGTTGTTTGGTAAAGAGTTAGCAAAATTATCAATTTGCAGCAAAGATGTAAGAAATCCCCATTAACTCATTATCAAACAACAAACTTTTGGACTTTAAAGCCCCTGTTAAGTCCAAACATAGGTAATTTTCGCTGTTTATAACTCGAAAATATATCGGATAACCCATCACAACACACATATATAAGATCGGAGAAAACTCGAACGTGTCAGTTACTGCATTAGTTGCCGTGAAATACGGGTGCAAAAATGCATGGAGAAGCCCGTCGGTTTCAGGGACGCCATTGATCGAGACAAGCTTCATTATCGTTCGTGTATATTCAAACTAGGCCTTCGAGAACGTCACATGATACCATTGCATTTCATTAGTGCTACACACGACTACTGTTTACACTTCCAGTAGTATGTCATCGGAGAGTAAGATTGCTCATTCTGAACCTGTTTTCTTATTAAGATGTAGTAAACTCTTCCTGTATTGATGATAAATGAATAAGTGATTATCAGCCTGTGTCGTCGTTTTGTTTACAATGTCGATAAACTTACGTTAGAATGGGGACAAAAAGATCAAGTGAATAAAGGGTTTGTTTCGGCACCTTGAATGATCACGTGATGTTTATGTCACTATCACGTCACTGCGGAGATTTACGACGAAAAATCGGCTTATCATTGGCGATCATCGATGTAAACAAACAGATAATGCGGCATGGTAGGAATTGTTCTAGTTTCAAAATTCTTTTTTCTGCCATTGACTGGAACTTTTACAAACTGCACCTTAACATATCGTGCAAGTCATAATAATCGCCATATTTTTACATGGTAAAAATGAAATTTACTTTTATTTTATAAACAGGCCTTTTTACATTTGGACTTCACTGAGACTTTAAGAAATCCTAGGCTTTTGCAGACAACAATTGCAAAAAGTCTGAAATGGTAAAAATTTTCTTTGAAGGGATAGAACACGGAAAGGGAGAAAATACTGGATATAAAAATTTTCTTCTCTTTCCAAAATGTGTTTAAAAATCTCTTCCTCAAGGTCATTAACTCTTTACCAAGCGACAAAATTTTGGACTGGACCAAATTCAAAGCATCTGCAGACAACAAATTAAACCTTGTTACTATGATGATTTCTGACTTTGATAGGGTAGAAAATTTTGTGGGAAAAGGAGAAAATGCTGGTCACCAGCATTTTCTCCTTTTCCCACAATGTTTTCTATAGGCTTCTTTCTCAGGGTCATTAAAAGTCGGGATTGTGTGGTAAAGAGTTAAACTATGGACTGTCTGGTAAAGAGATAAGAAAAGCATGTTGTGTCAAACTCACTGCTATCCATTTGTTTCTCATGACTCCTTCAATGGTCAACCTCTCCTCTGGCACTGTTTTTAACAAACCTCTTATCAAATCTTTTGCTGAAACAGAACCACATCACATTACATGACTTGTTGAGGAAACTCAGTTATTAACATGTTTAAAAACCCTCAATAATTCTGTTGTAATTTCTTTACCTAACAAAAACATTTTAACTCTATACCAACAATGAAAATTTGGACTCAAACCAAATTAAAAGCATTGGCAGACAACAATTTAGATGTGATGATTTCTGTCTTTGATAGGGTAGAAAGCATTCTGGGAAAAGGTGAAAATACTGGTTACAAGTATTTTCTTTTATCCAATAATGTTTTCAAAAGTTATCTCTGTCTTGGTCATTAAAAGCCGGTATTGTGTGGTAAAGGTTGGATCACTGCCCTACTGAAAGTATTTGCATACAACCTTTCAATACGATCCTTATCATATGGTTTGAGTCTGAAAAGGGCAGAAACCTTGGTGGGAAAAGATCTAAAATTTTTAAGTCTGTTAAAGAGTTAACCATAGGTCAGAGGTAATAAGGGTGAGGCAGGGCTTAGAGGTATGAAGCCAGCCATTTCTGCACAAGTTCAGAGGCTGGACCAAACAAGCGGATAGTATGGATCCAAGATCAGACTACATGTGCTGTGCAATCTGATCTTGATCTGTGCCACCTTTAAAAGCCTCTGTTTTCCCCTATGGGACTGAAATGTAAAAGATATAAAATCTTACCATCTTTTGACACTCTGCTCCACTCAGGATTGGGAAATTCATACTGTCCATTCCGTATACGTTTTTTCATACCGGGAGAAATAGCTGCACCATGATTACTATAAAAGGGTGGGTAACCACATAACCTAAACAGAAATGATGAAAAAGCCATGAAACTATTTGAGAACATTGTAGTAACTAGTACCATTGCTAGAGACCCACTGAAAAAATTATTTGCATAGGAAAAATTAAGTATGGCTCAAAAATGTATCTTTGAAAAGAATAGAAAACATTGAAGGAAAAGGAGAAAATGCCGGTTAACAGCATTTTTTCCTTTTCCCAAAATGTTTTCAAAAGTCTTCCTCTTCAAGGTCTATATAAGCCAGGATTATTTGTTAAAGGATTAAAAATACTACATACAGCATTCTTCCCAAACAAGTGGCTATCAAACACAAATGTGACTCTAGCTAAAATAATGTCTTGCATGAAGAGATGGATAAATTCTTTAGCACCGACTTTTATTCCTCAAATTGAAAAAAAAAAAACTGCCAGGCTTGAATTCAGTCCAAAAACTTACCAAGCATTGTGATTGTCCTACTATGGCATGCATAGCTTTCCAAAGGAGATGCTTTTTCTTGCCTGAGCCATCATAATGCCTTCAAAAATACTGTGCTGTATCTCAATTAATTGTACAATTTCTGTACTTCAATGCTATATGTGCTGGTCAGTTTATTTTTTTTTTAAACCAAAACACTGTAAAAAGTTTCAAACCAAGTCAGCATGTGCAGACTGCACAGGCTGACCTGGGTCAATACTTTTAGCAAATGCATTAGACCCCCTTTCACAGAGCATTGTCATAATTACAATTATGGCTAAAATTAAAGAAAATGTATTTTTTACTTACAATATATACATTATAACTCCTAAGGACCACATGTCACATGATCTGTCATACTTCTCTGGTCCCAACACTTCAGGGGCTAGAAAAGACAAAACCAAAAGCTCTAGATTTGTAATATACAGCTGTTTGAATATGCAGTGGTAGGAGCTAAATGATAAATCTGGGGTAATGAGCAAAATAGACTGATCTTGATAATACATTAGTTTTAAATGGGTTCAAGTTCTTGCTGATGTGAATGAATTGTTAAAGTTTCATAAGGATAGGACCACAAATGTCAACTTTATTCTGTAAACTAGAAAAATTCTAAGAAACCATGCCATTAGATAAACTCTCCTGGCTTTCAGTCTGTAGACCTACACTTAAAAGACAAAAAGAAATGAGCCGTGCTCTGTGAAAAGGGGGCTTAATTCATCTGCGAAAAGTATCAACCCAGGTCAGCCTGTGCAGTCCATGCAGACTGACCTGGGCCGAAACTTTTCGCTATTGGTCAATTTTCTGTTTGTCAAAGGAACAATCTACCTCATGATTAGGTTGGTTGTTTAAAAAAGTGGCTATTGTGGATCCATAATTGTGTGATGACTTGCCTGGCATTATGTATCACAGAGGTGCATTAAGCCCCCTTTTGCCAGAGCATGGCTCAAATACTATAAGAACCTAGCACTGTAAATAGGGGATAGCATGCATCTGCTACAAGTATCAACTTAGGTCAGCCTGGGCGGTCAGCGCAGGGTAACGAGGGTCAAAACTTTTTGTTCTTTGCCAATTTTCTGTTTCCAGAGGAAAAGTCTACCTCATAATTCAGTCTGTTATTAGAAAAAATGAAATTTATGGATCCATAAATATATGACGACTTGGTTCATTTAATGCATAATTGAGATGCATCAAACCCCCTTTTGCCAGAGTGCCACTCATACATTTCACTACAAACTTTCTACAACCTACCAACAACAAACAACCTACCCACATAATATGGCGTATAACATGGAGTCTGTAATGATTTATGTGAGGTCAATTCTTTGGCAAAACCAAAATCTGTAAGCTTGATAACTCCATCTGGACCTTTCTTTGAATATAACAAATTTTCAGGCTGAAAAGAAAACAAGAGCAGAGAGTATTTACCCTTTCAAAACTAATTGCACTGATGTGATGATGGAAGTACTTCAAAAGTTCAGTAAAAAAATAATTTCTGACGAGATCCAAATGAGGTGGGAGTTTTGAATATTCAGTTCAGTTTCAAAGAGAGAAAATCCTCACAGTTCAGGTTCAAAGAGAGAAAATCCTCCAAAATAGTTGGGGACAGTAGGTGAGACATAAGCACATAAAATGCTTTGTAATCACTTGATAATTTCATGAACCTGAAATGCTTCAAAACCTTGAACAGTATATTTCTTTTACCACTCTTTTTGCAGTTAGCGTTACTGTACAGGTAAGACATTCTATGCCCCTATGGTTGAAAACTTTGTAAAAACAATGTGGGAAGAGTAATTGTGATATTTAGAAGACACCAGCTCTTTTCTCTATGTTTTCCAAAGTGTTTGACAACATTTTCTTTCCCCCTTTCAATCTTCACCACATAATTCCCAGTTTCAACAATCCCTAAGAAAAAAAGCTTTGGAACACCTGGTAGGAAAAGGAGAAAATGATGGTAACCAGCATTTTCTCCTTTTCCCACCATGTTTTCAACCCAATCATAGACAAAAACCACTGTTTGGCACACATTAAATTTGTCGTCAGCAAATACTTTCAATTTGGACAAGGCTTTTTTTGTTGTATGGTAAAGGCCTAACTCAAATATCAGTCCTTGTGTGTATGGTGATAAGTTTCTGGAACAGTAGGTTTTAGGTCTCTCAAGTAAGGGGTTAAACGGCTGGTAACACAAACATATAATATGAGTCAACAAAAGCAGAAATTCAAGGCCAACAGCAACTACTAGTAAGTGTTATGCATGTATGTTTAAGGAAATAGAAAATTAATTTGCATATCAGCCATGCTCTGTGAAAAGGAGGCTCAATACATCTGCAAAAAGTATCAACCCATGTCAGCAGTCCAAGGTGGTTGACATTGGTCAAAACTTTTTACTTTCGGTCCATTTCCTCCATGTTATAAGATTATTCTACCTTCAGACTTCAGATCCAGTTGATTGCTAGAATAAATGGATTTCATGAATCCATAATCATGTGATGACTTGCTTTGTATAATTCATCAGAGAGATGCATTAAACCCCTTTGCCACAGCACTGCTCATATACAAGTAGATTTATGGCTGTATTGGACAAGTAGAACATTCGGAAGTAACCATATGGCCTGCAACACGCGAAAAGGGGCATTCGGACCTTTGCGTAAAGTGTAGTCTCGGATCAGCCTGCGCAGTCCGCGCAGGCTAATCCGAAACGACACTTTCCGTTTTTATGTAATTTTCTGTTTTGCGGAAGTCTACTGTATCACAAAATCTAATGTAGTCGTAATGTGCCGTCTCGGATTAGCCTGCGCGGACTGCGCAGGCTGATCCAAGACGACACTTTACGCAAATGTCCGAATGCCCCTTTTCCTGTGTTGCAGACCATATCATATCATCGATCAGGCCCTTAACTCTTTACTGCAAAAAAAATAGTACAGTATTCTTGTCTGTATTGAAAGCAATTGCAGAAAAAAAATAGATGTGGCTAAATTAATAGGATATCCTGAAACAGATTAAAAAAAAAAACATGGTGAGAAAAGGAGAAAATGCTGGTTACTAGCATTTTCTCCTTTTCTCACTATGTTTTTGGAAGTCCTCTCACCTAAGGCCATAAGAACATGTGATCATTAGGTATAGGGTTAATAATTTATGAATATTCATAACTTACCTTCAAATCTCTGTGGGCAATATTCATGGAATGTAAGAAGTGAATGGCTTTAGCTATGTCGCTGATAATGGCAGCTGCCTCTGAAATTACAGATGGAGAAAAAATATAGTATGCTTTATTTTCATCTACTCTGGCCAAAAACAAATGTCACAGTAGAAACTGTTTTCAAAACATATCAAATAAATGTACTCTTAGTTTGTTCACTCTTTTCTATCATTCTTTTTAACTATGAACCCCCTCTTTTTAAAGAGTCCAAAATCTGGGATGGTAAACCCATTACCACACAATCCTGAGTTTTGACAATTCTGAAGAAGACAGCTTTTGAAAACATTGTGGGGAAACGAAAAAATGCTGGTAACCAGCATCAGTCTCTCCTTTTACCAAAATGTTTATACCATATCAAACACAAATTCCATCATTTGACCCACATTTAAACTGTCTTCTGCAAGAGCTTTCAATTTGGCCAAATCTGAATTTTTGTCAAGGGCTAAATGGTATCATTTTAGCCACATCACGGTGACACTTAACCCTTTACCGCACAATGCCAACTTTTAACGACCCTGGGAGAGATGCCTCTTGAAACATTGTGGGAAAAGGAGAAAATACTGGTAAACAGCATTTTCTCCTTTTCCCACAATGTTTTTTATCCTATCTAAGAACAAGAGGGCTATGATAGCCCTGAAGTCACTCACCTGAGTCTTTTGACCAAACATGACCCACTTTCAATCTCTTTGGATATTATGACAAACATTCTACCAAGCTTTCATAATTATTGAACTGAAAATTTGGCCTCTAGCTTGTACACAAGCTTTTTCTAGAATTTCTCTCAGTGACCTACTTTTTTGCCAAACATAGCCCTTGTAGATATTATCAAAACAAAGATTCTGATAACCTTTCATGAGTATTGGACAGAAAATGTGGCCTTTAGAGTGTACACAAGGTTTTTCCAAGGTTTGACATGGCAACCTAGTTTTTTACCTATTTTACCCATTTTCAATTTCATCATACTGATCATTAAGAAAATATTCTGACTAATTTGCATAAGTATTCGACAGAAAATGATGACTCCAGAGCTACACAAGCTATTATAAAGATTTAACTGGAGACCTAGTTTTTGACCCTACATGAACCATTTTCAAACTCAGTCAAGATATCATTAAGACAAACATTCTGACCAACTTTCATGAATATTTGACTGAAAATGTGGCCTCTAGAGGGTACAGAAGGTTTTTGTAAGATTTGACCCAGTAACCTAGTTTATGACCCGACATGACCCATTTTCAAACTATACCTAGAAATCACCAAGACAAACATTCTGACCAGATATCATGAGTATTGCACCAAAAATGTGGCCTCTGTAACGTACACAAGGTTTTTTAGATTTGACCTAGTGACTTAGTGTTTGACCCGACATGACCCGTTTTTGAACATGTCCGAGATATCATCAAGACAAACATTCTGACCAATTTTCAAGAGGTTTGGACTGAAAAAGTGGCCTCTAGAGCGTACACAAGGTTTTTCTATGATTTGACCTAGTGACCTAGTTTTTGGCCCAACATGACCCGTTTTCAAACTCGTCTGAGATATCATCAAGGCAAACATTATGACCAACTTTTAAGAATTTTGGACAGAAAATGTGGCCTCTAGAGTGTACACAAGGTTTTTCTAAGATTTGGCCTAGCGACCTAGTTTTTGACTTGTCCAAGATATTATCAAGACATACATACTGACCAAGTTTCATGAGTATCAGACTGAAAATGTGGCCTCTAGATCATACACAAGGTAAAAGTTGAAGACGCAAGACGGATTACAGCACGATCACAAAAGCTCACCTTGAGCACTTTGAGCTCAGTTGAGCTAAAAATTGACCTATTTAAGCCACACTGAAATGTCATCTGCAAATGCTCACAATTTTGAAGAAAAGGATAGAATTTTGTTGTCTGGTAAATGGTTAACTTTTTAACTCTTTAACTTTTTAACCAAACAACAAAATTTGAATTGTCCAAACCAAAAGCATTTGCAGTAGACAAATAAATGTGGCTCATTACACATGTAATGGGACCAGACTAAATTGAGGGCATTTGCAGGTGACAAATTAAATGTTGCTAAAATCAGGATTGCGGTCTATGGTAGGGCTGAAACATAGTGGGAAAGTGAGAATATGTTGGTCACCAGCATTTTCTTCTTTTCTCATACATAATGTTTTCAGAAGGATCCTTCCTCAGGGTTGTTAAAACTTGTGATTGTTTCGTAAAGGGTTATTCTTAAAATCCTATGACAAAGACCAGGAAAGGAAAATAGAAATCATAAACTTAGAAAACATTGTGGTAAATGTAGAAACCAGCATTTTCTTCTTTTCCCTAAATGTTTTCTAGTCTTTCAAAGACATTACCCATCATTTGAACCACATATGTCACCTGCAAATACTTTCCATATTCTAATGATTGGTTCTAAAATTTTGTTGTGGTAAAGAGTTAAATGTCATCTGCATCATATAGACCAGAAAGTGTCTGTATGATATTTATTAGATAATAATACAGTGTAGTGTCACTATCATATTCTCATTCACACATCGCAATCTAGGCCCCTCTTCAGACAACACAAAATGGGACATCTTACACAGAAATACTCTTCAACAATGCCTTGTTTTTACAACTCTTAGGAAGAAGCTAATAGAAAACATTGTGGGAAAAGGAGAAAATGCTGATTACTGGCATTTTCTCTATGTTCCACATTGTTGCTCAGACATTGAAAGACATTTCCCCCCATTTCAGCCATATTGAAATTGACTTCTGCAAATGCTTTCAAAATGGATGAGTCTAAAACAGTTGTATGGTAAAACATTAAGGAGTGAAAAATTTGGAAGTTGTTGTGGGAGAAGAAGCAATCTCTTGTGACAAGCACCTGTAACTTTTTTCCAAGTGTTCAAAGTTGCCTAGCACTGGGTCAAAAAAAGGCAAAATGAAATGGGGCAAAGGTGTTTTACTGTCTTGTCACCTGATATACATGTATTGTATATGATCTTTCTAACATAGCTATCTCTTAGCAACCAGGAGAAAATGACACATTTTGTCTATGAGCTGGTAGAAAACATTGTAGGAAATAAAGAAAATGCTAGTTGCCAGCATTTTCTCCTTTTCCAACAAAGTTTTAAAATGCTTTCCTTTTCAGGGTTGTTCCAACTTTGGAATGTGTGGTAGACAGTTAAGTGTATCTTCATTTTGCAAAAAAAAACCTGATCTGATTTCAAAACATACTTTTGTGATACCACGTAACAAGGAAGATGCATGATGAAAATATTGTATCAAGTCAATTGTTTTAGCTCTTTACAAAACGACAAAATTTTATGCCTGACCAAATTGAAAGCATTTGCAGTTGACAACTTAATGTAGCTCAAATGATGATTTCTGTCTTTGATAGGGTAGAAAACAATGTGGGAAAAGGAGAAAATGCTGGTTACCAGCATTTTCTCCTTTTCCCACAATGTTTTCAAAAGCCTTCTCCTTCAGAGTCCTTAGAACTTGGGATTATATGGTAAAGAGTTAATGTATATGTACATGTGCCCAAACATTGTTGACTAATGAATATACAACATAAACAATTAGGGTCAACATTTCCCTCATCACACGTTACAAATATCACTCTCTAAATAGGACTCAACATGTAGTTAAAGGCTTTTACAAATGTTGTTGGAAAAGGAGAAATAACTTGTTATAGGCTGTTGCTTCTTTTCTCAAACAATTTTCACTATCAAAAAAATGAACATAAGTTTTAGTATTTAACATATACTTAAAGTGGTGTTTTTACAGATAGTCTATAATATGGAAATGGGCTACCGGTAACTCTTAACTCTTTACCAAACGACAAAATTGTAGACCTGTTAAAATTGAAAGCATTTGCAGACGACAAAAAAAAGGTGGCTCAAAAATTGAAATTTGTTTTGGGAAGGGTCGTTAAAAAGTCGGGATTGTGTGGTAAAGTATTAACCAAACAACAAAATTTCACACTAGTCCACGTTGAAAGCATTCATTTTGCTGACAACTTATTTAACCCTTTACCACACAATCCCAACCTTTAACGACCCTAAGAAAGAAGCCTTTTGAAAACATGGTGGGAAAAGGAGAAAATGCTGGTAACCAGCATTTTCTCCTTTTCCCACAATGTTTTCTACCCTTCCCAAAACAAATTCAAATTTTCAGTCACTTTTATTTTGTCGTCTGCAAATGCTTTCACTTTGGACCAGTCTATAATTTTGTCGTTTGGTAAAGAGTTGATATGGCTCAAATGATAGGACTTGTGCTTCAAAGGGTAAAAAACATGGTGGAGAAAAAGAGAAAATGCTAGTTACCAGCATTTTTCCTTTTCCCACAATATTATCAAAAACCTTTTCACCTGGGGTAGTTAACACTTGGTAATGGGTTAAGTATATTTTTCCTCATACATGTTAGATTTTAAGATTTTCATGCTTGAATAAGCCCTGAGTAATTGTTATTCATGAATGTTTTGGGCCTATCCCAAACAGAAGTATTTTGTACAGTAGAATATAGTAAACCTAGGCTGTGATAAGATTTGAATATATTTGAGCTGTGCTCTTATAATGGAGGTTTAATGCATCTTAGAAATGCATCACACAAGCAAGTCATCACATAATATGGTTCAAATTTTGTCAAACATCCAACTGAATCACAATGTAGAATGGGTCCTTTGGCATGCATAAAAATTTACCAACAAGGCAACTACAGAAAGTTAAGACCCAGGTCAGTCTGCATGGCCTGTGCAGGCTGTTAATGGTCTATACTTTTTTTGAAGATGCACTGAACCACCTTTCACTGTGCTTAACTCTTTTGTTTGAGGAAAGAAAAAGTCACTCTCTCCTTTTCCTGATGACATGTTTGCTGATGTAGCTCCATACCTTATGAGAGACATGAGTGAAGAAATAACTCGAAAGTAAAGTTTCACTAAACTTTTACCAAACAACAAAATTTTGAACTTAGCCATATTTAACCATTTCCAAGACAATCCCCTGTTTCACAACCTTGAGTAAGAAACCTTCTGAAAACATCATGAAAAAGGGACAAAATGCTTGTAACCAGCATAAACTGTTATCTCTTTCCCAAATGATAAAATTTTGAATCTAACTGACAGCATTTGCAGATGACAAAATGAATTAAACTCAAAATTACAATCTGTAGTTGGAATGATATACAACATTAAGGGAAATGGAAAAATGGGTGCTTACCAGCATTTTCTCCTGTTCCCACAATGTTTTCAAAAGCCTCCTTTTTTAGGGTCATTAGAACTTAGGATTGTGTGGTAAAGGGTTAAAGAGCTACATAAAATTTACAGACTGATTTAGTGAATTTAATCCTTTGCCACACAATCCCAAGAACCTGAACCCTGAAAGGAAAGGCTTTTGAAAACTTTGTGGGAAAGGAGAAAATGCTGGTAACCAGCATTTTCTCCTTTCCCAAAGTGTTTTCTACCCTATCACAGACAGAAATCATCATTTTGAGCTACTTTTAATTTGTCGTCTGCAAATACTTTCAATTTGTTGAGTCCAAAATTTTTTCGTTTGGTAAAGTGTTATTTATTGATAATTTTACTCAAATTATGTTCACTGATGAACATGTTTCCTGCGTTCACCTCTACTACTGTCCTTGAAACAATGTTGAAAGCAGTGTTAAAAACCATTCAATCAATTAAAAAAAATGGTTCTTGGCAAAGACTCTGCAGGTATCTTACAAGAATACCGCAGGCATGAAAAATTATGAACATACATGAAAATATGATTCATACTTATAGATGTGTGACAAATAAAACATCTGCAGAATGTAAATTTATGAAAATTGTGTAAACATACACCCTTTCCCCTAGGACAAATCTCAGACTCTTCCAAACTGATAGCATCTGCAAACAACAAATCTTGTATCAGTTCAAATGTACTCAAGTTATCTGACAGGTCAGAAAACATTTTGGTGAATGGAAAAAATGCTGGTAGCCAGTATTTTCTGTGATTTCCATATTGTTTTTAAAAGCCTTTTTACTTTTTGCTCGAGGTCACTAGAACTCGGGATTGCTTTGTGAGGGTTAAACTTAACTATGGTACTCTAACAAATAAGCTTAAAGATGTTTTCCAAAGTAATCCCATACACCTAAAGAGGCATCATACCAGATTTCATTTCCTAATTCTTTCAAAAAATCGTAACAACGACTGCCAATTCTGACTGGCGTGCAAAGATGACTTGACTTTAAAAGTAAGACTGACTTAAAAGACATGAAAAAAGTAATAGGAATTACTCATGTTTTGTTAGGGTTTTTTATCTACACATTTTCCTCTTCCATCAGTTACAGGATGGCCCTTATTGCATACCACAGTCAATCCCTAGTCTTAACAACCCTAGAGAAGAAGCCTTTTGAAAACATTGTGGGAAAAGGAGAAAATGCTGGTAACCAGCATTTTCTCCTTTTCCCACAATGTTTTCTACCTATCAAAGACAGTAACCATAATTTGCACTACATTTAATTTGTCATCTACAAATGCTTTCAACTTGATCAAGTCCTAAATTTTGTCCGTTTGGTAAAGAATTAAGCCCTTACCATACAATCACAACATAAGCTTTTGAAAGCATTGTTGTAAAATACATGTATGAAAATGCTGGTAACCAGCATTTTCCCCTTTTCCCACAATGTTTTCTACCCATCACAGAATACTTTTGTTATTTGAGCCACCTTTAATATGTCATCGTCAAATGCTTTCAATTTGGACATGTTCAAAATTTCGCCGTTTGGTTTAGAGTTTACAAAGCATCAATACATTTTGAACATGGAAGAATGGTAGTTCTGAGATAGCTCTGTTAGTATGGTCTCTGGATATTGTTTTGAAGGTCATTGGTTTTGAATCTCAATGGAGGCAAATTACTTTGTAAGTTTTTTCCTCTTTCCCTAACTCTTAACGAAGAGTGAAACAATCATCTCTTTATAATTTTTCCTTACAAAAGATCACTCTTTCCTCTTCCTCCCTTCCCCTTCCAAAAAAAAAATAGTTTTGGGTGAAAACCTAGTTTTATGTACCTTTAAGACTGAGTCAAGGGCCGCTTTTAAAAAACATTAAACTATAAATCATATAAAAAGCTTCACTGACTTTAACTACCGGATGTATGAATTTAACCCTGAAAGCATCTCTCACAACTATACTTGCTATTGTGGCCAGTGTAGATAAAGATCAGACTGCACAACATGTGCAGACTGATGTTTAATCTACACTGTCCCCTTTGCTTCAGATGAATATGCAATGATCTAGGTTTTACCTATAGACAAAACATGCCTGCTGGGTTTATCAGGCTATCTTACAGGAATTCTGTGAACTGCTAAATTACTTGTCACTTATTATGTACTGCATAACACTCTTACATGGGCAACATAATATCGCTTGCAACACGCGAAAAGGGGCATTCGGACATTTGCGTAAAGTGTCGTCTCGGATCAGCCTGCGCAGTCAGCGCAGGCTAATCAGAGACGGCACGTTATGACTACATTAGATTTTGTGCTACAGTAGACTTGTGCAAAACAAAATAATTACATAAAAACGGAAAGTGTCGTTTCGGATTAGCCTGCGCGGACTGCTCAGGCTAATGCGAGACGACACTTTACGCAAATGTCCGAATGCCCCTTTTCGCATGTTGCAGGCCATATTATATAGGTATTCTTAAAGGTGCATATTCAAGATCAGACTACAAAAACAGTCTGATCTTGGATCTAGACAGTCAGCTACTATATTCTATACCCATGATCATACTGTCCTTTTTTCCCCCACAGAATTTTACTTTGTCATCAAAATGAGACAAATTCATTCATTTGGCATAAATGTTTAAAAGTCACTCAAACGTCAACCCTTTAACAACTATAGTTGTCTTTGCCACAAGAGCAGATCTAGATCAGACTGAACAAAACATGCAGCCTGATCTTTAAACTAAACTGTCTGCTTTGCTGAAGCATTCTGAACAAGAGCCACTTTGAAATAGCAATCATTTGGGTCTTATTTCTAGAATAAAATTTTTTATTAATGACACCCTCGAAGAGTTAACCTTTCACCACACAACCCCATGTTTTAACAACCCGAGTGATCAGAGCTTTCTGAAAACATTGTGAGAAAAAGAGAAACTGCGTATAACCAGATTTTTCTCCTTTTCCTACATTAATATCTACCCCTTCAATGTTTAATGCCATCATTTTAGCCACTTTTAATCTGCTGTCTGCAAATATGTGTACTTTCAATTTTGATAGATTAAATATTGTTGTCTGGTACAAAGTGAAAAAGGTCAAAATAATAATGTGTGATACTTTATGACTGGCATTACATGTACTCCCACTTAAAAAAATACAATAAGCATTTATCTGCAGGAAGAAAAATGTAACAGTCATTAACTTTATTTGCACATGAAAATACATTATGTCTATTTTATACCAGCAACCTAAGGAGTCAAATCATGTGTAAACTTCCTTGTATGTGGGCCCACTGTCCCTTTACCAAACAAAATTTCAGACATGTCCAACTTGAGAGCATAAATTTGTCACAAGAAATTAAAAGAGGCTAAACTGATCGGATTTGTCTATGAAGGGTTAGAAAACTTTGTGGGAAATCCAAGATAATGCTGGTAACCAGTATTTCTTGCATTCCAACTATGTTTTTAAAAGGCTTCCTCGTAAGGTTTGTTAAAACATATAACTGTTTGGTAGGGCAGTAACCCTTTGAACCCAGAATACACAAAATGGACATTATCAGTGAAGAAGAAAAAATGTATATATTGCAACATGAAGGCTCCTTTTGATGGGAACATCACTACATATCTGAGAGTGAGGAGCAAAGTTCAGATTGCATGTTTTGTGCAGTCTGATCCTAGTCTACGTTGTCCACAAACACAACAAAAAATGTGGAAACCCTTTACCACACAATGTCTAGTTTTAACGACCCCATGAAAATGGACTTTTGAAAACAATTTGAGAGAAGGAGAAAATGCTGGTAACCAGCATTTTCTCCTTTTCCCACTTTGTTTTCTACCTTGTCAAGGAGCTATCCCTTATTTATAGTCTGCAAATGCTTTCAATTTGGACAAGCTTAAAATTTCATTGTTTGGTAAACGGCTAAGATTTTAACAAATTACCTCCCTACATAAATATGCAGCTGGCGTTCTTGTATTTCGGTACTGTATAACTCTCATGAATTCAGGTTTAACCTCTTTACCCCAAAATCCCGAGTTTCAATGGCTGTTTTCGGAAACGTTTTCTGTATGCTTTCTCTTTTGAATAAATCAGAGTTTTAATGCATGTGAGTGTCTGTGCTCTTTAATATGATAATGCATCTTTATTCTGTAATAAAATGCAGTAAGTATTTGCATTTAAAGTCTTAGTAAATTATCAGTCAGTGGGAGTCCAAAATTTTATCATTTGGTATTGATATATTACCAAACTTTGGAGGACTCCTTAGATCTATGCTACATTATGATAATCTGAAGATAAACTCTTTAAAATCTGATAAAATTATGAACTCATCCAAATTAAAAACATCTGCAGAAAAAAGATAAAATTGGGCTAAAATGATGAAATTTCCCTTTCAAAGGGCACAAAACATAGTGGGAAAAGGATAAAATACTTGATACCAGCATTTCCTCCTTTTCCCTCGATTTTTTTCCAACAGCCTTTTTCCTCGTGGTCATTAAAACACAAAATTGTTAGGTATAGGGTTAATTCTAAGGAAAAGTCATCAATGCTCACCTCTTTCAGTGAATGCTGAATCAGCTCTTTCTTGTATTCGGCTAAACAGTTCTCCTCCCTCCATACTGTTAAACAGAAAACAAAATATTTATTCAAAGCTTTTGATTGGAATCAGATTTTTTTCATCCCAACACTAAGCACATTTAACATGCTAAGAAGTAGCTTTACAAATAATTTATTTCTTTGTTACCTCTTAAACAAATCTGCAGTAAACAGAACTTTAAAAATATTCAGGCTAAACTTTTACCACCCTTTAGAAGGAAGCTTCAATAACCAGCATTTTCTCCTGTTTCCACAAAGTTTTCTATCCTTTTACAAACAAATCTCATCACCTGGTACACATTTTTATCTGCAGATTTAATGCTGTCAGTCTTGATCAGTCTAAAAGTTTCACTATGGTACCCCTACAATGCACATAATTATTGAGATAAACTGATGCTGCTTTCAACATTTTTTCAGTCATATCACAGTGACAGTCACAGCTCACTCATTTATGTGTGTCCTTGATTTCACTAGATCTAGGCAAGTGCCCTAAAATGTCTTGCCAAGCAATCCCCCCCATGAAAATCCAGTGGCTTGAGCAAGAATCAAACCCAGGGCCTCCCACCTGCTAATGCTACACCTTCACCATTTCAGTCACACAGGACCGAATAATGACTGAGAAGCATTACCTTAGCTTTACCCATGACCACACAATCCTACAGTGCAATGTTGGTATCTAGCATTTTCTCCTTTTTCCAAAATGTTTTCTACCCTTTAAAAAAAGCATATTTCACATTTTTAGTCATATGTTTGTTTTCTGCAAAATTTCATGTTTTCAATTTGAACCTGTGTAAACTTTCCTTGTGTGGAAAAGAATCAATCTTTTACTAAACAAAAAGCAATCTCTTTTTTTTAATTTGACACACAACCCAGATCCCCTCCCCTTCGGCCACCAAAAATATGGACCTGAGGCTGTGACTACTAGCTCACCATTCCATGACAACCAGTAAGCATTTTTGTCCCCCGTAAACATTCTCGTACACATCTATGATGTTCACAATGTGTCTGCAACCTGAGGCTCTCCAGTGAAGATCTATTTCACGTCGGGCTTTTGGCACATCTCGAAGAACCTGAAATTTAAGAAAAAAAAAATCTTTTATCAAATACTTGGGCCCATACACTCTAATAAACAGTATCTTCTCCTTTAATGCCGTTATCAAAATTCCTAGCAAAATACCAATATATACAAGTAGATAAAGCTTTCTACACAACTGTATAAACTTGATTATTTTCAATGAAGAGGTGCTAATTTGAACGTTCAAATAACAGGATGGTCCTTTTGCAGTTGTAACTCCCGTTTTTATCTCATTAGCTACGATGTCATCATACTGATTGAATATAAATCCTCATACTCAACCAACATCATAGAAAATTAATAGGCTACATAGCCTCTTACACTTGTGGGAGTGTAGGGAAAAGGAAAAAATGAATGTAACCAGATTTTACTTTCTCACAATGTTTTTCTATCCTTTCAAACATGAATTTCTATTTTTGAGTCATGCTTATTTTGTCACCTGAAAAAACTTCCAATTTCAACTACCAGTAGTCTTTAATTTTGTTGTTTGTCAAGGAGTTGCAGAAATATCATTGGAAAAAAAATTCTTACATATTTTATTTAACGGATGATTTACCAGCTATTTGCCTCCTCAACCCTTTACCACACAATCCCGACTTTAAACAACCCTGAGAAATAAGGCTTTTGAAACAATGTGGGAAAAGGAGAAAATGCTGATAACCAACATTTTCTCCTTTTCCTGCAAAGTTTTCTACCCTTCCTAAAACAATTTTCAATTTTTGAGTCCCATTTACTTTGTCGTCTGCAAATGCTTTCAATTTGGAATGGACTAAAATTTGCCATTTGGTAAAGAGTTAATTCAGTGTCATTGTTGGTGAGTTTGGTGGTATCATAAACATCTGAATTGCTTCCTTTAAACACTTTACCAAACGACAAAATTCTGAACACGACCAAATACATGTTACCATGTAGGAAGTGTTCGCAGATGACAAATTGAATGTAGCTCGAAAGACTTTTGTCTATGACAGGGTAGAAAACACTAGGGTGGCAAAGGAAAAAATGCTGGTTTGTAGCATTTTCTCCTTTTCCCACAATGTTTTCAACAGCCTTGTTCTTCAGGGTTGTTAAAAGTTGTTATTGTGTGTTAATTAAAGGATTAATGATAATTCTATACTAAAACTATGGTTAAAGTTATTTGACACTTTACCACAAAATCCTGTCTTTTCACTCTTTACCACACAATCCTGACTTTTAACGACCCTGAGAAAGAGGCCTTTTGAAAACATTGTTGGAAAAGGGGAAAATGCTGGTAACCAGCATTTTCTCCTTCTCCCACAATGCTTTCTAACCTTCCCAATACAAATTTAAATTTTCAAGTCACATTTACAGTCATCTGCAAATGCTTTCAATTTGGACAAGCCTAAAATTTTGTCGTTAGGTAAAGAGTTAACTATTTACCAAACAACAAAATTTTGGACTCAACAATATTGAAACCATGTGCGGAGGACAAAATAAATGTAGCTCAATGATGATTTCTGTTTTAGAGTAGAAAACAATGAGGGAAAAAGAGATAAAAATTTTGGTTACCAGCATTTTTTTCCTTTTTTAAAATGTTTTCAAAAGCATTCTTTCTTCATGGTCATAAAAATTCAGCATTCTTTGGTAAAGGGTGAATGATCCTGAAGAAAAACGGTTTAGAAAAAAATCTGATAGAAAAGCACGATAACAGGAAGGCTTCTGAAAACAATGTAAGAAAAAGAGAAAAATGTCCAGCAGAATGCAAAAATGCTGGTAATGAGCAGTTTCTCCTTTTCCCACAGTATTTTCTTCTCTTCCAGAAGCAAATATTCTATCATTTGAGCCAGATTTAATTTGTTGTCTGCAAATGCTTTCAATCTGGATAAGATTAAAATTTTGTGGTCTCTTTAAACTCTTTGCCATGCAATTCAGAGTTAAAACTACCCTACGAAAGGAGGCTTTGGAAAATAGTGGAAACAGGAGAAAATGCTGGAAACAAGCATTTTCTCAATTTCCCACAATTTTTTTTACACTATCAAAGATAGGAATTATTTGAGCTAAAAATAATCTGTCGACTGCAAATGCTTTCAATTCAGTCCAAACTTTTGTCATGTGATGATGAATTAACCCTTTCCCACTCAATGACGACTTTTCACGACCCTGAGGAAGAAGCCTTTTGAAAACATTGTGGTAAAAGGAGAAAATACTGGTAACCAGCATTTTCTCCTTTTCCCACAAAGTTTTCTACCCTATCAAAGAAAAATTACATCGTTATGAAATAGTTGACAGGAAATGCTTTGATTGATTGAATTTGTGTTTATTCATCATCGCCACCGGTTGCCCATATGGGCGACGCCCCCTGAAGGCTGTTAGTATTGTTACGGGGGATAGTGCAGATACAGGACGAAACCCATCCTAAGTTTCGCCTGGTTCTTTAACATGCTCGGTGTATAGCACCGTCACACGGGACCTCGGTTTAACGTCTCATCCGAAAGACTATTAGTAATTGTAGATGGCCAGCCGTGGGAATCGAACCCACACTCTCATGTTCACGAGTCTTACGCTCTACCAACTGAGCCATGCGGGCTGACCAGCAAATGCTTTCAATTTGGATCGGTCTAAAATTTTGCCTTATGGAACCCTGGGAAAAGGGTTAAAGACTTAATGACACCATAAAAATAAAGTGTTTTGACAAGGAAGGATGTCTAACCTTTTCATCAATTTTTATTAAGAAAGGATGTCAAAGATTTAACAAAACAACAATTCAGACAAGTTGATGGCTGTCTCTCCGTCATATGTGATAAAATAGACTATCATGTTTTTATTAGTCCTCAGACCCACAAAAAAGTGAAATTGGTAGGTTCATTTTTAACTCTTTACCGAACGACAAAATTTTTGACAGCACTAGCAGACAGCACAATAAATGTAACTCAAAAATTGAAATTTATTTCCAGCAGGGTAGAAAACATAGTGGGAAAAGGAGAAAATGCTGGTTACCAGCATTTTCTCCTTTTCCCCACAATGTTTTCAATCTCAGGGTCGTAAAAACCAGGGATTGTCTGGGAAAGGGTTAAGTCAGAACAATAATGATACCTGTACTATCATTGTTACAATATACTCTACCAGTGCATGATGTACATGAATGTCGTGAATGTATTCCTAAATTTCAAAGTACCAGTAACTACTACTACTAATTCTATCTACACTAAACAAATATGTCAGACAATATACATGCAGATTCAAGATCAGGCTGCATGTTTCAAGCTGCTTGAAAAAGCAACTGCACCTATCCTGGCTTCTTGGAAGGCTAAAACTGTGAGTTACCTCCTTACCAGACTTCAAAACCTTAGTTTTGTCAGAACTTAACTAAAAAATTGGAATTTGTTCCGAGAAGGTTAAAAGCATAGTGGAAAAAGGAGAAAACACTGCTTTCCCACAATGTTTTCAGAAGCTTTCTTGCTTTGGGTTGTTACAAGTTGCGATAGACTAATGTGGTTAACAGTTAACTTATCAGCTCCCAAGCATAACTTGCAAGAAAAAACTTTGAAAATATCTTTGTAAATATGGATAATATGAACTTGTTCAGTTTGTGAAAGACTGTGGCATAGGGAGCAATTTATTGTTCTGAGCAGTGAGCAATTTCTCCCTTAATCACAATGTTTCTGAAAATTTCCTGTACAAGACATCAGAAGATATCTACATGGGGTAATAAGAGTTTTCAAGTATAAGGTCTACGGCACCTAACTCTCATATTTAAAGACAGAAGCTGCCGAGACTGGCCGAATAGCCTTTACGAAAATGTTGATGTTACACGATATTTACTGATGAGTTAGTGTGTCTACAGCCCCTAACTCTCATATTAAAAGACAGAAGCTGCCAGGATTACGCGAATAGCCCTTATGAAA
This sequence comes from Hippopus hippopus, assembly GCA_946811185.2. Taxonomy (NCBI): domain Eukaryota; kingdom Metazoa; phylum Mollusca; class Bivalvia; order Cardiida; family Cardiidae; genus Hippopus; species Hippopus hippopus. The sequence goes on along the minus strand of OX328102.1, from coordinate 36,401,153 downwards.
ACATCGATGTCTACCAATGAGTTAGGGGCCGTAAACCTTAACTTATCAAAATGCATTACCTCCCTCTAGATGGCATTCTACAAATACACATCTATCTAATTTGGGCATTCTGGGAACAGAACTGGACTACTTTTTAACGTGACAACCGTTACTTTGAATTTCAAACTAAAATAAACGTTTACACAATAAAACGCTACCTGGTGCTATTCATTCAGCTATGATCAGCGAGCATGTAACCTATGCAACGGCCATTTATTAAAACAGCCCCTACAGGCTTGGGTAAATTATTATTAGCTTTGGTCTAGGCCCTACTTTTCCCTAGCATATGGGATCGGTGATGCGTCATAGCAGACAGGTTGAATTTTCGAAGAATATGACATGTGCAGACAACCATCAAAATGAGTTTAGGACAGTTACACTGAGCACAAATTCAGTTATCAACCTAAACCCTTTACAAAACAATCATGTGTTTTTACACCTCTGAGTAAGACAGCATTTGGTAACCTACATTTTCTCAGTTTCCCATTATGTTTTCTTCCATTTCAAAGACATTTTTTTTTAAATTTGTCATCTGCCTAGTGCACATATTCATGCTTTTCTGGAGTTTTGTTTACTAGTAGTTCACACAATGTTCTTCCCAGCCAATGGCTGCTTACCTACATACAATCTAACCATTAAATCTAATCATCAAATAAACAGAGGTGAGACTGGAATGAGTCCTGTCGCAATGACTATCATCAGTTCTCAGAAAGAAATTGCCTGAGCTGGGGATTTGAACCAGCCACCCCCAGATCTCAAGTCCTATACACTACCTAAGATGACGTATCAGTATGAACAGCCTTTGACCCAAGGCAAACAAGACATGAATATGACATTATGACTGATATTCTTGAACATGTTCAGGCTTTTCGTAGCAACCTAACCCCAATCAAGATCCACAAAGCGAAACACTGTGAAGGAAAATATGTTTAATTGGTGTCTAACACTGTTTTACGTTACCTTTCATTATTACGTATATCTGTACTCTTCAATGAAATTGGAGGAAATGAAGATGATATATATACTGTATAAACATAGATAAATTACCAATATATATGGTATAAGAGACAAAAAAACACAAGGGATTTGTCCTCATTGAAAACCATAAACAATAACAGCAAATGCTTTGAAGGCCTCCAAAACATGAAATGCCTTTTCTATCTGTCTTACTCTGTGCAATCTTGCACTCATCAGGGGCAACATTTGGCATGAAGATACAAGAATGATTACAGTTTCATAAAATAAGGATGAAATGATTAAAACTTGGCTGAAAACAAGTACAGGTGTATCTGCACAGGTGAACGCTAAACTCTTTAGCAAACAACAAAATTTAAGACTTGTCCAAATTGAAAGCATTTACAGGGAACAACTAAATGTGACTAAAATGATGGAATTGTATGTGATAGGGTAAAAAGCACTTTAGGAAAAGGGGCATCTTCTACTCCCTAAATGTTTTCAATTATCTCTTTCTTGGGGTCATAATAATGCCGGACTGTGTAGTAAGGGTTCAGGGTGGATACTCTTTATGGGTCAAGTTACATCTATGATCATGACTGGCATAATTATTTAGTTGAAGTTGTCCTATCTCTATACTACCCAAAGATAATATTAGGAAGATTATCCCTTAACTCTTTACCAAACAGTATCTTAGAATTGTCAAAATTGAAAGGATTTGCAGACAAAAAATTAAATCAAACGGTAGGCTGTGTCCATAAAACATTGTTGAAAAAGGAGCAATTACTAGTTACCAGCATTTCTCCTTTTCCCACAATAATTTCAGAGGCATTCTTCTTCAGAGTCCTTAAACCCCAGGATTGTTTAGTAAAAGGGTTAACCACACAATCCAAAAAAATGCTGAAAAAATTGTGGCAGGTGAAAGATACAGATACATGTACATGTCCAAGGTTACTAAGGCTACAATTTTTCAGTAACTGTGAATTTACTGTTTGAATGCTAAGGTCATCATTTCATGCTTTTACAGCCAGTGTTGACCAAGATTAGACTTCATTAAATGTACAGTCTAACCCTGGATCCTCACTGTCAGCTTTTTTCAGAAAAAGCCTCAAAAGTGCAGCATTTGCATCTTTGTTCCTGTATTGACCTTCTACCACATAATCCCAGGTTTAAGAACTTTGAGAAAGAAGGCTTTTTGAAAACAATATGGAAAATGGCAAAAAACTTAGTGTTGGTTATCCCTATTTTCTCCTTTTCCAACGTTTTCTATATTTTCAAAGAAACACCCCACCGTTAAAGTAACATTCAATTTGTAGTCGGCAAATGCTTTACATACAGACTAGTTAAAAACTTTGCTGTGTGATAAATATTTATAATGTTCATTCTATTTATATATTCCCTCCAGGGTTAACCCTTAACCTGCTAACTAAGTTAAATGATCTTTCAAGCTGATATTTAACCCTTAGAGCACCAAATAAACCCAACATTCATATTTTGTGTAGATATTATTATGATAAAACACAATCACAATTTCACAGTTGCTTTTGCCTAGTGCATTTCAGCAGAGCTGACAGTATAGATCAAAGATCAGGCTGCACAGAATGTGCAGCCTGATCTTGATCTATTCTGGCTGCAAAGACATCTATAGTGGTGAAAGGCGCTTTAAGGGTTAAACCCTAAATATTGCTATTTCAAAGGAAGGGGGAATATCTCCTTATCTGACAGTGTCGATCGAAGATCAGACAGCATGTTCTTCGCAATCTAATCTTGATGTACTCTGTCTGTAAAAGGTCATTGGTCGCACTTAGCAGCCTAGGGAATAAAGGGGGTACGGACAAAAGTCCACTAGGTGAAGAGCCCACCGGACAAAAGCCCACTAGGTAAAAAGCCCACTAGGTGAAAAGCCCACTTCTATATAAAATGATGGTATATATTTAAACATTTCTTAGACAAAAAAAATCAAAACATTGGACTTTATTTCAAAACATTTTGGGAAAAGTGGCAAACAATAATACAATCAATTGGTAATTATTCCTATTGAGAAACCTTTCTAAAATAAATCCAACATAAACAACAATTATACTTTTTTCCTTAAATTGCCTTTGAGACTTCATTATTAAGCTTTAAGATCTTCCTTTTCTTTATTTGTATTTCAGTTTTCATCATGATCAATAAAATGTGCAAATTGCATTAAAAAAAAAAGTCATTTTCAAAAAAAAAAATTATATCCATATAGATTAGTTAAAACAAATAACGTACCCTTTTAATACTAAATATATTAGCCGAGCCCCGGTAGCTCAGTAGGTAGCGTGCAGGACTTGAGAACACAGGGTCCAGGGTTCGATCCCTGGCTACGACCCCTGGCTCAGCCAATTTCTTTCCGAGGATTGATGATAGTCACTGCAACAGGATTCATTCCCCTCCCACCCCTGACCATTGCTTCGACGATGATTATGTGGAAAAGCGGCCAGTGGCTTGGAAAGAAAATTGTGCGGAGTAATGGTAAAAGAGACTCCAGGAAAGCATGGATAGGTGCACTGGCCGCCACTATATAACTGAAATAATGTTGAAAACAGCGTTAAACACCATACAACAACTAAATATATTAACTCTTTACCACACAACAAAATTTTAGACCAGTCCAAATTGAAAGCATTTGCAGACGACAAAATAAATGTGACTGAAAAATTGAAATTTTGTTTGGGAAGGGTAGAAAACATTGTGGGAGAAGGAGAAAATGCTGGTTACCAGCATTTTCTCCTTTTCCCACAATGTTTTCAAAAGGCTTCTTTCTCAGGGTCGTTAAAAGTCGGGATTGTGTGGTAAAGAGTTAATTTACCATTGATATATAAATTTACTAATCACTCACAAAAATTTTTTATAAAGTCAATATTTCAAAATCATTACATGCATACTCACAATATTGCATGAACAAAACAGATTATAAATTCATAAATTTGTTTAAACATAAGATATGTTCGTTTTATATTACTGGTGGGCTTTTGTCCACTTTTCATTTAAGGGCAGTGGGCTTTTCACCGGTGGACTTTTGTCCAGTGGGCTTTTTACCTAGTGGGCTTTTTACCTACACTCTTAATAAAGATACATCTTTACTCATTTTCAGTCAGTTTTTTAACCCATTTCACCTTTATTTAATGAAACATTCTTGTATCTTCATGCCAAATGTTGCCCCTGATGGTTGCAAGGCGGCACAGATGACAAGCAATAGAAAGTGTCTTTCTTTCTGTTGTGGTTTGTGGTTTTCAATTGAAGACAAATCCCTTGAGTTTCTTTATTCTCTACACCAATATTATCAATTATTATCTATGTTTACACACCTTACCAACATCTGAAGCATTCTACACACTGTAAAGCTTTAACAGCATGTTTTCTCTGTGGCTGTAAACATGTATCTTTAATTTATTTCTTCAGCCTCAGTTCACTGTAATAATTATTCAGTATGCTTCAACACAGTGTAAAATGATGTTTACCAGTGCATACTGTGGTAGAGATTTTTAGCTCTTTACCAGATGACCGAGGGTAACGTTCCATGAAGTTTTGCCAAAAAAGAGAGCATAAATTTTGTGACAAAAAAATGTAGTTCAAACGATGGGATGTATATTTCCAAGAAGAGGAAACATTGTAAGAAAAGGAGAAAATATTGGTTACCAACAATGTCTTTGAAGTCCTTTATTCACCTTGTAGTTGTTTGGCAAAGGGTTCAAAGCAAGATCTCCCTAAGTTTTATACATTGGGCACTTATGTTGCAAGTTTGACCTTTAACCAAACAAAAATTTAACCCTTTACCAAACAATCCCTGGTTTGTACAACCCAGAGGAAGAAGCCTTCTCAAAACATTGTGGGAAAAGGAGAAAATGCTGGTAACCAGCATTTTCTCCTTTTCCCACAATGTTTTCTACTCTTCTAAAGTCAAGTTTCAGTTTTTGAGGCACGTTTATTTTGTCGTCTGCAAATGCTTTCAATTTGGACAAGTCTAAAATTTTGTCGTTTGGTAAAGAGTTAAACATCCTAAGAATGAAGGCTTCTGAAAACATTGTAGGCAAAGAAGAAAATCTTAGTTACCAGTATTTTCTGCTTTTCCAACACCGTTTTCTGCCGTTTGAAAGACAAATTTCATGTTTTGAAAAGTTGATTTGTTGTCAGCAAATGCTTGGAAAAGTCCAAAATTTTGTCATCTTGTAAAAGAGTTAATTCTTTACCAAACAACAAAACTTGAGACTTATACATGACAAATCAAATATTACTCAACTGTCGAGATTTGTCTTGGTAAGCATGGAATACATTATGAGAAAAGGAGAACAATGCTGGTTACCAACATTTTCTCCTTTTCCAACAATGTTTTCAGAAGGCTTTTAAAACACTAGTAAAAGGTTAACCTTTAGAAGATATAAAATGCCTTTGAAATGAAATGTACATTTTCAGCGAGAGAGAAAGACCACTTTCATGGTTGTTTTGGTCAGAAACTCTCATGAAAAAATATCACTCTATTTAGGTCAAATATTAAACTTCAAATGCTCTGCTGTCTGATCATTACCTTTACGGTCTTAACAGAAAAAGAAGGTGTTACAGGGTGAAACCAATTATCTAATATATAGTACAAATGTACATGTAGTTTTACATGTATATGGTGGGACAGTAAGGAAGCATGAGTGTATCTCTTATCCCTTCACCTTTTCAAAAATTCCAAAGTGTTTATGGCTTATATGCATTTTATCCTTTTCCACAATGTTTTCAAAAGCCTTCCTCCTCAGGGTCATTAAAACTCAGGGTTCTTTGGTAATGAGTTAAGAGCTTTTGAAGATCTATGCTCAACGAATGTATGCTGGGAAAGGGACAAAACTCTGTAAAAGAACGCTGAACTGTTTTCTCCCATAGCCTCTTAACCTGTATAAAAGCAAGCTTGTGAGTTAATTTATACCACATACATTTACTTGATTTATTTTGACAGTTTAATTTTGCGTTGTTTAACCCTTTATCACACAATGCAATGTTTCAACAACTTTAATGAAGGAGGCTTTTGAAAACATTACAGGAAAGGGAGAAAATGCTGGTAACCACCATTCTCTCCATTTTCTGTAATGTTTTCTACCCTATCAAAGACAGAGATCATTATATGAGCTACACTCAATTTGCCACCTGCAAGTGCTTTCCATTTGGTACAATAATTTATTGTTTGGTAAAGGGCTAATAACATTTTTAAACATTCTGGTTCATCAATAGACCCATATTAAAGCTTAGAAGGGATCAAATTGTGGTCATCATTAAGTCATGGAAGACGGTGAGACCCATAAATTCCTGTCAAGCTGGATAGATGTTTTGATTGAAGCAGTCACAATGATTTATTTAAGTCATTCCTTCGAAAAGTCTGAGAGAATTGGCCTGAAAATTTAGTGTGTTGTCATTTGTATCTGAGAGACTTTACTACATGGATCCTAGACAAACACCCATTTCTGAGAAGATTCTTCCCTTAGCATGATGTTTCAACCCCCCCCCCCCATTCTGTTTTTCACCTACTGATTCGTAGTGGTGGGCTGATGATCGACTATAGTCGAAAGTCAGTTGGTTTTGGCTTCCGATTCCGATAATCAATTGAGAAATCCCGGAATCGATTGTAGTCGGTCCCTGAACTCGCTTGGTGCCAAAACTTGAATTCTGGTTTTTTGCGCTTGGTTTTGTGACTATTATAAATCAAAATCTTGGATTAAACACAGTGGATAACAAACAGGAAAATTGGCCGGAAAAATGAGAAAGAAATCTTTGTCCATGGATGTCCTGACAAAACCTGATAACTTGGCAAGCTTCTCATTTGATCCCTGAGCCAGGGTTTTGACACTTGGAAATTTGAAATGACCTGTCTTTGGCGATGAAAAATATCTGCCTAAATGTCAATCTGACACATGAAATTATCGTCTAGAGCTTCATATAACCTAGCTTGTGTGCATCCGGCAGAAATATGGGCTAAACACGATCAGTATAAAATGCGAAGGACGCGGATGATAATGAAGCTGGCGAGTCATTTATGACAAAGTAACAAAGGTGTTAATCCTCTTATCAAGTGTAAAGTGATATATTTTAAAGTTACCTGCTATTCAAACTGACTAATTGATGTCAAATCATGTAGTAATACTTCTCCAAAAATTAATTGTCACGAAAAAATAGATCGCCAAAAAAATGTGAAAACCCATGACACTACCATGAGCAGTGTGGCATCGTCCGATCAGAGGGACTTCAAACTGTCTTCTCATCTTTAATAATGAATTTAAACAGTGAATTTACACAAATCTCTGAATAAAGCAATAAGTGGAAGCTAAAATTCTGTTCATGAGTGAAAAAAAATGTTGTTTTATGAAATGAAAATATAGATCTATGGGGGGGGGGGGGGGGGTCGTCTGCAAATGCTTGAAATATGTCTGATTCTTTTTAACTGGTTTGGAAATTGAAATGTAAGGAACAAAATGAATGATATTGAATAAAGCAGAAAATTTAATTGTAATGTATTTCCGTTGATTAAAGTGCAGAACACAACATCTTTATAAACTTAATATCATGTAGACAATATTGTCACAGTATTTAAAGCAAAAAGGCATTCTCAGTTAAATGGAGAAACCGATTGTACTACCAATAGCTAGTTGGTTTGCTCTTCCGATTACAAAGCGATAATCAATTGAGATTTTAAACCGATTGCCCAACACTACTGATTGGACAACTGGGACCAAGCCTTCTTTGAATAAAACCCTATTCCATACTGACTCTGGCTGGCTGATTCTTCTGTATTGACTTGCAAGATGAATCCTCCTACAGAAAGGTCAAGTTTCCTCTACCTAAAGTATCAGACTGGCTAAAGCCTTTTGAAAAAAAAAGCGAACCCTTGATAGTTCTTTAACTCATTACCTCTTTAAACCTTTCCTATACAATGCTACATCTACATTTTAACTACTCTGAGAAATAAGGCTTGAGTGAAAAATCCTTCTCTTTCAACAATCTTAACTACCCTTTAACTCTTTGCCAAACGACAAAAATTTAAATTGGACCAAATTGAAAGCATACGCAGACAACACATTTATTGTTGCTAGAGTGATGATTTCTGTGATTGATAGGGTAGAAAACATTGTGGGAAAAGGAGAAAATGCTGGTTACCAGCATTTTCTCCTTTTCCCACAATGTTTTCAAAAGCTTTCTTTCTTAGGGTCGTTAAAAGTCGGGATTGTGTGGTAAAGGGTTAAGAGGCATTCTGCAAATAATACCATTTTAGCTGGATTTATCTGATAACCTGGTTATGCATTTAATTTTGAGAAGTCTGTTATTGAATTGTCAGGTTATGGGCTAAACAGTTCATGCTTTTGAAGACTCAGATTTAAAATGAAATAATCATGATTGATTGATTGTGTGTTGTTTAAAGCTGTTTTCAACATTATTTCAGTTATGTAGCAGCAACCAGTTCACCTATCCATGCTTTCCTGGAGTGTCCAGTATTCCGTACAATATTCTTTCCACGCCACTAGCTGCTTTCCCACATAACCAACTCAAAACAATGGACAGTGGTGAGAGAAGAATGAATCCTGTCGCAATGACTATCATCATTCTTAAGACCTGTGTGCTACTGACTGAGCTACTGGGGCTTGGCTAAGAGATAATCAACATTATAGTACAAAAGAAAAAAAAATAATGATAGAGGAGATAGTGCTGTCATTGTTAATTTCTCCTTTTGCCTCTGTGTTTTCAAAGACCTGTTAGTGGCCAAAAAAAGTATTCCTTACAAAAATGTCGTCTATAGATGGTAAAGATTTACATCTAATCTGGCTTGGTAATTTTGCCTCTTTAGTGTTTCTAAACTAAATAGTTTGAAAAAAGTAAAATATATTCTTAAAAAACTATATATAGCCGTAATGTATCCGCATTTCGGTTATATCCGGTTTAGATTAGTATGAAGACTATCCTACTCATTAACTTTGCGGACAAAACGAACCACACACGTTGATGACATGTCGCATAGAACCGTGTGCAAAATTGATCTATTTCAAATAACACAAGAACTGTCATTCCAGTGTAATTCAAAGTATTTAAGTTATAAGTTCTAATCAGCAAATTACCTTCAAGGCATATTTTTCCCCAGTTTGATGTGAGAAACATTCCACGACTTTACCATTAATTCCTAGACCTAAAACACTAGCAGTCACTCTATAATCTTGACTTATTGGTGACTTTTTTGGTTGAAGAGTTCGAGAGTTCACGTCTCCCATCATATTGAACATGTTTGCGGATTTGTAACACTTTAAAAGCGTTTCATGAGTGACAGAATCCAACTTCAATTGCGAAAAGCACCTGTTTCTGTGTAAAACGTCACTGTTGTACGTGTAGTATTTCTGCGTCTTCTGCACGAAACGTCAGTAAGAAAGGATGACACATATTCTATTTATAGATTCGATCTCTGGTATCCGTTGAGAAATACATGAGGCGTGTTCAAGGAACTACATCAGTAAATGATGAATTTGTTATAGAAAAATAAGCCAATGAAACTTATCCCAATTTTTTTTTGACAGATTTAATAACTTGGAAGCAGAAAATTAGTTTTTTGTACGATTAATATCTGATGGCTTTTCGCATTGTTTCTCTCCAAAAACCCTTTGGCAGCCTCAATTTTTAATACACAACCCTGGCTTGGGCTGACATACTCTGAGCTGGGAACCAAACTGAAATGATGTCATTTCGAAGCAATTTGATTGGGCAATTCCAAAACATGAAGACACTTGCTCAGGTCATGTAAATAAATAGTACACACCTCTTGTTGGTAACGAGCAACCGGGATCAGGGAACACCACCATTTATTGTCAATATCCGAGAAGGTGATAATTCGTCAAGGTATTGCGACGTCATTTAGCTTATTTCATGCATTTTTATTATTCTTAAGGCTATTATTGTAGAATGACATTACCAGAAAATGTTTTTTTAAAACCAATTTAGAATTAGACATTGTCATTTTGCTGTGATCAGCAGAACTTTTCATCTGCACTATATATAGTAAACTACATATTGATTTTTTATCTAATCTCATATGCAAGCAGATACTGGTCAGCTACTGAACTCTGAACTGTGCAAACGCAACATTTGTACACCCATTCCATTGACAGGTAACTTTGAATAAAATTTCAAAGTTTAGACTTGTCCAAATTGTATTTAGCACTTTATCCTTTTCTTTCAAAGTTTTGTAATGTCTAGAAAACAGTCTATCCTTTGAGCTATGTTCATTTGTTTGTTGCAAAATGCTTTTATGTACAATTCTTTAATTTTGTGATTTTTGTAAAAAGTGAATTGCAGCCCTAGATAATTTGATGCAAGCCTAGGTAACAGGTAACTTCATAACTCTCTTCTGTTTCTGATATGTCATTTGAGACACATTTTACAACATCAACAAACTTATGTAACATGTTCAAATCCCAAGTTGATACAACGTTTCAGACTACAGTAAACTTAGCAAAAAAAAAAAATTGGACTTAAGTCTGTTAATTGAGTTAACTCTTCACCAAATGACAAAATTTTAGACTTGTCCAATTTGGAAGCATTTGCAGACAACAAAATAAACATGACTCATAAATTCAAATCTATTTCTGGAAGGGTAGAAAACCTTGTGGGAAAAGGAGAAAATGCTGGTTACCAGCATTTTCTCCTTTTTCCACAATGTTTTCAAAGGCTTTTTCTCTCAGAGTCGTTAAAAAAGTAGGTATTGTGTGGTAATGGCTTAAGTCTTAATTTTACTAGGTTGGGCCTAAAATGTTGTATTATTATCATTTTGTTTTGAAAAAAAGCATAAAATCAATAAAGAAGAAACTTATTTCAGATGCCCCCAAAACGGAAAGCTGCTGGAGGAGCTAAGGGGAAAGGTGCTAAGAAGGCCAAAGTAGAGGAACCTGAGGCACCTGCCACAATGAAAGATGCAGCTGAAAAACTCAAAGCCGAAGACAAAAAGTCTGGTGGAAAGAAAAGTCATAAAGTGGACTCATTATGCCCTGTTTTTGGAGGATCAGTAAGTAAAGCTGTTGTCTTATGTACTGTTGCTTATTTAACCCTTTACCCAAAAGGTCTATGTTCTAAGGCCCTTGCATGGAAGAAAACATTGTGGGAAAAGGAGAAAATGCTGGTTACTAGAACTTTTTTGCTTTTCTTACCATATTTTCAAAGGCTTCTTGTTCAGGATTTTTAAAACACAGAACTGTTTGGTTAATTCTGAATGAATTTGAGCTCTCTGATAGGGTAGAATACATTGTGTTAAAAGGAGAAAATGCTGGTTACCAGCATTTTCTCCTTTTTCCACAATGTTTTCAAAAGCCTTCTATTCCAGAGTCGTCAAAACAAGGGATTGTTTGGTAAAGGGTTAAGGCACTTAACTTTTCCATGAAGAAGAATATTTTCCAAGCATGAGTCTGTTTCGTATTTTGTCATAAAGGATTGTCAGAAAACCATAGAATTAGATTATCTTCTTACTGAAACAATTCTGTGTTTATACAACCCAAATGGAAACATGCTTTTGGAAACATTGTTGGAAAAGGAAAAAATATTTAGAACCAGCATTTTGGTAAGGAGATATAGGATTCTGATAACATGTCAGTCTTTATTATTTAAGGCTCATCCAAATTGAAAGCTTATGCAGATGACATATGGAAGTGGCTAAAATGATGCAATTTGTCTGTAAAGGATAGAAAACAGCTTGGGAACAGGAGAAAATGCTAGTTTCTAGCAGAAAATGCTGGTTACCAGTATTTTCTCCTTTTCCCTAAATGAGTTTTAAAAGCCTTCTCCCTCACGGGAAGGTATCATTTGGTAAAGGGTTAGATTTTAACCCTTTAGGTGCTAAGCATGACTCACTGACCTTTTGCGGACAGCGTAGATCAAGATCAGACTGCACAGAACGTGCAGTCTGATCTTGGATCTACACTTTCCGATAAAAAGATTTTTTTTCTTGCCCAAAAGATAAATTGAAACAACATTATTCGGGTTTTTATTATCGGCAGAAAAGTTTCATTTCATTTATTTAGCAGGATAAGGGTTAACATTTGTTTTCCCTTCAGGTATATTTGGACTATGATTGTATGTTGAACCAGACAAACATTGGGCACAACAACAATAAATACTATGTAATACAAGTGGTTGCTCAGGGAGCTAACTACTACAGCTGGAATAGATGGGGCAGAGTTGTAAGTATGAATAAATTTAGCTTTGTAACAATTGTAAAATGATCCTGTGTTTTCACAAACATTTTCTGGTTACTGGTCAGCATTTTCTCATTTTCCCATGATATTTTTCATACCATGAAAAAACATTATTTTCTAGTTTTTGTAAATGGAGAAGACTTTCATTTGGCATTTATAACTTTCCTAGTAGAGGAAGAAAAAGGAGAAAATGTTTTACAGGGACTGGTCAAGATGTCATTAAAGGTTTTAAAAAGAAGTCTAAGGACAAGTCATAAACTTTGTAGACTGATCTATTGTCCATATTTTACATGAAAGACATATTTATTTGCATTTGGCTTTTTCATCTGAGAAAGGCTATATATTAGCATTTATAATTGTATCCATGGGTTTGTAATTGTTTTTCCTGTTAAGGGAGAGCAAGGACAAAATGCATTAAAGGGACCAGTCAGTTTACAAGACGCCATCAAAGATTTTGAAAAGAAGTTCAAAGACAAGACCAAAAATGCATGGGCCGATCGAGGAAAGTTCAAGCCGGTACCGGGAAAATACACACTGATCGAAATGGCTGATGAAGATGAGGATGAAGTGGATGCTAAGGTGCAGAACGTGAATTTCACTTATTTCCAAAAAAAAAAAAAACAGGATTGCAGCAGATAACGTAGAAAATATCTCATAAAATTGGGATGAATACAATGAGCGAGGCTTAACCCTTTAGTCAGGAGTTTTAATGACTAAGAAAAAAGTCTTTTTTAAAACATTGTAGGAAAAGGAGAAAATGCATTTTCTTCCCTTCCCACAATGTTTTCAACCCATTGAAAAACATATTTCATATTCTGAGCTACTGTAAATTTGTTTTCTGCAAATGATCTCACTTTGGACAAGTCTTAATTCTTACCTACATGATGTTCCATATCTTTGACAAAGTTTTGACACTATTTGAAATCATCTGATTATTAGAAAAAAATTTCAATGGTTTGAGTTATTTCTCATATTTTTTAAATTTTGGTATTGATGTATTGAAATTGCATTTTATTTTTTCTTTGTTATTTTTCTCAACTATTGATCTAAATTTTGTGCAGTTTGATATTGGATTCAGGTAAATGCAACCTTTTTTTTGTTGAAAATTTTGGCTTTTATTCGTAACACCTTACCACACCACAAAGTTTCAGACTTGTCCAAATTGAAAACAGGGGCAACGAAAAATTAAATTTACTTTAATAGTTGGATTTTTCTTTGAAAGGTCGGAAAACATTGTGGGAAAAGGAAAATATGCTGGTTACCAGCATATTGTCTTTTTCTCACAATTTTTAGCTCCACTGGCGGAAGGTCAGTGGGCTTATGTTATGGCCTGGTGTCCGTCGTGGGTCTGTCCCTGCGTGCGTGCATCCGTCCATCCGTGCATCCGTTAACTTTTATTTCAAACATTTCTTCTCTGAAACTACCCATCCAATTTTGATGAAACTTGACAGAAATGATCCTACCATGGTCCTCTTCAGAATTTCTTGAAAGAATTCGATTCCTTCAAAAATTCTGGTTGCCATGGCAACAAAACTGAAAAATATTGAAAATCTTTAAAAATCTTCTTGTCTGAAACCATAAGGCCTAAGGCTACCAAAATTGGCATGTAGCTTTATCTAGTAGACCTCTACCAAGTTTCTACAAATTATGGCCATGGGGTCAAATTTGGCCCTGCCCCGGGGGGTCACAATTTTTACGTGGGGTTACGTGGGCTTACATAGGCTTACATAGTGAAAACTTCAGGAATCTTCCTGTACCTAGCCATAAGGCCTAGGGCTACCAAATTTGGCATGTAGCTTTATCTTATGGGCCTCTATCGAGGGTGCCCATAGTATAACCCTGGGGTCAAATTTGGCTTTCCCCCCCCCCCGGGTCACAAGTTTTACATAGGCTTATATATGGAAAACTTTAAAAAACTTTTCTTACCTAGCCAGAAGGCCTAGGGCTACCAAATTTGCCATGTAGCTTTATCTAGTGGACCTCTACCAAGTTTCTTCAAATTATGGCTCTGGGGTCAAATTTGGCCCTGCCCCGGGGGTCACAATTTTACATGGGCTTATATAGTAAAAACTTCAGAAATCTTCCTGTACCTAGCCATTAGGCCTAGGGCTACCAAATTTGCCATGTAGCTTTATCTTATGGGCATCTACCAAGAGAGCCCAAAGTATAGCCCTAGGGTTAAGTTTGGCCTCACCCCAGGGGTCGCAATTTTTACATGGGCTTATGTAGTGAAAACTTTAGAAATCTTCTTGTTACTAACCATAAGATGTAGGGCTACCAAATTTAGCCCTGTCTCAGGGGTCTCGTGTTTTACAGGGCCTATTATTGATGAAACTTTGAAAATCTTCTTGTTTATAATAACACATTCTAGATCTGTATTATTTGGTATGGGGCTGTATGTTGTGGACCTCTATCAGGATTCAAGTAACTATAGCCCTGTGGTCAAAAATGGCTATGCCATGGGGTCATAACTTCCACATAGGATTTTATAGAGAAAATTTTGTGTCTTCTAGTTTGAAACCTATTAGCCAACTATTGTATGTTTGGCTTGTATGGTTTTTACTTACTAACCAGTGGAGCGATACAGGGCCATCATGGCCCTCTTGTTTCAAAAGCACTGGGTTGTGAAAACTTGGGATTGTGTAGTGACTTAATGTATGGCGTATGTTTTAATTATCCCTAAAGCCAGATAGCTTTTCAAAACACTATTTCTTCCTTTTCCTACAATTATTTTACCCTTTATAGGACATGTTATCATTTGCACAATGTTTAATTTGTACATTTGGTATGCAACTAATACATGTAGTTAGTAAATATTTTGCAGTTGATACATATAACTGCATTTTTTTTTTTTTAATTTGTAGGTCCCAGTTGTTTCATTAGAAGGGAAGAAAGTTGCTCCCTCTAAATTGGACAAACCTACCCAAAACCTGTTAAAGCTGATTTTTGATCAAGACATGTTTAAAGACACAATGAAAAAATTTGATATAGGTGAGTGTCTGCAAAATAATTGACCCACCAAGGGTGTGAAATTGGACTTTTGGCTGCAAAATGTAACATTCCAATTACCTTTAAGTGCAATAGATTTGAAGGGAAAGTTTCTTTAACCCTTTACAAAGCGGATAGGTGTTTTTATGAACCTTGGGAAAAAGCTTGGGGAAAATTGTCATGGAAAAAGGAGAAACTGTGGTTAACCAGCATTGTCTGCCTTGCTCACAATACTTTCTACCCTTTAATAGACAAGTCCCATCTTTTGAGCTGAATTAGATTTCTTGTCCAAATCAAAACAATTATATACCAGTAATTGTTTTCCACTGTATCCAAGGTAAACAGTGAAACTCGGCACTGGTCATCACATAAACAATGATATTTTTTTTTATAACTAAAAATAATAATACATGTATTCATCTTTTGTCTTTTGAAGATGTGAAGAAAATGCCCCTGGGAAAGCTCAGTAAAGGACAGATTGCAAAAGGTTTTGAAGTTTTAGATGACATTGAGAAAGATTTAAAGGCCAACAAGAGAACCAATCTAAAGGATTTATCATCTAAATTCTACACGGTGATCCCTCATGACTTTGGGCGAACTATTCCACCTGTAATAGATAACCTAGAACTGCTTAGGAACAAAATGGATATGTTGCTGGTAAGTACAGCCTTCTTTTCTCAACCCTTTACCAAATGACAACAATTTGGACTTGTCCAGATTGAAAGCATTTGCAGACAACAAATAAAATGTTACTAAATGATGATTTCTCTCTTTGATAGGGTAGATTACAATGTGGGAAAAGGAGAAAATGCTGGTTGCCATTTTCTCATTTTCCCACAATGTTTTCAAGAGCCTTTCCTTAGGGTCATGCACAGTTGAGATTGTGTGGCAAAGGGTTAATTCTTTACCAGACAACAAAATTGTAGACTTATCCAGATTGAAGGCATTTGCAGACAGCAAATAAAATGTTGCTTAAATAGTGGAATTTGTTTTTGATAGGGTAGAAAACATTGTGAGAAAAGGAGAAAATGCTTTTTACCAGCATTTTTTCCTTTCCTCATGTTTTCTAAAGATGACTTTTTCAGGTTTGCTAAAACTCAGGTTTGTGTGCTGAGGGGTTAAAATAACGACCTTCAGTCTGATTGGTCAAAAATTCTCTTCTAATTCTGCACTACATCATCCGGTGTTTTTATACATCCTTTTTGCAGACCATTTCCAACCCCTTACTGAATATTCTTTTGTTTTAATGACCCTGAGGAAGCAGGCCTGTGAAAAATTCGTGGAAAAAGGAGGAAATACTCTTAGCTAGCTTTTTTTCCTTTTTACACTTTTTCTTCCCTTTCAAAAACAGATGCTATTATTACAGCCACATCTAAATTGTGGTCAACAAATGCTTTCAATTTGGATATGACAGAAATTTTATTGTTTTGTAAAAAGTTTAAATTATATTTCAATTTCTGGCCTTTACCCCTTTACCACACAATACCAAGTTAATGACCCTGATTGACAACACTTTTGAAAACATTGTTAGAAAAGGAAAAAAATGCTGGTAAACACCATTTGCTCCTATTCCAACAATGTTTTCTCTCATTTCAAATACAGAAATAATTTTTTGGCAATGGTGAATTTGTCGTCTGCAAATGTTTTTAACTTGGACTAGTCCAACATTTTACTTTGATGTAAAGGGTTATTCTACCCCAATTTTCACTGCATCTTGTAACTGTTTTTATTTTAAGGTACTTGGTGACATTGAAATAGCACAAAGCCTACAGAAAGAAAAAGACAAAAAAATGGGGGAGGTAAGTACAACAGGGTCTGTATTCACCAATCATTCTTAGTCTTATTCTCAATTGTAAATTTGAAAGTGAAACAACTTCTGATTGGCTAAATCAAATGGTTTTGCCTATCAGAAGTTGTGTTACTTTCTAAATCTAGAATTAGACCAAGAATGTTCTTAAGAATGGTTGATGAATATGGACAGAGTACCATATAACATAGAGCTCAACTATAGGGCAGGATTTTCCCTTTAAAAAATTTATAACATGAAGTAGAGGATGCCTTAACCTTTTACCACACGATCCCGAGTTTTAATGTCCCTAACGGAAAAAGCTTTTGAAACCATTGTGGAAAAGGAGAAAATGCTGGTAACCAGCATTTTCTCCTTTTCCCACAATGTTTTCTACCCAATCAAGGTCAGAAATCATCATTTGAATTACATTTAATTTGTTGTCTGTGAATGCTCTCAATTTGGTCGAGTCCAAAATTTTGTCGTTTGGTAAAGGGCTAAAGGTTCACTATCTCATGACTTGGTGAATTAGTCCTATTGGGAAACATGCTTCACGAACAGCCATCATAAAGGAAATTTTCTGTATTTCGGTTGCACTACAGACTTGAAGCTCATAGTGATAACTGACATTGCAGTTGAACTTATTAATGCTTTTTTCTAAACTTTTCTGTGATGCCTTTTTCATGTGTTTGAGATGACCATTATGAGGAAAAGTTTTTGGAGTCTTTGATATCAGATCATGACATAACTATCATCATCAGATCTCAACCCGCTACTTTACTCATTATCAAGCGACAAAATTTAAGACTTGTCTGAATTGCAAGCGTTTGCAGATGAAATTTTAAATGTTACTCAAAACCTAAAATGTGTCTTTCAAAGGATAGAAACATTGTGGGAAAACAAGAAAATGTTGGTTACCAGCATTTCTTCTTTTTCCATAATGTTTCAAAAGTCATCTTTCTCAGGGTCATTATTAGAATTTGGGATTGTTCGGTAGGATGGTCCTTGCTGGTACCGCGGTACTTATTTTCACTGAAAATTTACTACAAGAGAGAGAACTCACATGTATTATGCTCCATTACTGTGATAAACTGTTCGCTTTTTCAGGCGAAAATATCTAGGTCAAGTTACCCTTTTTCAGGCAAAAATATCTAGGTCAAGTTACCATGTTGACTACAAGTGCTCCACAGGGAGTCCACTATGGTACCGCATTAACTCCTGTAACATAACAAATTTTTATTTTTAGAATATGATTTAGGTACCTTATTTTTTGTTTCCGGCAAGGGCTATGACGTCACAGCAGACGATCTTCATTAGTCAAACATAAATTATCAGTTTTATGAAGAATAGGGGGGTAATTACTTTCAAAACTTGAAGCAAAATTGTGCTTTATTATTGCAACTTGCGAATATTGAAAGTGACTTATCAGTAATGAAGACATATCTGATATTTTTTAAGCGATGTGAAGCAAAAACATGTCTGCTTTTGATTTGATATAGTAAACAGTGAATAGGTAGCACTTGGTATGCAAATTAGGTATTTTTCAGATTACCGCGGTACCAGCGAGGACGACTATAAATGTTCAGTAAGAGACAGGATAAATTTCTGGACAAATCTATATGATCAAATATTTTTTGGAGGGGAAAAATGTAAAAAGGATTTTTGGTCAGAAAAAAGAGGTTTTTGTTGGTATGAAGATTAAAAAAAAAATGATCTCTTTCCTGTGATAGGTAAAAACCAAGGTTTGGAAGATATTTTATCATGTAAATTATTTCCCCAGGGTGATCAAGTCCCAAACCCACTGGATGTAGATTATGGTTTGTTGAATTGTGGCCTTGAACTTTTGGACAAGAAATCTAAGGAGTTCAAGGTGAGACTTTTCTTTTATTATTTTCGTTTAACCCATTACCAAAGATGAAAATTTTGACTTGTCCAATTTCAAAGCATTTGCAGACAACAAAGGACATAAACATTTTGGGAAAATGAAGTGTAAAAAAAGTGTAAAAATACAGAATAGCAATGGTACAAATGTATTTCCTTTTGATTACATGAAGTTAGATGTATTTTCAATTTCAACCAAAGATTTCAAAAAGGCTTCTATGAATGTCACATGATCAATAATGTGCATTTTTTCCGTGAGATTGTATGCGAAATAGTCGTGATTCTGATCTATGAAAATAGACAGAGTTGCCAAATGCAGGACTGCTAGACATATTTCACTAAACTACATTTGATTTTTGTTGTCTGCGTATGCTTTCATTTTGGAAAATTATAAAGTTTTGCCATCTGTAAAAGACTCAAATTTGTGTGTTCACAAATGAAAAAGTTCTACATGTTTGTCAAGCCAAAAGTTTTTGGTGTTTTCTTTTACATGCTAAACAGCAGAAGTTTTTGTTATCTTTCCTGAATGTGATATGTATTTCACTGAAATACTCACGACAGCGTCAAATCAAAGAAGGATGGAACAGCAGTGTCAGCCCTAAAGGCAAGTGTAACGGTAAATGATGAACGCTATCTGGTGAACAAAATTGTAGAATTGGCGAAGTAGAAAATTTTTGCAGAAAAAAACTGTTGTGACTGATATGGAATGGTTTTTCTTTGAAGGGTAGAAAACATTAGGGATAAAGAAGAAAATGCTGGGAACCAGCATTTCGTCTTTTTCCTAAAATGTTTTCATAAGCCGTCTCCCTTAGATTGTTAAAAAATTGGATTGTTTAGTAAAGACCTACATAGTGTTGATAATAATAATATTCTGCCATTATAGGTTATTGACACTTATACAAAAGAGACCTCTGGTGGCTGGCGAAGGCCTAAAATACAGGAAGTGTGGAAAGTAAACAGGGATGGTGAGGTAAGAATTGAATGAATGACAAACCGATTTCTCTCATCCAGACACATTTTTGTGTCTTACAGCAGACCGTTTTTCAAAACATAATAGCAAAGGATGTAGCTGGTTTTTACAAAGTCTATGTCCCTATGGCCTCCATGTATTCATATATATCAATGTATCAAACAGTAACTCTTTACCAAACAACAAAATTTCTTTGATCTTTCACTTTGAATGCATTTGCATGCAAAATTCTGATTGTGGCTGAAATGATAGAAATTTCTTCAACAATGCAGAAAACATTGTGGGGAAAAGGACAAAATGCTGTTTACCAGCCTTTCAGAACTCCTCCTCTCACAAAGTTATTAGACGCCTTCTTTCTTAAAACTCAGGATTGTTTGGTAAAGAGTTAATTCATCTTGATTATCCCTGTTTTACCAGGATGTTTTCTATGTCGTCCTTTGTGAAATTATTTTAGGACATATGGAGTTATCACTTTACTGCATGGCAATATTTCGGTCTCATCCAAATTGAAAAGATTTGCAGATGACAAAATGAATGTGACTCAGAAAGTGGAATTTGAGTTTGAAAAGTTGGAACACATTGTGGGAAAAGGATGAAATTCTGGTTTCCTGCATCTTCTTTTTTTCCCACTATGTTTTTGAAAGCTTTCTTTCTCAGGGTTGTTGAAATTTGGGATTTTGTGGTAAAGTGTTGACCCTGTACCATTCAGTTTTTCTTTTCAAGCATTGTGGCAGATAAATTAAATGAGCCATGCTCTGTGAAAAGGGGGCTTAATGCGTCTGCGAAAAGTATCGACCCAGGTCAGCCTGCGCAGTCCGCACAGGCTGACCTGGGCCGAAACTTTTCGCTATTGGTCAATTTTCTGTATGTCCAAGGACCAGTCTACCTCATGAATAAGTCAGTTGTTAAAAAAAGTGGCTATTATGGATCCGTAAGTATGTGATGGCTTGCTTTGTATGATGGATTACGGAGATGCATTAAGCCCCCTTTTGCCAGAGCATGGCTCAAATATTATAGTAACTATATCTAGACATTCACCCTCATCTTTTTTTTTGTCTTTTAATTCATTTAGGCTTTCATTTCAGACTTTTCTCTTTATCAGACAACAAAATTTTAGACTCTGTGTTGATAGCATATAAAGATTACTAATTGGATTTGGCTTGAATTGTGGAATTTGACTTTAGTAGGGTAGAAAAAAAAGGAGAAAATGCTGTTTGCCTTTATTTTCCATTTTTACTTCAATGTTTTTATTCAGGATCGTTTAAACATATGATTCTTCAGTAAAAAGGTTATGAAAATTATTTCTGTTATTTTTATTCCAGAAATCTAGATTTCAAGTACATGACAAAGTTGAGAATAGAAAATTATTGTGGCATGGTACAAATGTTGCTGTGGTTGCTGCCATATTGAAAGGGGGACTTAGGATTATGCCTCACAGTGGTGGACGTGTAGGTGCTGGCATCTACTTTGCATCTGAAAATGCCAAGTCTGCTTGCTATGGTATGTGAAGCAGTGTTTTTTTTTATAAATTCTGTACAGATAGAAATTTTCTAGTTTGCTTTTTGGTATTGTCTGTGAGTCTATAAGTACAGATGCTGCTCTCAAAATGAACCTGAATTCAGATGTGGGAAGAGCACCAGCAAGTAAGCTCATTGGAAAGAAATGAGAACAATGTTTTTTATTGATGCATGTTTTGTCCAAATTCTGGTAGCATACATTGGAAAAGGTGTTTTATTTGGTGTTGCTAAGAATATTTTGATTTTGTAAGTTTCAAGACAATACTCTCCCAAAATAACATGTTTTGTCTCCCAAAATTTTCAGGACCATGATGAAATGACCTGTCAAATGAAAATCTAAATGCTACACTCATGTTTGATTTTTTGTTTCTATGGTGTTTAATTTCTGTTTTCAACAGTATTGCAGTCATATGGTAGCTAGCAGTGCCATACATGTTTTCCTGGAGTTTCTCTTATCAGTACTTGGCACAATATTCTTCCCTAACCACTAGTTGCTTTCCCACATAACATCTTCAAAGGAACATTTTCTAGTGAGAGAGGAATGAACTCTGTCACAATTACTATCAATCCCTGGAAAAAATTTGGCAGGGCAGGGAACTAAAACATAGACTTGGTTTTAAGCCCTATTGCTGTACATTACTGACTTAGTTGCCAGGCTTAGCACATGCAATACTGAGAATTGCCTCTGCAAAAATGTTCTTGACATGTCATTTTTTTAAATACTTTCTGCAGGTTTCTACTACATGTATTTGCTACTTTGCCACAGTAGAGGGAAGAGCTATAGATATAAAAAGTCTGATGCTCATCAACCAATAAATGCTTTAACTCTTTACTAAACATTTCCCTGTTTTTACCACCCTGAAGGAGAAAGATTCTGAAAACATTGAGGGAAAAGAAGAAAATGCCGATAACCGGCATTTTCTTCTTTTCCCACAATGTCTTCTACCCTTTTCAAAACAAATCCCTTTGTTTGAGCAACACTGAAATTGTCATCTGCAATTTTTTTAACGCTCTAATTTTTGGTCGAGTCCAAAATGTTGGTGTCTGGTTAAGAGTTATGTTAATAATCTGTTTAAATTTTTTACCCTATATAACATTGGTTAAATCTCTCTACTTGTTTTGCACTCAAAGTTGGTGTGTCGGGCAAAAATGGAATAATGTTCCTGAATGAAGTTGCCTTGGGTAAACAATATTTGATACAGAGGGATGACTCATCACTAAGAGCTGCTCCTGCGGGATATGACTCTGTTTTAGCTCAAGGTCGCACTGAGCCAGGTAAGATCCACTTAGTAATAAACTTGTACTTTTTAACTTTTTACCACATGACAAGATTTTAGACCCAAGCAAATTAAAAGTATATAAGACAAATTAATCAATATAGCTCAAAAGATTTTCTTTTTTTTTCGTCTTTGAACTGGTAGAAAAGATTGTGGAAAAGGAGAAATCCCACAATGTTTTCAGAAGCCCTTTTCATCAGGATCGTTTAAAATTTGAAGTGCTTGGTTAAGGGCCAAGTAAGACATTTTTGTAAATTAATGTATACATCAGCACATACCATCATGCATCATACAGGAGATTTTTTTTATGAAGTAGAATTAAACCATTTACCACACAGTCTGGAGTTTTAACAACCTGGAGGAAAGCTCTTGAAAACATCTTTGGAGAAGGAGAAAATTCTGGTTATTAACATTTTCTCCTCTTCCCATTGTTTTCTTCCCTTTCTCAATGGCAGATCTTATTGTTTGAGCCAAATTTAATTTGCAATGTTTTCAAATTCCACAAGTTTTGTTGTAGTATAAAGATTTAAAGGTAATATATAAACACACAAGAAAATATCTCTGCAAATCTTTCTTTTCAATATGGTGACAAAAGATTGTCAGGATTGGGAGATTTTCTAGTTTTTATCTTTGTATTAGCTTGTTTTTTTTTAAGGAAATGTCAAGGTATAGTCATAGCCCTGTCATTGTCTGTGCTGTTGTTGTCACTGGCAACATGCCAAAACACTGAGATTTTTTCATATCTCTATTATTACTAAAGATGTTTACATCAAACTTTGGCTACATGTTAACTGTCTAAAGGGAAACCAATATCAGAAAGCCAGTTAACCTAAGAATATTTTTGATACAGTAATGCTCATTTTTTGTTTTGAAAAGCAACTGCAGCAGAAAACTGGCACCTGTGTAAGTTTTAAACCTCTGTTCTTTATTGTCAGTACATGTTTACTTATAGTTACATGTAACTCTTTACCAAACAACAAATTTTAGACTGGTTTCAGATTGAAAGCATTTGCAGATTACAAGTCAAAAGTGGATCAAATAATGAGATTTGTCTTTAAACAATAGAAAACATTGTGGGAAATGGAGAAAATGTTGGTTCCCAGCATTTTCTCCTTTTCCCATGATATTTTCAAAGGTCATCTATGCCAGGGTTGTTAAAACATGGGCTTGTTTGTAAAAGGGTTAACTCTATACCAAATGACAAACTTTTAGACTAGTCCACATTGAAAGCATTTGTAGGTGACAAATGTATCTCGAAAGATGATTTCTTTCTTTGATAGGGTAGACAACATTGTGGAAAAAGGGGAAGATGCTGATTGCCAGTATTTTTTTCCATTTACAATATTTGCAAAAGCTGCCTTCTTCAGGGTCATTAAAACTTGGTATTATGTAGTAAAGGGTGACATCTTATTGGATCAAAAATAAATTATATTTATTAAATATCAAAACTAATTTATTCTTGTAGATCCAAAGAAAAATACCTCCCTACAGTTTGATGGTAAAAAAGTGGCTGTACCACAAGGAAAGGCAATCGCAAGCAGTGGAACTTCTGGCAGTTCTTTTAGTCAGAGTGAATACCTGATTTATAAAGAAAGTCAAAATCGTATTAGATATCTATTACTGATGGAATTCTAAAAATCTAATGTGCTATAAAACATTACATTTAACCCCATTTCAAAAAATCCCAGATTTTTATGACCCCGAGAAAGAGGTCGTTTTAAAACATTACGAGAATAGGAGAAAAAGCTGGTAACCAGCATAACCAGCCATAAAACATTACATTGAACCCCGTACCAGACAATCCCGGTTTTTCTCAACCCTGAGAAAGAGGCCATTTGAAAACATTGTGAGAAAAGGAGAAAATGCTGGTAACCAGCATTTTCTCCTTTTCCCACAATGTTTTCTGCCCTTTGGAAACAAATTGCAATATTTGAGTGACATGAATTTTTTTGTCTGCAGATGCTTTTAATTTAACGAGTGTAAAATGTTGTCATTTGGTAAAGGGTCAACTTTTTACCAGATGACGGAATTTCAGACTTGTCTAAGTAAACAGGATTTGCAGATGGCATATTAGGTATGGCTAACATTATGGGGTTTTTCTCGTGGATTTGAGAAAACATTTTTTGAAAAGGAGACATTGTGGGAAAAAGAGAAAATGCTGGTTACCAAATTTTTCTTCATTTCCAACAATGTTTCAAAAGCTTTCCTGCTAAGAGTTGTTAAGTTGTTAATTGTTTTGTAAAGGATTAGAACATTTGTATTTTTACTTCATTAACAAAATAAGCGCTGAACTAACCCATTACTGTATATATTTTTGTAGATTTTTTTGTTGTATTCAAGTGATTTATCCTTTACCAAACAACAGTCCTTTGTTGTAACAACTTTATAGGAAAATTCTTTTGAAAAAATTGTGGAAAAAGGAGAAAATGCTGGTAACCAGCATTTTCTCCTTTTTCCACAAATTGTTCAGCACTTTTATAGACAAATGCAGTTGAGCCACGCTCTGTGAAAAGGGGGCTTAATGCATCTCCGTGATCCATGGTACCAAGCAAGCCATCACATACTTATGGATCCATAATAGCCACCTTTTTTAACAACCGACTCAATCCTGATGTAGACTGGTCCTTGGACATACAGAAAATTGACCAATAGCGAAAAGTTTCGTCCCAGGTCAGCCTGCGCAGATTGCGCAGACTGACCTGGGTCGATACTTTTCGGAGATGCATTATGCCCCCTTTTCACAGAGCATGGCTCAGTTGTAATTGTCACATCTTATCTGTTGTCTACATGTGGGTTTAATTTTGATGAGGATGTGAATTTGTTGTTGGAGAAAGGTTTTAACCCTTTATCAAACTATCTTGCGTTTCAACCACCCTGAGAAAAGCAGGCTGATGAAAACAAAAAGGGAAAAGAAGAAAATGCTGGTATTTTCTCCCTTTCCTTAAATGTTTTCTACTTATTCAAATATTATCATTTGAAAAAACATTTGAATTGTTGTTGGTAAATTCCTTCTATATTGACGAGTATAAAATTTTGCTGTTTGAAAAGGGTTGAGCCTTTGGAAAGCTACTTGTGTTTTCAGAACTTAAGTAAAGTTTCACCTCCTTTTTCCCAGTTACTACTAAATAATAGTTTGTTATTTTAGACATGAAGTTGGGGATTGATTCATTCATAATTGCACCATTTTAGATCTGTAGATTTGCATTGGTTTCAATCATTAGATTTTTAGATTTGCACTGATGTTGAGCAGATTTAGACCCTCAAGACTATACTGAGTTGAATCATAATAAAGAGTTGATTAGCAGTCTCCCCTCTCTCTCTCTTTCCTTTCCTTTCAGTCCTTTCCCTCCATTTTTCTTTCTTTCTTTTTCTTCACTGTCCTTACTATTTCTTTACTGTTCTTTCTTTCTTTTCTCACTCTCTGCATCTCTCTTTCTCTCTATGTCTCTCTCTCTGTCTTTCTGTCTGTCTCTCTCTCTGTCTCTTTCTTGTTTTCTTTCTTTCATTTCTTGCTTTCTTTCTTTCATTTTTTTCTGTCTTTCTTTTAGTTTCAATCAAAATAAAACGAATATTTTTTTTAAGAAATCCAAAATTCAATCCCTCCTAGTTGGTTTTTAGCTTATTTGTCACCTTTAATTTACACATTTTACTAACATAATTGTTTTAGACACTCATTTTCAATTTTTTTCATTTTTTAGCTGCACTGGCCAAAGGCCAGTGGGCTTATGTCATGGCCCGGTGTCCGTCGTGCGTCCGTCTGTCCGTGCGTGCGTCCGTCCATCAACTTTTATTTTAAACATCTTCTTCTCTGAAACTACCCATCCAATTTTGATGAAACTTCACAGAAATGATCCTGCCATGGTCCTCTTCAGAATTTCTTGAAAGAATTGTATTTCTTCAAAAACTCTGGTTGCCATGGCAGCAAAAACGAAAAATATTGAAAATCTTTGAAAATCTTCTTGTCTGAAACCATAAGGCCCAGGGCTACCAAATTTGGCATGTAGCTTTATCTAATGGACCTCTAAGAAGTTTCTTCATATTATAGCCCTGGGGTCAAAATTGGCCACTTGTCAGGGATCACAAATTTAGCATGGGCTTATATATAGTTACTTTAATTTTAAATAGTAAATAAGGGAAATAACTCCTGTTATAAGAGATAAAGTTTCTTACTATTTACCTCCCTTGATTATCAAACTGCAATGATACATGATTAATGTTGATATTCAAGTTTTTTGGATAGGACATGTTCTGTTGTCAAGGGAGAGTGATTTATTTTGATGCTAGTAGTTATGCTCACATCAGTGGAATATTAAAGTAGGGTTTTTGTCACTCAGTTTTCTTTCCAGAAGGTTAACTTTTATGCCAGTGAATAAACCTGCTTGTATTCAATGACATATCTTTGCCCTTAGGAAGATATGACTTTTTTTTGTTGGGCAGGAGGGAGCTTATGTTTTCCACGTACGTTTACTTCCTTACAGACTTTTAATGCTGTATGTCTCTGCAATGCTATTTAAGTGGATGATACCTTAATTTTACTTTTAAGAAAGGACACATTTTTTGACTGGACCAAGTTTAAAGCCATTGCAAAAGACGAATTAAATGTAGCTTACATGATTATTTCTGTCATTGATAGGGTAGGAAACATTGTTGGAAAAGGAGAAAATACTGGCTGACAACATGTTGTCCTTTTCCCACAATGTTTTCAAAAGCTTTCTCTTTGTAGGTCATTAACACTTTGATTTGTGTGGTAAAGGGTTAAAAAGCCAGTGGAGCGATACGGGGCCATCATGGCCCTCTTGTATTTATAAATGTGATTTAAAGCAAAACCATTATTAGTGCAAATAAAATGATTTGAAATAATTGTAAGTGTTTATTTAATTGTTCCTTTATCTACATACAGCAT
Organism: Hippopus hippopus; assembly: GCA_946811185.2. NCBI lineage: Eukaryota > Metazoa > Mollusca > Bivalvia > Cardiida > Cardiidae > Hippopus > Hippopus hippopus. The sequence goes on along the minus strand of OX328102.1, from coordinate 36,373,613 downwards.
TTAATCTTACACTAAACAATCCTGTCCTTTAACTGCGCATAGAAATAAAGCTTTTGAAAACATCATGGAAAAGGAGGAAATGCTGCTAACCAGCACTTTCTTCTTTTCCCACTATGTATTTCGCTCTTTCTTGGACAAATCCCATCTTTAGAGCCATATTTAATTTATTGTCTGCTATTGCTTTCATTTGGACTATTCTAAAATTTCCTTGTTTGGTTAAGATTTTAAAAAAGAAAGCAAACTACAGACATAATGGCTACTCTGTTGTAAGCAAATCTGTTTTGTCTACTTAACCTGGGTCCCAGTCTGATCACTTTTTCCTATTATAAAAAATGACAATGATTACAGGACTGATTATCAGTTCATTGCCATAGATATGTATAGATTGTGAAAGGAGACTTAATTAAAGACGTTTTAGCAAATTATTTCTAGCGCAGAGAATTTCGTGAAATTTGACACAGAAGCACTTCAAAGTATGTTCTTTCAATATGCGAAGAGATAATCGGATGTTGCCTGATAAACCAAAGAGTTCTGAGCCCACGAAGAGCATAACCCTTTTTTCAAATTACACAAAACCCAGTTATTTCAGCATACATCAGAACTTTGTGATTAAAATCTGTAATTTCAGTCAAATCATGTTCTCCGTGTTTTAAATTCATAGTGAAACAATGGATCCTTTGACTTTGATGATAAATTAACAGATATTTCAAATTAATTAATGATACGCTATCTATGTTTCAGTAAAACCCTTAGCCCACAAAATTGCTTATTTTATCACAGAAAATCAGGACATTATTTGACCCTCAAAAAAATCTAGCACAAAGATTTTTCTCAGAAATATACATGATTATATCCTTTATCAAAAAATGCAAAAACAAGAGCGGCAAATTGTCGCAAGATACGCCCGTCCCACCGCCAGTTGTCGAGGGGGTATTACTTACGAAGTGATTGAAAAATTATAATCAACCGGACCCAGGCTAGCTGCATGGATACATTCAAATCATCGCATTCCTGCCAGAAATGAATTTACAGACAATAACTTTGAAAATATCATTGTAAACAAGAAAACATCAGTAGGCTGTTATCTCTTTACTCCACAACAGGTTTTTGAACTCCTCCATAATTTAAGAAATAATCTTCTTTCTATCATGGTTTATCATTCAATAAACCACGGTTGTGAGTTATGGGGCACAATAAATAATCCACGAGGGCGATATCCCGAGTGGGTTATTCATTGTGCCTCATAATTCACAGCATGGTTTATTGAATGATAAAACACGATAGAAAGAAGATTATTTTGATTCTTACATGACTAACTCTTAATCAAAGGAAAACAAGTTCGTACTTAGTTTAATATTGCGGATGCGGATTATATTCCCTTGAATAAACCATGGCTGTTCCACCGACTTACCAAACCAAAACCCCACTGCCTAGTCGGTAAATATGAAAAGAATCAAAATTTCAATTAAACCCTAGGCATCAAACACAACATAAAAAAACGCACTGTTTTACTATTATAATTTCTCCCTTTCAAATGACAAAGAAGAATGAATGTATTGTCAAGCATTAGAGTCGCAGTTGCTTCAAATGCTAGGCATATTACTCCACCCACTCCCCATTTCCAATGCAACACCGCTCAATTTTGAACTTACCTTCAAACTTGAAAAGACATCTGATTTACATAAAATGTTTACTGATAACATTTCAAATAATTCAATGGTTGTCAACTTTAATCAAAAACGGTTCATATCGGTAAATCCTTGAGGATATTTCTTCCTCAAAGAACAGAAAATGACAATTTGTTCACGTCGAGTGACTTTCATTGATAAAATATAGGAGGGTGAAGGCATGGAACAGCCACAGGCAACTAACTTTATACAGAATGACGTCACTCTATATAGAATGACGTAGATTTTACCATGATTTCGGTGCACTGTGTTTATAGAGCCGAATTCACATGTCATGTTAGAATAAATGATAAGTTGCTTGGTGTAATGCACCATGGAAATGCATTAAACTGTTCTTTCACAGAGCGTGGCTCATAAATAAGTAGCATGATAAGCATATAATAATGTACATTTGGGAGATGAATTCTCATTTATCTGAAAGACTTGTAACCCTTTATCAAACATTCGTGTGCTTTAACACTTACAGTGCCGAGTTAATATAATGGACCGCTTCAATTATGAAAAGAATCAGCAGTACCGAATTTTCATTGTTGTTATGGCCAGAATATGTAACTAAATAGCGGACAGTGTAGATCCAAGATCAGACTGCACGTTTTGTGCAGTCTGATCTTGATCTACACTGTCCGCAAAAACAACTTAACTCGGTTCCAGTGCTTAATGGGTTAATGACACTCAAGGCTTTTGAAAAAAATTGTGGGAGAGGAGAGCATGCTGGTCAACAACTGGGGCATCTGTGTTGTGCTACATTCGGTGCAGTGCTGGTGTAGTTTCCTGGAAGCAGAATCCAGAGAGATTAGTATAAGTTGTGAGAACTCGTTTCTCAATTGGTGTAAAATAAATATGTTTTCAAAAGACTTCTACCTCAAGATTGTTAACCTTTTACTAAACGACAGTAATGTTGACTCATCCAAAATGAAAGCATTTACCAGGGACAAATTTAATGTGGCTCAAATGATGATTTCCGTCTTAGATATAATAAAAAACATTTTGGGAAAAAGGAGAAAATGCTGGTAACCAGCATTTTCTCCTTTTCCCACAATGTTTTCAAAAGCCCTCCTTTTCAGAGTAGTTAAATCTTGGGATTGTGTGGTAAAGAGTTAAACTCTTGACTGTGTAGTAAAAATTAATAAGCAATGTCTGTCTGTTTCCAAAAGTGGTTTGCTGCAAGACAATATAGATAGAGGTCATAATGTAGCTGATAATGTGTGAATCACAGGGAACTGCATTTTATCCTTTACTCACAATGTTTTCAATACTTTTTAACACAAATCCCATAGCACTTAAAAATTTATCATTTAACTCTTTACCAAACGACAAAATTTTAGACTGGTCCAAATTGAAAGCAGACGACAAAATAAACGTAACTCATAAATTGAAATTTGTTTCCAGCAGGGTAGAAAACATTGTGGGAAAAGGAGAAAATGCTGGTTACCAGCATTTTCTCCTTTTCCCCACATTGTTTTCAGAAGGCTTCTGTCTCGGGGTCATAAAAACCAGGGATTGTTTGGCAAAGTGTTAAAAAAGCTTTGAATACAGAAGAGTCTAGTTTTTTGTTGTCTGGTCAAAGGTGAGCTCTGTACCAAACGACAAAATTTTGGACTGGATAATATTTGAAAACATTTGAAACAAAAACAAAATTAACAAGATGTCTGTAAAACAGTCATGCCCCCCTACTGCCACATTGATACAGGAAGTGGCACAGTTCATAAACTGATATCAAAAGAATTGATTGGGAAATATCGATGTCATCTTTTTGATTTATAGCCCACTTCAATTGTTAAACATGATAATCTGTCAACAGTTCGCATAATTATACACACTGCTGTGTGTATACATACAAGATTGTAAAGAGTCGCCGATACACAGACTGGGTTATCGATTTTCTTTTCGGCATGCGCGTTCGACTTCCGCTTTTTCCCAGTCGACTTCGATGCTTACTACGTCCCCAATAATACGCGAATAAAATGTTGGAGCCACAAGTTGAGCCACATATGATGATTTTTGAGACACTTTAAATTTTTTTAGCAAATGGCTCAAGTGGCGAACGGCAGCGCGGGCCCTGAATCATCTGGTAGTCACTGTGACCTTGACCTTTCACGGATTAACCTTAAAATCGATAGGGATCATTTACACTCCAAGATGAATGTCTGTACAGAATTTGAAGGACCTAGGTCAATTCTGTGTCTAGTTATCATCTGGACAAGGTTTGGTCTATATATCATTAAGTTGAAGGCCACTGTGACCTTAACCTGTGATGGATTAATCTCAAAATCGATAGGGATCATTTACACTCCGAGATGAATACCTGTACAGAATTTGAAGAACCTATGTCAATTCTGTGTCTAGTTATCATCCGGACAAGGTTTGGTCTATATATCATTAAGTTGAAGGCCACTGTGACCTTGACTTTTGATGGATTAATCTCAGAATCGATAGGGATCATCTACACTCCAAGACGCATGTCTGTGCCAAATTTCACGAACCTAGGTCAATTCTGTGTCTAGTTATCATCCGGACAAGGTTTGGTCTATATATCAACATGTTGACGGTCACTGTGACCTTGACCTTTGATCGACTGACCTCAAAATCAATAGGGATCATCTACACTCCGAGACGCATGTCTGTGCCAAATTTGACAAACCTAGGTCAATTCTGTGTCTAGTTATCATCCGGACAAGGTTTGGTCTATATATCAACATGTTGACGGTCACTGTGACCTTGACCTTTGACCGATTGACCTCAAAATCAATAGGGATCATCTACACTCCAAGACGCACGTCTGTGCCAAATTTCACGAACCTAGGTTAATTCTGTGTCTAGTTATCATCCGGACAAGGTTTGGTCTATATATCAACATGTTGACGGTCACTGTGACCTTGACCTTTGACGGATTGACCTCAAAATCAATAGGGATTATCTACACTCTGAGACGCATGTCTGTGCCAAATTTGACGAACCTAGGTCAATTCTGTGTCTAGTTATCATCCGGACAAGGTAAGGTCTACCGACCGACCGACCAACCTACCGACCGATCGACCGACATTAGCAAAGCAATATACCCCCACTTTGTTGAAGGGGGGCATAAATATTGCTTCAATGATAATTTCCGGTGTTTGATAAGGTAGAAAACATTGTAGGTAAAAAAGTAAATGCCAGTTACCAGCATTTTCTCCTATTCCCACAATTTTTTCTCTGTCAGGGTCGTTAAAACTGTGCTGAAGAGTTAAGGCACTAGCCAAAAGGTAATGGTATGACAGCAGATAAAGGTCAGACTATAAAGATGTGCCTGCTGATCATTGTCTAACCTCTTCACTACTGACAACAGAGATTGCAATTAACAAGACATTGGATTAAAATAATGGTGAAATTTTGATTCATAATTGATGCAACAGCTTATTCCTTTCTTTAATCTTTTAGATCATAACAATCATTTTCAAGTTCTTTGCACAAAAAAATTTCTAGAAAGGAATGCATAGTCTTTATCAGTGTTAACTCTTTACCAAACAATCCTGAGTTTTAACCAACCTTAAGAAGGCTTTGAAAAATATTGAGGAAAAAGGAGAAAATGCAGGTAACCAGCATTTTCTCCTTTTGCCACAATGTTTTCTATCCTATTAAAGACAAAAATCATCATTTGAGCTAAATATGCCATTTGCAAATGCCTTCATTTTGGTAAAGTCCAAAATTCTGTCATATGGAAAAGACTTTAATAAGATATCTTCATGAAAATTTACATAAGGCCCTTTACCAGATGAGAAAATTACATATTGGACCAAACTGAAAGCATTTATAGTTGACAAATGTTGCTAAAATGGTGATTTCTGAACAACAATATTTCCAAAAGCCTGTGTTGTTTAAACTCAGGACTGTTTGATAAAGAGTTATTAACAAAAATTTAGACTTGTCCAAACTGAAAGCATTTGCAGACGACAATTAAAATGTTGTTTAAATGATGAAATTTGTCTTTGATGGAGTAGAAAACATTGTGGGAACAGGAGAAAATGCTGGTTACCTGCATTTTCTCCTTTTCCCACAATGTTTTCAAACAGCTTTTCCTGCAGGGTCGTTAAAACTCGTGATTGTGTGGTAAAGAGTTAAACAACAAAAATTTGGACTTGTCCAAACTCAAAGCATTTGCCAATGACATATTAAAAATATAATAATTTCTATCCTTGAAATGGTAGAAAACATTAAGGGAGAAGGAGAAAATGTTGTTTCACATTTTCTCCTTTTACCGCAGTGTTTTCAACAGCCTCCTTCCTCTGTGTCTCGAAAACATGTGACTACTGGCCATGAATAATTGAAAATTTCTGGGAAAGATCCACTCTTTCAAATGACTCTTATGTTCAAATTAGGCCTAAAGTCTTTGAAGTCCTTTTTAATAAAAACAAGTTGTGAAAAATTTCAAAAGAAATAAAGTGTAGACTTAACTTAATAAGCATTGTTGTCTAAGTTTTAGGTTTCATTTTCAGTAGCCCTTGAAAAAAGAAATAATCTGTTTAACTCCTTACCAGACGACAAAATTTTAGGCTTGTCCAAATTCATAGCATTTGCAGATGACAATTTAAATGTGGGGCAAAAGATGAATTTTTTTTTCTTTGAAGAAGACATTGTGGGAAAAGGAAAAAATGCTGGTTACCAGCATTTTCTCCTTTTCCGACAAAGTTTTCAAAAGGCTTCTTCCTCAGGGTTGTTAAAACTCGAGATTGTGTGGTAAAGGGTTCACGCATGAAATGTCCTATTAGGTGAGATTTTTGAACAAACAAAAAAAAAAAAACCATAGAAAGAAAAAAAGAAGTTTTACAATTTCAAATGATTACTTATAATCAGAACTCTTCATTCATTATCTACAGAGTTCAACCCCCTAACTCTACAAACCAAATAGATCTACATGCCAGTTTCACATGAATCAATGAACAAGAGGGCCATGATGGCCCTGGATCGCTCACCTGAGTCAATAGGCAAAATTTCACTCCACATGCATAATTCAATTTCTGATCAATAGATAGGTCAATTGAGCTTAAAATGTGGCCTCTAGAGAGTCCACATGGAATTTCCGTAAGTTGGCATAGTGACCTACTTTATCACCATAGGTGACCCAATATAGAACTCATCACAAATTGATCAAGACATTCTGAACAGTTTTCAAGTTAATTGAGCAATAAATGTGGCCTCTAGAGTGGCCACAAGGTATTTCTTTAATTTGACCTAGTGACCTAGATTATGACCCCAGATAACCCAATTTCATACTCACCCGATATTTCATCAAGATAAACATTCTGACCAATTTTCAAGCCAGTTGAGCGAGAAATGTGGCCTCTGCAGTGCCCTAAAGGTATTTCTTTAATTTGACTTAGTGACCTAGTTTATGACCCCAGGTGACCCAATTTTAAACTAATCCTAGTTTCATCAAGAGAAACATTTTACCCAATTCTCAAATCAATTGAACAATAAATGTGGCCCCTAGAAAGCCCTAGTTATATTTCTTTAATTTGACCTAGTGACCTTGTTTATGACCCCAGTTGACCCAAATTCAGGCTCATGTGAGATTTTATCAAGACAAACATTTTGACCAATTTTCAAGTCTGTTGATCAAGAAATGTGGCCTCTGTACTGCCCTAAAGGTATTTCTTTGACATAGTGACCTAGTTTTTACCCCAGGTGACCCAATTTTGAACTATTCCTAGATTTCCTCAAGAGAAACATTTTACCCAATTCTCAAATCAATTGAACAATAAATGTGGCCTCTAGAAAGCCCAAGAGTTATATTCCTTTAATTTGACCTAGTGACCTAGTTTATGACCCCAGCTGACCCAAATTCAGACTCATGTGAGATTTTATTAAGACAAACATTCTGACCAATTTTCAAGTCAGTTGAGCAAAAAATGTGGCCTCTAGAGTGCCCACAACGTATTTCTTTAATTTAACATGGTGACCTAGTTTATGACCCCAGGTGACCTAATTTTGAACTCACTGAACATGTTGTGCTCCGATGGGCTAACAAACTTAGAACAGGTTCACTACATACCAAATATCAAAGCTCTCCGCCTTCTAGATTCAGCAAAGATGAATTTTAAAGTTTTCCTTCTTTGTTCCTATGTTTGAACTTGTGACCCCGGGGCGGGCTAGTTTTGACCCCCAGGGCATGAACAAACTTGGTAGAGGTTCACTAGGAGATGCTACATACAAAAAATCAAAGTTCTAGGCCTTCCAGTTTCAGAGAAGAAGATTTTTTAAAGTTTTTATTCTTTGTTCCTATGTTTCGAACTTGTGACCCCCCCAGGGTGGGGCCAGTTTTAACCCCAGGGGCATCATATGAACATACTTGGTAGAGGTCCACTAGGAGATGCTACATACTAAAAATCAAAGCTCTATACCTTCTAGTTTCAGAGAAGAAGACTTTTAAAGTTTTCCTTTTTTGTTCCCATGTTCAAAATTGTAACCCCCAGGGCTGGGCCAGTTTTGACCCCACTGGCATCATATGAACAAACTTGGTAAAGGTCTACTAGGAGATGCTACATACCAAATATCAAAGCTCTACACCATACAGTTTCAGAGAAGAAGAATTTTAAAGTTTCCCTTCTTTGTTCCTATGTTCAAACTTGTGACCCCCTGGATGGGGCCCGTTTTGACCCCAGGGGCATCATATGAACAAACTTGATAGAGGTCCACTAGGAGATGCTACATACCAAATATCAAAGCTCTACAACTTCTAGTTTCAGAGAAGAAGATTTTTAAAGTTTTCCTTCTTTGTTACATGTTTCGAACTTGTGACCCCTGGAGCGGGGCCAGTTTTGACCCCAGGGGCATCATATGAACAAACTTGGTAGAGGTCCACTAGGAGATGCTACATATGAAATATCAGAGCTACGCCTTCCAGTTTCAGAGAAGAAGAATTTTAAAGTTTCCCTTCCTATGTTCAAACTTGTGACCCCCGGGGCAGGGCCAGTTTTGACCCCAGGGGCATCATATGAACAAACTTGGTAGAGGTCAACTAGGAGATGCTACATACCAAATATCAAAGCTCTACGCCTTCTAGTTTCAGTGAAGAAGATTTTCAAAGATTTTGCTATTTTTTTCCTTTTGGTTGCCATGGCAACCAGAGTTATGGGTGGAATTCAATCTCTTGAACAACTTTGGTAGAGCTTCACCCAAGGAACATCCCTACCAAGTTTCATCAAGATTGGCCCAGTGGTTTAGGAGGAGAAGATGTTTAAAGAAATTGTAGATGACGCACGACGCACGACGGACATTGGGCGATCACAAAAGCTCACCTTGAGCACTTCGTGCTCAGGTGAGCTAAAAATACAGACTTAACTCGTATCCAAACAACAAAATTGAAAAATTGAAATTGCAAGCAACAAATAAAATATGGCTCAAATGATTGAATTTGTTTATGAAAGGGTGGAAAACATTGTGGAACAAGATGTGTTTGAAGAAATACTATGCCTCTGGATGGCAGTCAATCATAAATGCATGGCAAAACACAATATCATAAAAGTTTAAAATACTTAATCTACCATCATTTGATTTATATCTGTATCAGAATCTTGGTTTAAACTTTCTGATAAGCACCACAGTAATTTGACAAAAACAAAATTTCCAATCATTACAATTTCAAAGTTCAATATCTCTTGTAAGTATAGATAGAACTCAGAAGCATTAAGATGTAAAATTAAATGAGTGGAAATAACTCCTCCAAGTATTTCCTAATCCAAGAAGCCTGAGAATACGCACTTGAGCACTTAATATTAATCAATTAAACTTTGGTGAAAATCACATACAAGTTTTAGGAGGAGTTGCAAGGACAAGATAAATGGGATTGATGGATGGACAGTAGATCTGCTATTTGCCACCCTACTGGGGACACAAAAAGAGATCAAAGCATTGAAAACGCTGATGTGGTATTTGTCAAGGAAGCCATTGGGTGGAATTAATAATTTGAAAAAAAGAAAGGGAGAAATTATACTCAAATTTTGGCTTGAAAGTCGACCTACTAAGCAAATGAATACCTTTTTTGTTGAAGGGAGAGTACTCATGACAAAGTTAGGATTATTTGTGTATTGGTGGTCTCCCTTTGATCATTAGGAGGAGTCAGGAGTAACGTCCCTTGACAGTAGGATGCATGACGGATAGAGAAAGATTGATTGATTGAATGGTGTTTAACGCGGTTTTTTTCAACATTATTTCAGTTATATCGCGGCGGCCAGAGCACCTATCCATGCTTTCCTGGATTTTCTGTTACCAGTACTCCGCACAACATTCTTTCCAAGCCACTGGCTGCTTTCCCACATAACCATCATCGAAACAACGATCAGCGGTGAGAGAGGAATGAATTCTGTGACAATGACTATCGTCAATCCTCGGAAAGAAATTGGCCAAGCCAGGGATCGAACTCACGACCCCCTGTTCTCAAGTCCTGTAGGCTACCGACTGAGCTACCAGGGCTCGGCAATAGAGCTAGAATCCATGTGAATATATGGAATGAAATTAAGGTTGCCCAACTGTAATGGGCAATATGTCAAAATGAAGGAAAAAAAATCATAACTATTAACTTATTTGTTATTGTCTGAGTGTCTTAATATGAAAAATCAGAAACATTGCCCGATAAAAAGTAAAGTTATACGAATTTTTGAAAATCCACCCCAATTCCAGACTCCGCAACAAAATTGACACCACCCCTAAGGAATTAAAATGTAAATATTTTTTTCAAATTTATGGTATTTTGTATCAAATTTGGTACTAGAAGACTCAGCACATAATATTCTTTCAGGAGTACTAATAATTTTCTTGTAAATTATAAAAATCAGAGAAAATATGACAAAACTAACACGAAGTGTAACAGGATTTTCTTTATTTTTTCCATTTTTCTGAGACAAACCCTCCAAGTTATTTTCAGAAATATCATACTTTAATGAATGGGGTATGGATAAACCAAACACAGTTTTTTTCTAAAACCTATTTGGAACAACATATGTGATTTTCAGCATCTTTCACCGCACGTAACTGAAAATATTTGATTTTGAACATACACACCACTATTTTGATGTTTCCATAAAAATATACAAAAAACATTACTTAAAATCAATGATCTTCAATTCTTTCTTAAGTTCAAAACACACCACTTCCTATCTCTGTGAACTACTTATTGATAAATTAATCTTAATTAGTGCTTAGAGATTTAGATTTACAATTTAAACCAATTAAATGACAAGATTTTGTTAATTTTACTGTGGTACACAAGCATGTCGGTCAAGAAAGATGCATATTGAAATTGCTGAGAAGAAATACATAGTAAAATGGTTTTTTAGACCTTTTAACATCATAAATCTTCATGCATAATATCTATAAACCTGCATAAAGCTTTAAACAAGACACCAATGCAAAGCTGAGTTGATTTCCTAGCACACATAGTAGGCAAAAGTAAATACGGGCAGATAACTCTCAACTGAGACAAACATTTTTGCTTATAAATGGCAGGCTGAAAGTTCCTAGTACATGTAATAATAAGGCACAGAGAAATTAATTACTGGCAAAGAGCAGAAACTAGCCTTAAGATTAACAACAAGATGAAACAAGCATTTTTTTCACACCCAGTCAAAGTCACACTAGGAGGTCAAATGTCAAGAGTCTAATCAAAGCTGTAGTTCCACCGTTTGAGAATTTTCAAAAGACTTTGCATAAATCTTCATAATGAATCCTGGGGGCTTGCTACTGTAGCTTAACCAATTACCACACAACAAGAATTTTTGAAAACATAGTGGGAAGAGTAGAAAATGCAGGTAACCACATTTTCTACTTTTCCCACTATGTTTTCTTACCTTTCAAACTGAAATCTAATCATTCAAGCCACATTTAATTTGTGGTCTGCAAAAGCTTTCAATTTGGACCAATATAAAATTTTGTCATGTGGTAAAGAGTTAGTGGTCAAGTCACAAAGCCATGTTTAAGAACCCTTTACCAAACAATCTGGTGTTTTAACAACCCTGAGAAAAAGGCATTTGAAAATGAGGGAAGAGGAGAAAATGCTGTTATCAAATTTCTGGTGATCAGAATTTCCTCATTTTCCCACTATACCACCATACCAATAACAAATTTTTTCAATGAGCCAAATTTGTCACCTGCAAATGCTTTGGATTTGGAAAAGTCAAAATTTTGTCATTTGGTAAAGAGTTAAAGAATTTTAAAGTATTACGCACAAACATTCATGAACACTTTTTGCACAGCAAAGCCTCCAATGAACCACACTGGAGTATGACTGGAATACTCTGGTAACCACAGATTAAACGACTGAAAACAGTCAATATCCAATTGGAAACATTTATGAAAGCATAGTGAAAAAAGAACCATTTGCTCAGACAACCAAATGCATGTTTTTTACCATGTTTCCCACTCTAGTTACGACAATGTAAAATACAACAAAAGTGGGGTATACAAATATGAAAAATAACCATGCTTAATTGCAGTCTAAGTATTGTTTCAAATGGATAATTTCATAATATGACAACAATTAAAAAATGTTTCGGAATATAGATAGTACCATCTATAAATATTAATAAAACAGAAACACAAGGGAATGGCCGAACTTAAGTTGTTAGAACTTGTGGTCAAACCCCTTTGCCAAATAGTTCTGTGTTTGTACGTTATAAATATGATTTTGTACCAAAAATGGCAATAAAATATGTTTAAACTAATAAAACATACTATTCCACAAAAAGCAATCTGCACATCTTTTTAGTCTGATCCTTGTATAATCTTTTTAGCCTGATCCTGTTTCTAAACCATATCAACTTTTTCCAAACAAACAGGTATTTCAACAGCTCTGTAGCAGTTAACATTTCAAAAAGATTGAGGGAAAAGGATAGTTGCCCAGTACCTACATTTTCCCCTTTTTTCAAATGTTTTCAAGCCTATCCAATACTGAATGTTCTAATGCCTATCTATTTCAGGAAAATCTAAAATACTTATGACAAAATGATTTTAACATGACAAAAAACACATAAACATTGTCTGAAAACATCAAAAGTTACAGTTTATCAAAATACAGAGACACTTTTGAAACTGTTTCTTCAAGAACTGGATTTCCAGATAAATGGACAGGTTTGAAATTGCCACATTGAATAGCAGCTGGAATCTGTTTGGTATCCACATGTTGCTCATAACCAATACCTGTGAATGTGTATATATAATTGAGCCATGCTCGATGAAAAGGGAGCTGCAACTACAAAAAGAATTGACCCAGGTCAGCCTGTGCGGTCCGCCCAGGCTTACATGGGCCCACAATGTTTGCCGTTTCAAGATTTTCTGTATGTCCATGGACCAGTCTACCTCATGATTCAGTTGGTTGTTAGACAAAATGGAGTTTATAGACCCATAATCATATGATGCCTTGCTTGGTATAATAGATCATCACAGAGATGCATTAAGTCCCTTTTTCATAGAGCATGGACCATATATAAATATTTATCTCTCTGTGTGTTTATGCCACTTGGTGACACATTGCCAGATTAATCACTGAGTGTATGTGATATTAATGATTTTCATAATTTGAAATAAAATGCTAGTTATTACCTACTTCGTTTAACCTGACCCTGTTCAAAATCATTTAATAGATTAATATTCTATTTTTATCCTCGGCATCGCTCAGCATATGTCCCGAATGGTAACGCACGGTTTAAGCCAATCAGCCCTCAACCTACTGAATATGTTGGTTGAAAACTTTCCAGTCAATAGTAAAAAAAGGAAATATTGAAACTTCAAAGTTATTTCTGGGAGAAATATTTCCTCACTGGATAGTGTAGATCCAAGATCAGACTGCACTTTCTGTGCAGTGAGTCTGATCTTGATCCATGCTGATCCCAATAGCTCCTAAAGTCGCGCTTTGTAGGCTAAGGGTTAAATTGCTTACCTGTATACCTTCCCCTGTATAAATAACTATCCGAAAAATAGTCAGAGTTCTATTTATATGCCTACTTCTATATTCAGCATAAAGGTCAAGATCAGGTTAAATGAAGTGAGCAATATTAAATTTGAAAAAAAAAGAAAAAGGTTGTCCGTTTCATTCTAATCATTCTAATACAGATTTTATGCATTAAATTCTCAACAAAAAGATATTGAAATTGTGGAAAAAGAAGTCAAAGCAGGTAGGATAATATGCTATCTTTTCCACAATGCTTTAACATGAGCTTCAGATCTGTGTCCCTTTGTCTAACTCAAAAAAAATATTTGAATACCAAAATTACAGTTCTGATTGTCCAGAAAGGTCATTTTGGCACAGTAAAAAGGATTTCACATCTTAATGTGAAAGGTCAACATATTCAGAATAGAGGTTATGTCCCTAGTTGCATAGAATCATTGTCTTTAAGCATACCTGATATAAATGACTTTAAAAAAATTGTGGAAAAAGCAGGAATTTGCTCTGCAAGACACTTTCTCTTTTTTCCCACAATACTTAAATACCATGAAAGGTAAAATCATCAGCCTATGGCATTTCAAAACTGATTCATATGTCCTGCAGATATTGCACAGAAGGCAAAACTTATTTTCAACCAGTACAGACACAAAGTTACTTGATAATAGTAGCACTGTCAACAGGTGTTTATAACCAAGAGTTGACACAATTTTATGCAAATATTACCTTAAATAAGCCATATTTAAATTGTCGTCTGCAAATGCTTTCAATTTTGACAAGACATTTCTGATAGTCAAAAACCAAAATATAGACATATATGTACAAACGCGAAACTGGAAGATTTTCAAAATGCATGGCAAGATCAGGAAAAAAATGTGCCCCTGGCATCAAGCAATAGTTAACCCTGTACCAGATGATAAATTTTTTGCCTTTTCCAAATTCAAAGCATTTGCAGACAAAAAAATTAAACTTGGCTCAAATGATGATTTGCTTTCAAATGGGTAAAAACCATTGTGGAAAAAAGGAGAAAATGCTGGTAACCAGCATCTTCTCCCTTACCATAGCATTTTAAGAAGGCTTCTTCCTCTAGGTCCCTAAAACATGGAATTGTGTGGTAAAGGGTTTAAATATGCAGCATGCCCTAATTACACCATTCAAGGGTTTAGAAAAATCAACCTAATAATTTCTTATAGCCAAAAATCAAAGCATAGCTGATCATTTTGAATTTCAATTTCATTTTGCCTCCCTATCTGTTTCTGTAGGAGACAGCATTAATTATTATTTTCATTAAAAAAAAAGGCTTAAAAATGTAAAACCTACTGTATTTTTCTTATGTATGCCTCCTTAGCAGCTAGTTGGGTGGTTTCCACAGCCAGTAATTCAATTGCTTCTCCAGATCGCTCTTCCATATTCGTTAGATTTGCATCACTAATCGGCTTCAAAAAGCAGCCAGAAAGTTGTTAACTCTGTAAAGTCCAACCAGGCTATCAATCATAGGAATACAGTTCATTGCTTTACCATGTATTAAAGTTATACCTACTGTATAATGAAATAATTTGAAACTTCACAGTCTCTAGTCATAAAAACAATGAAAATTACAAATTATATAGGATCCAGCAGTCTGCCAAGAAATTCTTTAATTGCTTATACTTGTGAAAATATTGTTGGCAAGCTGAGAGGTTGCTTTTTACAAGCAATTTCTGCTCTTCCCTCGACGTTTTCTGTGGGGGTTTTTTTTCCCACCCAAATTCCATTTTTTTTCATTTCATAGAAAAGGTTTTTTCGCCATTTCTAACTTTAGCTGGCAGGTTTTTTGATTTGGTATGTTTTAAAATTCTTATAAACATTTGACAGTAACAAACAAGAAGTACCGGTAGATGGAATTCTGCGGAGTATCTGCAATTTACAAGGGCCTGATTCAGCTTTTAGAATTTAAAGCCATGAATGCTGCCCAATATGTTTTGGAGAGTAGGGTCATCAGTGTTCCCACTGAAATTTTTATTTGGAGGTTTTGTACCTCCTACCATTGAAAAATGGGGGTATAAGAAAAAAAATGGGGGTACAAATTCAGAAAAATTAGTATGCCTACAACTCTAAATTGTTTTCTTAAATGCCTCATCCTCTTTCAGGTGAAGAACAATCATACAGATCTACAAAGCGAATTTACATTTTTACATGTAACCAGGGATCGTATATTTAATCCCTGATGTAACAAATAGTAAAATAATTACTTGACAAAGTGATAACTAGTAGTCTTTATGCTCATCTTTTCACGTGCCTTTTGCATAACACTCAACAGAGCCATTGTCGAAGTCTGGCTGGTGACTACTGTACTCAATATGAATTCTGTTTTCTTGAATGGTTCTACTAGTATACCTTGCTTGCTTACGGGAACCCAAATCCGAAAGCTTCTAAAGTAGGCCTACCGCATTTCTGAGCTATTACCAATGTTAGTTTACAGACAAGAGACAATGACGTCGACAAAACACTTTTTCATAGACTGCGTTAAAGAAAGGAGAGCTGAATTACGGATAATTTTTAAACAAACAAGTCCCAGTCTGCAATTATTGATCACGAGAATAAAGACCAAGTACGCCAACCATGTAAATGTTCTAAAAATAGAAAGCTGGAAATCCCAAATTTTTCTGATGATTTACATTTTCCGAAAAAGTTGCTTTTACATGAGCCGTTCTATGCAAGCCTTTCCTACTTTTTATTTCAATCTTCGTCTGTATTTTTTGTGCGCGATTTCACATATAGGTTTGTTATTTTGTACGTTTTTTATTTTACTTGTACGTGTTTCACGTACGATTTTGCGTGATTGGGAACTCTGGGTCATTGTGTATTACACAGTTTAATACTTTGGAGTTCTGTAGTACGATAACTGTATCCCATTGCTATTTCAGTTTTTCACCGATTGCCTCCTGGACCATGCCAAGCACAAAACAATGTCCAAAATTTTAATGTGAAAGGAAGCACCCTAAAAGTCTTCTGATTGAGACTATACATAGGAGGAAGGGCTTCAAGGAAGGGCTTACATTGTACTTGATTATATACATTTTTATACATGTACTGTATCCGTCCATTTAGCAATGTTTTTCACTGCAGAAAAAAAAAAAGAGTCAGAGACATATGTACTGTACTTTAAGCAAACAACTCAGGTATACCAAAATTTTTGAAGATAAACAGAAACTATGACAGGTCTTACCTGAACCAGAGACATTGATGTGTATTGTATGTCTCTGCCTGAACTCAGTTTAGTACTAGCAACAAAATATGGGATTCTCTTGATTTGACGTGGTGAGTCTTACCGCAGGCCACTTAATGATAAAATCACGAAATTCACATTTAACATATAAATATCCACTGAGTCCTTTCTATATTTCTCCCAAAACGCTGTTGTAAGTGAAGGAAATGGGCCCAAGAAGACACGATTGACACGCTCTCAGTCTCAGGTTTTTCGAAAGAACATCGAAATCAACATCCGACGGCCAACCTTCCAACTATCACTTGTCATCGCATCTTCAACATGAACACAAGCCTCAGGCAAAGGATCCACAAGCATAGTTATGGCAGTCTAAATTGGTCTTGTGGCAATACCTGGCAGCTTTTCTTTTCTGTTCCGCGAGAATCGGCCTTCAGCGTCGCAAAATTGCATGACAACATCACCGGAAGTGTCCGAAAAATTCTTAATTTTTCGTATTTATTTTTTATCAGTCACATTAATCGACAACACAACTATAAAAATCTTATATCATTAATAAAGTATCATTTTATATTTAAAAAAAAGGCGATAAATAGTTTAGTCATGCAATGTCCGGCAGTTGACATGAATGCCCGACAGTTCTCCGTAGCCAGGGATCGTATATATGATCCCTGCCGTAGCTTACCGATGCAGTCTGATTGTTGTACGTAAAATACCGATATTGACCGACATTGGCCGATGTTTCATGATCCCATTACAGTTGGGCAACCTTAAGTTTGTACCTAAAAAGCATGGTTTTAAAATATCTTTGGTGGTTAACGTTTAATTCCCAACATTACAATCAATTATTTCGATATATAGATATTCATTCCGAATTAAATGGAGTAGCGCGCAAACATGGGATGAACAAGCCATGGGACGAACTGGTTTTGGAACGAAAAAGCCCAGGACCAAGCGATCAGTAGACAAATTTAGTATCACTGCGCCAATAGAAGGCTATGAGTGAAGCTATTTTCAATAAAAAATTAGTATTTCCTTTATCGATGGCCTCATCCAGTGTATTTTAACATGCCATTTCCAATTACATATATGAGTGCTACCGAAAAACTCATTTGTTTGAGAAAAATTGCGTTTATTTGGGTTTATTTCCTTCGGCTTTGGACAAAACACAATACATGGTCTTCAAAATTCAATCTTGAACTCATAGTGGTATTGGCTTCGAAAAATTCATCCTTTCATCAATGAAGGGTATCAAAATAGAAACCAATGTGATGAAAGTACAAAAAAAGCATAAGGGCCCTAACCAAATCCATAACGATGTGACTTCTGCATTCCTATACAAGACTATTTTTGAAAATTGCATGTTAGAAGTACTTGCTCCTATCTCAACATTGTTTTCTATATCATTCAAAACAATTATTACTCTCCTTTAACTCTTCACCCAAAAGCAAAATTTAGGACTAGTCCAAATGGGAAGCAAACACAGACAACAAAATCACTGTTGCTCAAATGAGGCAGACCTCTGTAAAAGGACTGAAAACATTGTGGGAAAAGGACAAAATATGGGATACCAGCATTTTCTCCTTTTTCCACAAGGTTTTCAACAGCTTTCTTTCTAAGGGTCGTTAAAACTCAGGATTAAGACTGTGTTAAAGGGTTAAATTATTCTCCCTTGCATCAGTTAACTAGCTACAAAACAATCCCTTTTCTTAGTGACTCTAAAGGAAAAAGGTCTTGAAAAAATTGTCTGAAAAGGAGAAAATGCTGGTTTCTCCTTTTCCCACAATGTTTTCTACTCTATGAAAGACAAATGTTTTGAATCACATTTAATTTGTTGCCTGCAAAATACTTTCAATATTCACCACTCTTAAATTCTATTGTCTGGTAAGGGGTTAAACCTTTATCACACAATCCCAATTTTCAATGACCCAAAGGAAGAAGTTTCGAAAACATTTTGGAAAAAGGCAAAAATGCTGGTAACCAGCATTTACTCCTTTTCCATCAATCTTTCTATTCTATGAAAGCCAAACATAATATGTTTTGCGTTACATTTAATTTGTCGTCTGCAAAACCATTCAATTTCGACAAGTCTATATGGTTGCTTGGTAAAGCATAAGGCTGGTTTTATAAATACAATCTCACATTCATGTTTATGGATTATCATCTTTATCAAACTTGTTGGCTGAAATGTATTTGACGCTAGCCAAGGCTCGCATTGTACAATTTTAGTCAACCTGTTTGAAAAAAAATGATAATACATAAACACTCATGTAAGATCCTCTATTTCTACTTGTCATCTTACCATTACGTATATGTATTTATCATATCAGCATAAAATCAAAATTATGAAATCTAGACTTCATAAAAAAATGCAAAAGTGTTAAAAAAAATTATACAAAGGGCTAAACCATTTTTTTTTTACCTTGCCATTTATCACAGTTTTCAACAATGCACATTACCAAACCCTGTAGATTCATACCAGATTATGCAAGGCTTTCTTTTTGCACCCCCATAAAACTAAAACTTTGAATTTTTTGGTAAAAGTGTTTAAACAGACCTGGTTCTAAATTGAAATTTGACAACAATTTAGGCCAGAATCTTTCACAAAGTATGAACAAAGTAGATCCATTTTTGGACTATACAGTTTGTCTTTAAAGCACTTGACCCATTGCCAAACAATCCTGTGTTTTTATGAACTTGAGAAAAAAGGCTTTTGAAAACAGAAAATGCTGGTAATAAGTATTTTCTACATTTTCCACAATTTTTTCTACCCTTTCAAGACAAAAATACTGTTATTTGAGCCACATACAATTTGTTGTCTGCAGTTGCTTTCCATTTGGACAAGTCTAAAAATTTTGCTGTTTGGAAAAGGGTTAATGTTCAAAGGCTAATTTTTTACCAAATGACAAAATTTTAGCCTTATCAAAATTTAGTGCATTTACAGACTACATCTGAATGTCACTCAAGAAACGAAATTCATCCTTAAAAGGACAGAAAACTATGTTCGAGAAGGAGAAAATGCTAGTAACATAATGTTTTTAAAAGCCCTCTTTCTCAGAATTGTTTGGACACAAGATTTTTGAATACATGTACTGAGTAAAGCAAATTTTTTTCACCTAAACAAGCCATGGTTTTCATCAATCTGTTTATTTGAAGTTTTCTTCATGCAGGGACAAGTCCTTAAAATAGAATTCTAATGTGTAGAAGTAATTCTGATTGCTTATGGGAACAATCATAGTCACTGCTGCAATGTCTCAAAGAAAATATTTAGATGCAGTTTTTAACCCTCGGGCTGCTAAAAGTGACCCACTGACCTTTTGCAGACAGTGTGGATCAAGATCAGACCGCACAGAACATGCAGTCTGATCTTGGATCTACACTGTCCAATAAGGAGATATTACTCCTCAAAACATAATTTTGAAATAGCAATATTTGGGTTTTTACTACTGAACTGAAAATTTAATTTTAATTATTTAGAGGATAAAGGTTAAGAAGACTAAATCAACTGATAGGCACACACATACTTATCCTCTAGCTGAGTACTGAATATACATGACTTAGTGAATAGTTAACTAATTGAACTAATTTAATTTGATTAACAGCCTTTTTATTCACTGGCATTATACATTAAGTAATAAAATACAGTAAAATTATACAAAGATCCATCAATAGCACTATTTGATGTAATGACAAAATTTAATAACATTGCTTTCTTATATATTCTTAACTCTTTACAAAACAATCCCGTCTTTTAACAACCCTGGAAAAATACGTATGTGAAAACAGTGTGTAAAAAGGAAAAAGTCCAGGATCCGTATTCACCAACCATTCTTAAGAATGTTCTTTGTCTTATTCTTCAAGATTGTCTAACTGTGAAAGTAACAGAACTTCAGTTGTGTTCGTGGCCAATGTTGCCTTATTGCCACTGTCCACTTGGCTGAGTCATTTAGGACAAGAGTAATCTTGAAATTCCATTTATTTGGGTCTTAGGTCTGAGCTGAAAATACCTGTGAGTTTTTTTCTGCATTCTAGATACATGTAAGGGTAAGCTTATTTTAAGTGTACCAACCTTCCAGATATAAAACTGTAATACAGTACAGAACTATCTCTAAAACTACTATACCTCTAAAACAATTTTAATCTTCATAGCATAGATTAAAGGCCCAAGAGTGACCAAAAAATCAAATCAGGGGTGAAAATGCATTTAAATTTAAATCACATCATTTAAGAGTATGGAAAATATTGTGAAGATGACAATCTGTTATTGTGTGGTTGGTCCAAGTGTCGGTAAAAATGATTTTAAAAATCAGGCAAAAAGTTGACAACAGATAGAGTGACCTGGCAGGTTTTAACCTAGTTTGGAAATTAATTTCTCTGCAAGCAACTAGTACTTGAACCGACCATACAATAACTGATTGTCATTTTCACAATAATTTCCATACTTTTAAATAGTATGATTTAAATTGAAACTCATTTTAACATCCTCTCTGAGTACTTTTGGCAGCTATTGCTTCTCTAACACTTTACCAGTGTTTTAAGGACTAAAGAGAAAATTGTGGGCAAAGGAGAAAATGCTATTAACCAGCATTTTCTTTTTTACCCACAATGTTTTCTAACCTTTTGTAGAAAAATAAAATCAATAGAGCCATATTTCAGTTTTTGTCTGCAATGTCTTCAATTTGGACTGGTCCAAAATTTTGTCGTCTGGTAAAGCTTTAAGCTTCACGGATATTTTCAGTCCAGAAATGAAACCCAAATAACTACAATTTCACTGTTGTTCTTGTCCAGAATGTCTCAGCAGAGCCATTTACAGGATCTTTCTTTTTCAATGTACTTTTCACATTCATGCACAAAACCTTATCCAAGTTTTAATGACAGTGAGAAAAAAGGTTTTCAAAAACATTGTGGGAAGAGAAGGAAATGCTGGTAACCAACAATTTTCTCATTTCCCACAATATTTTGTACCCTTTCAAAGACAAATACATCTCTTGAGCCAGATTAAGTTTATCATCAACATAAGCTTTCAATTTGGATAAGTAAAAAATGTTGTCATGTGGTAAAGAGTTATACAGCCTTTTACAACTTTAGTTGCCTAAGCTACCAGTGTAGATCAAATATCAGACTGCATGTTTTGTGCAGTCTGATGTCGATCTACACTGGTAGCAAAGGCAACTATAGCTGTAAAAGACACCTAAAGATTTAAGCAAATAACTTTAAAAATATCAATAAATAATGAAAATAAACCCTTGTATATATCAATGAAACATAAGTATCATTTTTCTAAAATGTTTAAAATCTTTCTAAATGCTGTATCAGCATCACAATTATCAACTCTACTACAAACAACAGGTACAACATAACTACCTGTATACTTTCTTACCTCCATAAACAATTTGCAGCACGTTTAACTCTTTACCACACAATCACGAATTTTAACGATCCTGAGGGAAAAGCCTTTTGAAAACATTGTGAGAAAAGGAGAAAATGCTGGTACCAGCATTTTCTCCTTTTCGCACAATGTTTTCTACACTATCAAAGACAAATTCCATCATTTAAATGACATTTAAATTGTCGTGTGCAAATGCTTTCAATTTTGACAAGTCTAAATTTTTGTTGTGTGGTAAAGAGTTAAATCTGTACCACATGACAAAGTTTTAAACATACCCTTGTATATATCAATGAGATAAAAGTATCATTTTTCTAAAATTTTCTAAAATAATTTTTCTAAATGATGTATCAACATCACAATTATCAACTCTGTATGTGTACTACAAACCACATGTAAAACATAACTACATGGATACTTCATTACCACAATAAACAATTTGCAGGAGGTTTAGCTCTGTACCCAGGTGACAAAATTTTAGATTTATCATAATTGAAAGCATCCTAAGACAACAAATTTATGAAGGCTGACACAATGGGATTTGCCTTCAACTCTGTACAAAATGACAAAATTTGAAATATGTCAAAATTGAAAGTGTTTGCAGACAAAAATCAAATATGACTGAAATAACTAGACTGGTATTTCAAAGGATAGAAATAATAGGATATTTGAAAGGATAGAAAACATCATGAGAAAGTGAGAAAATGCTGGTTACCAGCATTTTCTCCTTTTCCAACAATATTTTCATCAACCTTTTTCCTCATGGTTGTTAAAACTCAGGCCTGTGTGGACTACAAAAAACAGAGATAATGCTGGTATGCATTTTCTCACAATTTTTGCAAAGCCTTCTTCTACAGGGTAGTAATATCAAGATCTTATCTAGTAAATGAATAATACACAGAGTAAAATCACTTTAGCAAACAGACAAATTGCTTATCATGAGTAATTTCTCATTTGGCCACAATATTTTCAAAAGCAGTCGGCTGCACATGACAAAAACTTGACAGCCAGAGGTAATGTGACACCCTGCATACTGGAATTTATTTCCGAGGAGAATCTTGCAGCTTACGAAGATTGTATTCAAAGTTTTTCAAAAACATCAACTGTACGCCGCACAATCCAAACTTTTCTGGTCCTAGGATCTTGATAAGGTCTTTCTGTAATAAAAATATTTCACAATTTAAAGAAATTACATGTATCCCATTCCGATACATAATGGATAAATAAAAAAAAAATGTCCTCTGGTAGATAGGCTTACAAAATACTGTAGAAGAGGATGCAGTTACAATATTTCGTATCGTGACAATAAAAAAATTTATAATTCTTTTGAGCAATTAACACTTTGCCACACAACAAAATTTACACAATTCTAAATTGAGAGCAGTTGCTTACAACAAATTGTATGTTTCTAAAAATCATGCAATTTGGCTTTGAAAGAGCAGAAAACATGGTAGGTCACTCACTCACTCACTCACTTAGCCTCCAGAATACAGAAAATATGTTTTTAAAGTCATCTGCTGTACATTTGTTTATAATTACGGTATGTTCATATAATAATCGTGTCACTTACTTCCAATTTATGCTCATTTTTCTCATTAGCCAACATATCATATGCTTTCTGGAACAGACTGACATCGTTGTTTAACACTTTCGTACAATAACTGAAAAAATAAATCAAACTTTTAACCCCCTATCTCAGCTTGCACAACCACTGACCTATTTTGTGAAGCATGTAGACAAAGACCAGCCTCAAATTTTGTAGAAAAACAATGGTATGCACTCCTTACTTCTTCTTTAACTCTTAACCAAATGACAATATTTTAGATTTGAAATATTTGCAGAAGACAAATGTGGCTTAAGCCGTTACTCTTTAACACACAAGCCCGACTTTTAATGACCCTGAGAAAGAAAGCTCTACAAAACATTGTGGGAAAAAGGAGGAAATGATGGTAACCAGCATTTTCTCCTTTTTCCACAAAGTTTTCTACCCCATCTAAGGCAAATTCCCTCATTTGAACCAAATTAATTTGTCGTCTATAAATGTTTTCAATTTAAAGTCTAAACTTTTTAGGGGTGATAAAAAGTTTAAGAGCCTTTTATAACTACTGTTGCTTTTGTGGCCAGTGTAGACCAAAATCCGACTGCAAAAAACATGCAGTCTGATCCTTGATCTACACTGTCTGCTTTAAAGTGACATTCTGGACAAAATTGACCTTGATACTGCATTTATTTAGGTCTTATTTCTAGATTTAAAATGTCTGTTGAGTTTATTTGGCACTCTAGGGGTTAAGAAAAGGGTAGAAGACAATGAATGTAAATGAGAAATTGCTTGTAGGTACATATTATCTTCTCACAACTATAGTTGCCTTTGCTGCCAGTGTAGATCAAGACCAGGCTGCACAAAATGTGCAGCCTGATCTTTGATCTACACTG
Organism: Hippopus hippopus; assembly: GCA_946811185.2. NCBI lineage: Eukaryota > Metazoa > Mollusca > Bivalvia > Cardiida > Cardiidae > Hippopus > Hippopus hippopus. Next base: position 36,348,990 of record OX328102.1, on the reverse strand, counting down.
TCTGCTCTGCTATAACACTTCAGACGAGAGCAACCTTTTGAAATTGTGATCATTTGGGTTATTTCAAGACTAAAAATATAATTTCGGTTTATTTGGCTCACAAAGGGTTAAGTCTTTGCCCTACAGTAAAATTTTAGAATTGTCCAAATTGAAAGCATATGATGACAACAAATCAAATGTTACTAAAATAAAATTTTATTTTTGTGAAAGGGTAGAAAATATTGTGGAAAAAGGAGCAAATGCTAATTACCAGCATTTTCTCCTTTTTCCACATTTGTAACCAACATTTTTTACTTTTTTCTACAATGTTTTTGAAAGCCTTTTTCAACAGAGTTGTTTAAACTCAGGATTGTATGGTAAAGAGTTATTTCAATTGAAGTTCACTGAAGCACATTTCCACATGGTACTGTGCGCTCAGTGTGTTTGGTATGGCTTCAAATTGTTATGTATACCCTCTAATGAACACATTCATCAGGTTTTGTTGTGTTTTGTGTCTATTCAAGCTTTGTCAAATTTTTCAAGTTTGTTCACTGTACAATCCCAAAGTTCATTATAGTGGGAGGACACTTTAACTCTTTACCATATAACAAAATTTTTGACAAGTCCAAATTGAAAGCATTTGCAGACAACGAAGTAAATTGACTGAAAAATTGAAATTTTCTTGGGGAAGGGTAGAATACATGGTGGGAAAAGAAGAAAATGCTGGTTGGTAACCAGCATTTTCTCCTTTTCCCATCATGTTTTCAAAAGGCTTCTTTCTCAGGGTTGTTAAAAGTTGGGATTGTGCAGTAGAGGTTAAACAAAAAAAAAAAGATGAACTCACTATTGTAAATGTTCAATCTGTCTAAGAATCATCCCCATTGGATCTTTGCTCCCTGAAATAATCAGAAGATGGTTTTTAGATGTTTTAAACACTAAACTCTTTACCACATGATGAAATTTTTGACTCATCTGAATTGAAAGCATTTGCATGACAGATTTAATTTTATTCGAATGATATGATTTGCTTTTAGAAGGATAGAAAACATTTTGGGAAAAGGAGAAAATGCTGGTTACCAGCATTTTCTCCTTTTCCCAAAATGTTTTCAAAAGCTTCCTTATCAAGGGTCATTAAAAGTCCAGACTGTGTGGTAAAGGGTTAAAATCCATTAACTTCAGTTTTCCTTTATGGCCAGTGTAGATCACAATAAGACTGTATAAAATATGTAGTCTGAACTTTGATTTACACTGTCTGTTTCACTGAGACAATCTGAACAATAATAACTTTAATTAGGGTTGTATTGTAAAAATGTCTCAAAGCTTTATTTGATACTTTAAGTTTTGATTAGTAACACATAAGTATTTTCGTCCCTTTCTGGGCTATTTCTTTTAGAGGCATAGCAAAAATAATCATGGACAAAATATTATGAACAGATAATATCAGAATTTCAAGATCTTGTTGGTGTTGAAATAAGATCTAGGTATAATTTCACAAGCTTCATGTAACAACTGATATCAAAACCAATAGCAAAAATAGTGAATAAAATATATTTCCCCATCTCCTTAAAAACTACAATTTTTGTAATTCATATGGAAACAAGCAAAGGTTTGTTTTCAGCAAAGAAAAGATGTCTCTCAACATGACCATTGAGCTCCTGCTCTAACCTAAACCTTGGAGACTAGAATGTCAAACTTCCACTCTGTACTTTATCTCATCAAGGTGGATATATTTTCTGAAGTCAAACATGTAGTTCAGAAGATATGGAGCAGACACAAAAACATGACAGAGGGAAGGATCAGACATCTCTACCAATAACAATATCGTCGGTTGGAGAACAAAACCTTGTATATCGATTTTTGGCGAAAATTAGATTTTACTGGTTTTGGAATCAATGGTATATCCCCAGCTGGTCTAGAAAAATTGTACAAATCAGCCAATTGTAATTGATGATTTATGACATGTGACTAAACATCGTATTTTGATTGAATGGTTTTTCTGCTCCCGAAATCTCGTAAAATGAAGACAGTGTACCTGGTTTACTTCGATGCTTAAGATCGGACGTTTTTCTTTCGTGATTGAACATGTCAAAGTGAATGAGTATTTCTTAACGATTTCTTTGGACAATATGATACAAAACGGCACATGCTGATGTATTTTACACCGATATATCAATAAAATATTCCATCAAGACAATAGAGGTTCATGTTACTCAACTGGCACAAAGGATAAATCAAACATACACCTTACCAAATGAATTCTAAAGAAGTTTTTCATTTAGCATAAACATGTTTAGTAGACCTTTTTTATAGTTTGTCCAATATTTCCGCTGTTTCAAACAGTTCTGATATTATACGACATTTCTGCATGGGTTGATGAGCAAGGGTGAACTTTTTTGACGACATTTTGGGATTTGAATAGCAGACAAATCTTTTCTTGAAATGATCATTAAATCTGCATTACATAGTGGTTATAACAAACAGAATTGTTTTTTCAGCCAGTATAATATGCAAGAATTTTAAATTTATATTTATGCTCTGATGAAGACTTTTTTTTTTTACTGAAAAAAAATTCTTTTTTCAGACAATGACTTGTACTCCTCCAAGTTCTGACGAAGAGTTTTTGATAGAATGGATATGCCAAATATGTTGCAATAAAGCAAAGGATAGTTTAAAATTTGAATACAAACTTCTACCAGGTGACAAAGTTATTTTGACAGACTCAAACGGAGATAGCTGGTTGTTTTGTATGGGGTGCAAATACCAATACCATTTGAAGTGTGTGAGAAATCTGCCAAAGGATATAACCCCAGAAGCACTTGGCTCAGAATACTATTGTGAAGACTGTGCTTGGTAAGTTGAAGGCGCATATGACTCCGAATAGTTAGCCTGAATGCGATAATTTGATTCCCATATAGATTTTTTAAAAGTAATGTGTTTATATGAACTGAAAAAAGTTTCAGCCAAACTTTTTTTTTTCAATTAGGAAAAGTGGTGTCTAGAGGAAAATATCTAATCCAACTGTCATTGCAGAAAAAGCATCAGGAACTGGCCACAAAAGGTCACACTGAAGATCTTACTTGGGAGAAACCTGTTGAGATGAACACAAAATTTGATGAAAACAAAACAATTAATGAACATTTGGATGATGAGAAATGCCAAGAAAGTACTAGTTCACATTTTAGAATTCAGGGAAAACAATTGTAAACACGAGTCATATCGATCTTGAATGTACTGAAAGTGATGGTTTAAGTGAAACTAGAGATTCTTTTTCTGATGAAGATCTAGACAGTGTTAGTGACCCAATATGGAAACCAAAAAAGACGGATTTACATGACAGTGATAGTGACTCTACTTTGGAAAAAAACAAAAATTCAAAGAAGTCAAAACACGAGAAGAATATAGAAAAAGAAGACGTCATAGATATCAACAATAATCCCAAAGATAAAGAAATAGCAATTAGAAAGGATAACACAAACTATGCAATACAAAAACAACCTTACACCTACAATCTGATTGACATAGAGTTACAAGATGTTGAAGCTCTTGACCACGAAGAAATCATAGAAAGTGATGAGAAAGATCACCAAAGAAAGAAACAAAATCGTACAGCAGACCCTACTACTTGGGAGAGAAACGTTAACAAACGTCTTCGCATGGAAGGCAAAGAATACAAAAGTGTTAAAAGGGATGCTCATAAAACCTACAGCGTCGTAAAAGAAAACGCCAGATCTCTTTTAGCAAGAAGTTGTTCTAAAAGGTGTGAAAACAGATCAAAAGGCAGGATGTGCATACAATTTACAGAAAAAGACAGACAAGAAATTTTCGAAGGATTTTGGAATAATATGGACTGAGACGGCAAAAGAATTTTTGTAATCGGTCTCGTACACTGCAGAAACTGTGAAGCTAAAGAAGGAGACAGACGGGGAAGCACTTATCTTTATCATCTTATGAAGGATGGGGTCAAACTACTGGTATGCAAAAACATGTTTATGTCTACTCTTGCTATTGGAGAAAAGTCTGTCTGTGGGTGGATGGAGCGGGGAAATCAGAATGATGGAACTCCTGGTAAGCCACAAAGATTGTCTAGAGGAATAAGAACCAAAGAGATAACAGAATCAGCTCAAAAGTTTCTTGATGTACTACCGAAGATGCTATCGCATTACTGTTGAACTAGTACGTCAAAAGTTTATGTTGAGCCAACCTTAACATCATTTTCAGAGTTGTAAAAAGTCTATAGTGACCATTGTTTAACATGTAACACTCGTTGTGCAAGTCGGAAGGTGTTTTCAGATGTTTTTAGAGAAAAGAACATGTCACTGTTTAAACCAAAGAAAGATCAATGTGATCTTTGTTGCAGTTTTGAGACCGGTAACGCAACAGAGGTAGAATACAACGAGCACATCCAAATGAAAGAAGAGGCAAGAGTAGAAATGAATACAGACAAAGAAAGGGCCAAGACAGATGAAGAAGTGAAAGTTATTACTGTAGATTTGCAGGCCGTTTTACTAAGCTCCATTTGTACAAGCAAGTGCCATGTACTATAAAATGAAACTAGCCTGTCACAATTACACTATTTATGACCTAAGCACAAAAGATGTTTTCTTGTACTTTTGGCACGAGGGCGAGGGTGACTTAAGCACAACTTCATTTGCATCGTGTCTAACAGACTTCATAGATAATCTCCCCGAAAAGATTAAAGAGCTTGTGATATTCAGTGATGGGTGCACATACCAAAACAGAAATGTTGTATTAGCTAATGCATTACTTACATTTTGTAAGTTGTCGATTGAAAGGAACATCGTGATCACGCAAAAGTATCTCACAAAGGGTCACACACAAATGGAATGTGACAGCGTGCACAGCACAATAGAAACGAAGAAACGTGGTAAGCCCATCTATAGTCCGCACAATTATGTAGAATTAATGAGAGAAGCAAGGCCAACACACAAGTACTCCATTAAATATTTCAGACTACAAAAAACTGACAACATATTCTTCCATACGTGAAACCAGGAGATCCAGACATATCAGATGGCAGAATTTTGTACAAACTCCGATTTCCAGAGGAGTATCGCGAGTTACATAAAAAGTCAACACAACAAACAGTTCAGACTGAGAACCAGAACCAACTTCCAAGACTACATGCCTCACCAATTCCAATTAAGGCATTAAATTTAACCACTTACAAGAATTAAAATCTGTAATTGCTGCAGATTACCATGGATTTTATGACACGCTGCCACAGAATTAAACCGATTTATCTGAAGAAGAACAGAATAGGATAATGGAAATACAATTTTCTGTAGACGAAAGTACATCATTGATAATGAAAAGTGTTAGCAACCTATTAACTTTAAATCGAACATGCGATTTTTTTTTTCAGTTTGCTTACTTTGCACCATGTCCTTCATTTTACCTTCAAATCAGTAGCAAGGTCCGTTGTCATACAGTTTTCAAAGTCATCCTATTGGAATTACCAGTCAATAATAATAACCAACCCCTTTTTTACTCTAATTCTAGTTTGCAATCCGAGCCACCTGCTTTGCCGATCAGTTGGTTTGGGTTTCAAACTAAAATTTAATCATGCAATCCTCTGAAACCCATCAACAGTGTTGTCTTTACAGCATGGCTATGCAAGCAGACAGTATAGATCTAAGACCAGACTGCATTTTCTGTGCAACCCGAAATTGATCTATCCCGTCCGCAAAGCTTTTGTTCGAGTTTATGGAGCTTAAAAAGTTTAACATGGCAGGAAAAGAAGAAAAATTATGTTAACGAGTATGCAAGCAAAAAATGCGTGATTTTTTTTTTTTTTTGAAGTTTGTGAACTCCTTACCAAACAACAAATTTATTGACTCAACCGAATTGAAAGCATTATATATATACATGTATTTTGGAGACGACAAATTAAATTTTACTCAACTGTTTGGATTTGTCTTTGATAGGGTAGAAAACATTCTGGAAAAAGGAGAAAATGCTGGTTACCAGCTTTTTCTCCTTTTCCCACAATGTTTTGAAAAGGCTTCTTCACCAGGGTCATTAAAACAAGGGATTGTTTGGTAAACTACCAGACAATTATGTTTTCTTTTTCTAAAACCCACAGCCTATACGTCAAAACAGAAAAGGTCACAAATGAAAAAAGTATAAACTTCTACTACTTGTAGTTTCTTTCAAGAGGTGTTTGTCCCATACAGTTCGCGATTTCGTTCTATTTGCCAGTTTAAAGGTATTGAACAGGATTGTTATATTTCTAGTGAGTGAATCAATAAATCATAAAACGAATCTGAGGGTCTCAGAAATCTCGTATATGCCATATACCAGTTTATATAATGAAATTATTTCACCAAAAAGTCGTAAAACAAAATAACGTATCACAATTTTAATGTGCGACATTTAAGCTTATTTGCCAGTTGTCGTACGAATAAAGCATTTGCTTGGACTGAGAAACAATGTAGTCAACAATCACAAAATACCTGTTTTTCAAAAATATTCAGTTTTTTACATTTTCTGAAAAATGCTGAATCATGTTTTACAACATTTTGGTAGCCCGTCAACGATATACAGTTCGTGGTCATAAATAAATCAACAAATTCAAAATTCCTATTGACTTACCAGTATTTTTCAGTGTGCATGAATATTAATTACGCTGCTTTGGATCATTCAATCATGAGGAAAACTATACTAGTGGAAAGCTAGGTTACTGAAGCTTTTTACAGTAATATGTTATTAGTGTTCATCACCTGATGTCCAAGTTGTAGCTCGCTGAAACCCAGTTGTGTTATTTATCAACTAAATTTTGTCATTGAAATCGAAGTAAAAAGTGTTTTTTGAAAAATACTGATCACTTTTTAAACACCTGCATTCATATCACATTACACTATATAAAATCTGAAAATGTATGTTTCAATATCAAATTTAATTTTCTTTATTTTCATATACATTTTATGAATATTGCTTCATTTTCCAAAAAAATAAAAAATTAAAGTTGAAAAAATATATACTGGTAAATCAACAGGGATTGGGACTTTGATGAAATATTTATGGCCACCCATTTTACCTATAAATGGGGCTAAAATTTAACATAAAATAAAAATCTATCCATTGATCCAAAGACTGGAGCATACAAGTACTGATGAAAAAGTTGTGAAAGTTAATCAAGAACTTACTTTTAAACGCTTCTTCTTTTTCTTTTTCATCTTTCTGTAGAAAAGTGAATGAACAACTGTAGTAAATTGGCTCAACATACATGTAATTACAATGATTGTCTAGGTTTCAGAGCATAAATCTCTTGTATTCAATGGCTACTTTTACTCTACCAAATGCCAAAAACAAGACCAAACTGAAAGCCTTCCCTTACAACAAATTGATTAAAGCTCAAAAGATGATGTCAGTATAGTAGAAAAAGGAGAAAATACTTGTTATCGAGCATTATCCCCTTTTCCCACAATGTTTTCAAAAGCCCTCTTCTTCAGGGTCTTGAAAACACGGGATATTTGGTCAAAGGGTCACCTCAGCCAGTGCCAAATATTTCAACTTAACCTCTTTCAGTGGAAGAAAAAACAATCCACTCATACAGATTTCTATCTTCTAGCCTGGAATAAACAAGCAGACAATAAAGATCAAATTCTATGTGCTGTCTGATCTTGATCTATGCAATCTGTAAAAGCTACTGTATTAGCCTAGGGTGCTCAAAGAGTTAACCCTTTCCCAAACAATCCCTGGTTTTTACGGGTCAGGAATAGAAGCCTTTTGAAAACATTGTGGGAAAAGGAGAAAATGCTGGTAACCAGCATTTTCTCCTTTTCCCACAATGTTTTCTACCCTATCATATAGAAAAATCATCTTTTTAGCAACTGTTAATTTGTCATCTTCAAAATGCTTTCAATTTGGTCTGGTCCAAAATTTGCCGTTTGGGAAAGGGTTAAATATACATGAACCATGCTCTGTAAAAAGAGGGTATAATGCATCTGCAAAAAAAAAATCAACCCGGTTCAGGCTGACCTGCATTGCAACTTTTTGCCACTGGTCAATTTTCTGCAAAAGACCAGTCTAGCACATGATTTAGCCAGTTGTCAGACGAGACGGATGTTGTGGATCCATAATTATGTTATGACTTACTTGATATAATGCTCATAGATGCATTATACCCCCCTTTTGCTAGAATGCCGCTCACATGTATTTGCTGGAACCAAAATGTTTTGAGGGAAAATCACTGAAGCCTTATTTAAGATTGCTCCAAAGAACACATTGGCCTGCACTGTTTTCTTTAACTCTTTATCACAGGACAAAATTTTAGACTTGTCCAAATTGAAAGCATTTGCAGACGACAAATGTGACTCAAAAATTGAAACTTGACTTTTGAAGAGTAGAAAACATTGTGGGAAAAGGAGAAAATGCTGGTTACCAGCATTTTCTCCTTTTCCCACAATGTTTTCAGAAGACTTCTTCCTTAGGGTCGTTAAAACCAAGGATTGTTTGGTAAAGGGTTAAAGGTAAATTAAATGTAAATGTTTGTGTTCTTGAAATGCATACCAAATTTTGGAGCTTCTTTCATTCCTAACACTCTTTACCAAATGACAAAATTGCAGATTTGCCCATACTGAAAGCTTCTGGAGACGAAAAAACAAATGTGACTTAGTGGTGTCCATGGTTGTGGGGTACAGCGTCGGTCTCGTAATCATAACGTCCCGAGTTCGATACTCCAGACCGGGTATCAACTTTGGTACTGTTCACTAGCCCACACATTCTGCACAAGCACTGGTGCAGTTCCCAGATAGCAGAATCGAAAGAGATTACCATAAGTTGTTTCTCAATTGATGTAAATGAATAATGCTTAAACAAAATGTGACTCAATATAAAAAATTGTCTTTGGAAGAATACAAAACATTGCTGGGGAAAAAAGGAGAAAAGGCTGGTTACAAGCAGTTCCTCCTTTTCCCACAATGCTTTCAAAAGCCTTCTTCTCTAAAGTCATCAAAGCAGTTTGGTTCAGGGTCAATTTGTATACAATATACATGTAGTAACTTAAACTACATATAATTTCTATACCCTCTTATTTGAATAACTGAATCTTTACTCTTTACCAGACAACAAAATTGTAGACTTGCCCGATTTGAAAGCAATTGTAGACATCAAATCAAGTACGGCCAAATTGATTGATTGACTGAATGTATGGTCTTTATAGCCGTTTTCAACATTATTTCAGTTATATTGCGGCAGCAAGTGCACCTATCAATGTTTTCCTGGAGTTTCTGTTACTAGTACTCTGCACAATATTCTTTCCAAGCCACTGGCTGCTTTCCCACATAACCATCATCAAAACAATGGTCAGCAGTGAGACAGGAATGAATCCTGTTGCTATGACTATCATCAATCCTCAGAAAGAGCTTGGCCTAGCCGGGGATCAAACCAGCGGCCTCCTGTTGTTAAGTCCTGTATGCTACAGACTGATCTACTGTGGCTCAGCGGCCAAATTAATTTTGTTTGTGAAAGAGTAGAAAACATTGTGGTCAAAGGAGAAAATGTTTGCTTCCAGCATTTTCTCCTTTATCCTCAATGTTTCCAATAGATTCTTCCTATGGATCGTTAAAACTCAGAATTATTTTGTCAAGAATTAAACTGTTATCCTGCTGTACGCACCTACAATCTATATATGAGTCATGCTTTGTGGAAAGAGGGTTTGTATCTGCAAAAATTATAGGCCCATGTCAGCCTAGGCAGTCCGCACAAGCTGACCTGGGTCAAACCCTATTCCTGTTGTTTTATTTTCTTCGTGTCACGGGACCATTCTAACTCATGATTCTGCCATTTTGTTGACAAATACATATTTTGCAACAATTTTCTTGATACACTGCATTACACCTCTTTTTCTTTTGCCAGAGTGCCCCTCATATGTATTTTCATGAATGAATGAATCATGCCAAGTTCAGCCTGCACACTAGAGCAGTCTTGATATTGTATATACTCTTGGGGTCTTGACATATACATGTTGTCTCAGTTAGTTAACTTACTTTTCTGGAAATGTCATATTACTCTTTCCAAAACAATAAAATTTCAAACTTGTCTAAATTGAGAAAATATTAGTGGATGACAAATTGAGTGTCGCTCAAATAATTAGATATGTCATTAACCCTTTACTGTACAATACCGACTTTTGACGACCCTGGAGAAGAAGCCTTTTAAAAACATTGTGGGAAAAGGAGAAAATGCTGGTAACCAGCATTTTCTCCTTTTCCCACAATGTTTTCTACCCTGTCAGGGAAATATTGCACCATTTGAGCTCATTAAAACTGTCGTCTGCAAATGCCTTCAATTTGGACAAGGCTAAAATTTTGTCGTCTGGTAAAGGGTTAAAAGTGTTGTAAGCATTGTGAAAAAATGCTGACTATTAGGATTTTCTCCTTTTCCGACCATGTTTTAAAAAGTCTTCTTCCTCAGAGTTGTTGGTAAAGAGTTAAAAAAGAACTTACATCTGGGAAAACCCCAGTCATTGTTCTGACAAGAAGCTGCATAGTGTTGAAAGCTTCCACAGCTGTTTTACTCTGAATGGATTTCAAAGTTTGATCAAAACCTATGCTGACATCTGAGATTGAGGCAACTGATATTGTATCATCATCTGCAGGTTTGGCTTTCTCTTGAAATGCAGGTCTGGGCATCCTTTTGATGGTTTTGTCCATTTTTTTATCCTCTGTCACATGCTTTGCCATAATTGTACGAATACCAAGATCAGCATCACTTCCTGTTACCAAAGCTCCGGCATTGTTGGCTTTCTCCTTACTCTTGAACTTGGCCTGAGCATTTCTAACTAAACTTAGCGTAGCAACTAAATCTTTCATATCAAATGCAGCACCACCACCTGCTGCACCGCCATCACCATCTCCACTCCTTTTTATCCCCCATCTACTGCTTGATGCACCTGCTCCATTGTCTTTGGGCTGGAATGTAAATAATCACCACTCAGGACCAAAATCTCTTCTCAGTACTCATTACCATTTCACTCCCCACCCCCCCCCCCCCCAAAAAAAATGCAGAGAATGCAAAACTTCTCAAAGATCTGTATCACTGGATGGAAAAATCAGGGATATAGATACATATACATATAGCTTGGACAGAATAAAGGTTTTTGTGATTTAGGATAGTAAAAATACTTACCAGTGCACTGAACTCTCAGGGATAAAAAAATTTTTTTTTTAATCAACTCGCCAGGCAGAGTGAGTAGGATTACAAGGTTACTCGCCCTGCAGAGTTTTTCACTTGCCCATCTTTTTTGTGAAATATTTGTCTAACATATTAATTGAAAGTCATGTAATTAATAATTAATAATACTTACACGTAATTTTAAACTAAAATAAATGTCAAGAAATGTTATCATATCTGGTGTTAGCTTTTATTGAACTGCCTGTTCATTTTCACCATGCAAAAAGAGGAATTCATTTTCTAAAGGTAAATGTAAACAAACAGATGGTGTTCCTGAATACCGCTACTAAAAATCTATAGATTATCTATACCGTCAAATTCTCTGATCAAATGACTTACCGTCTGAGTGCAAAATCAACCTAATATGTTTATGTAATTATCTTCTTACATGCATAACCTTCTTTGTAACACATCTGTAGTTTTTCAATCAATTTAACAAAAAACAGGTCATGCCACTTCTTCAGAGATTTTAGAAAACCACTGAACCAGTTGGGAATTGCCTCTGCTATTTCCGTAATACAACAAAAGAATACTAAAGCTAGTAAGGCGTAGACAGCCTAATATACATCCCAAGGTCGTCGCTGAATACACACCATATAATGCAGAATCGAAGCATAGCTTTACAAACTATGGGCGGAGACTAAATCTTGTATGTAATTTCTGATTGGATGATTTTGTGAAAATTCAGTATGGATGCAGATGGGGGCTTGGCGAAATTGACTTTCAATTGATTAGCATTGTAAGGTGTGTATACGTGTAATGGTTTGTAACCAGACAAAATCACAATGACAGATATAAACTATCACTAGATTAGCAGTTTTCCATCTGAAATTTTGCCGAATTTTACAGGCTCTAAGTGCGTGTTATATGTCTAAAAAGCACTCGTACATTTGTCCGAGTCAGGTATTTTTTTGTACTTGCCCGAGGTCATAGATGACTCGCCAATGCGAGCGGGCAAGTGGAATTTTACATCCCTGACTCAATTTTTTTTATAAATCTACATGAAATTTATGGTCATTAAACAGTTTTGGAATCCTATTGCCTGACCTACATTGAAAACAACTTGCATGCAGAAACATCCTGTTACAACATCCTATTTCTATATAACATACATTAACACAATGTCATCAATACCATATCTGTTTACTTGTCCTTACCTTTGATGGGAGTGCAGGTTTTTTGCTATCCTTGAAGAAGTCATGTGCTAGAACTTCAGTAGCTGTTGGTCTCTTTAGAGGGTCCTTCTGCATTATCTTGGACAATAAGTCAGACAACTCTGGCCTATAACCATTTGGCATTGTAGGTAACTGCATAGGAAAAAAGCATATTTTTACAACCCTGGGGAAGAAAGCTGTTTGAATTATAGTAAGAAAAGGACAGTTTGCTACATCTAGTGTCCAGTATTTTTTTTATTTCAGCAATAATTTCTATCCTCTCAGATAACTTCAATCATTCAAGCAATGTATAATTTGATGCTTGCAAAATGTTGCTGATATAGACAGGTGTGAAATTTTGTAATCCGGTGAAAAGTCTAGTGTCTGCATACGACAGACTGAGCTTTTGCAGACTGTATAGACTCAGATCAGATGGCAAAGGCAATGCAATCCAATCATGTTCTACACTATCCTACAGTTCCTGTATATGACTACAGTTATTCTAGCCAAGAAAATCTCAAAAGCACAATATCTGTTTTCTTGTGACAAGAAGTGTCTTTTTTTTCACAAGCATAAGTAGAGTAGCAGTATTGTACTGCTACTCTACTTATGCTTGGTGAAAAAAAAATTGTCGAACTGAATGAAGAATGAAGACAAAAGGAGCAGTAGAACTCCTAAGATGTGATAAAAGAAAGAAATGGTTAAAACATAATGGTATAAAAGAAATACATATATGTTCAGTTGAAGTAGAATTAATTTCACCCTATGAGCTCCATCCATAACTGTAGTTACTTGTGAAGAGGTGTAGATTTATATCACACAAAACTGACAGTCTGAACTTGATCCACATTGTCAAAACATATGTCACCAAAAACCAGCTTTAATCCTTAGAGCACAATATAAACCCAACAGACATTTTCATTCCAGAAATAAGACTGTTATGATTACAATTTAAAGGTTCCCCTTGTCCAGAATGTCTCAGGAAAGTGGTCAGTGTAAATCAAAGATCAGACTGCATATTTTGTGCTTTTAGACCTTAATCTACAGTGGCCACAATGGTAACCATATATCTTATGTGAAAGACGCTTTAACCCTTTAGCAAACAATCCGAAGTTTTAACAACCCTCAGAAAGAGGCTATTCGAAAACATTGTGAGAAATCAAAAAATGCTGGTTACCAGCATTTTCTCCTCTTTCCACTCTTTTTTCCATCCTATCACAGACAAATTCCATCATTTGAGTCACACTCAGATTGTCATCTGAGCATGCTTTCAATTTGGACTAAGCTAAGATGATGCTGTTGGGTTAAAAGTTAAGTATTTACAGATGGCATACTACATGTGCCTCATATAAAGGGACAGAAAACATTGTGGGAAAATGACAAACTGCTGGTTGCCAACTTCTCCTTTTCCCACAATTTTTCAAATGCATTCTTCATCAAGATTGTTAAAGCTCCGCATTGTGTGGTACAGAGTTAAATTGCAAGATTTGGTTCATTTCTCTCTTTATCCCTATAAATATCAGCAAAGCCCCTCAGGTAGCTTAGTTGGTAGCATACGAGACTTGAGAACAGGGGGTTGCTTGTTCGATCCCAGGCTCAGCCAATTTCTGTCTGAGGATTGATGATAGCCATTGCGACAGGATTCATTTCTTTCTCACTGCTGACCACTGTTTTGACGATGGTTATGTTGGAAAGCCACCAGTGGCTTTGAAAGAATATTGTGTGGAGTACTGGTAAAAGAAACCCCAGGAAAGCATGGATAGGTGCATTGGCCACTTTGATAAAATAACGTTGAAAACGGCATTAAAAACCATACCGTCAATCAATCAGTCAAACCCTATAAATATCAGTTTTATTTATTTGGTACTCTATAGCATTACTTCTTGAAACCAATTTTGAGCTCCTTCTTGTAAAATATGGATAATAAAAACATGAATCAACATTCTATACATTAACACATGCAAAAATAATGTTCGGAAAGAGATGCCTCATTATAAACTCTTTCTCCTTTTGTCAACATATTAACAACAGAGGTCTGCTGGGATATATTTTATGTCTGAAGGTAATGAGTATGAATTGTAACTGTGGTGAGCAAAAACCTACCCCATCATGCACTATTTTAAATACAAGCTGATGCATTAGTTGGGCATCAAATGGTCTTTCTAGGGTCGCCATTTCATAAACAATTACTCCAAGTGCCCAGATGTCACTCTGAAAAGCAGGAAACACATATTATGAGTAACATACTTTATGAAAAACTATGGATATACACCAAAACCATGGATAGTCAAAACACCACTGTACTTCAAGGTGTTAGAGCTTAGATTTTATCATATAACTCCCTTATTTCCAGAGTAATATACCCATCACAAATTTTCTTATACATGTGTTATAAACGTTTGATATCACAATTGTGTGGCATCATTTTTGACATCATTTTGTAAGTATTTAATAGAAGTAAATAGGTTTTATGGATATTGCCGCGTGTGCATCTACTGATGGTTTTGCATCTTCTTATCTATAATTTGTGAAATATTGTTATGTGATAAAAAGAAGCTGACATTAATTGGTGTTTAAGATAAGATTTTAGTAAACTTGTCAAGAAAAAATGTTATTAAGCTCACCTACGGCTCGTTTAGTAACATTTTCCATAGACTCGTTAAATGAAATTTTTTATCTCAAACGCCAACTCATGTCAGATCCTATATGTCTATCACAGTTTACCTCTTTGCCAACTCGGCAAAATAAATGGACTTAACTCAGTTAAAAGGCATAAGTCCATTATTTTGCTGAGTTGAGTCTGATACATTGGGTAAGCTCAGGATTTTAAAACGTTAAAGTAGCTCAGTTAACTTCAACTGCCAAGCACAAATTTAGGTACGATCCCATCTTGGATCTGACCCTCCAATTATTTTTTTTTCCCTTTAAATATCTTTAACAACTATAGATGCAGTTGTGGATGATCTAGGTCAAGATCAGACTGTACCAAATGTGCAGTCTGATCTTTGCTCTACACTGTTCACTTTGTAAAGGCATTCAGGTGAAAAACAGCCTTGCAATTACAATATTTGCCATATTTTTCTTAACTAAAAAAGTCCATCTTATTCAATTATCGTTCTTAGGATTAAGATATTGTAAAAAAAAATTGGCAAACACTCATACCTTTGAATCATATGGTTTACAGGAGAAGATTTCAGGACTCATGTAATATGGGCTTCCACAGAATGTCACAGCCTTTTGAGAAGGCCTTTCTAATACTCTGAAAAGAACAAAAACAAGAGCACCACATGCTGGCTTCAACCCTTGGCTGCAAGTGCTTGATTTTCAGTGAACATTCTAAGTTGAATAAGGAGCATAACTGTGTCAAAAATATGTTGAGGGTTACCTGCCCCTTTTATATGGGTTCCCTATTTGATAGTTAACAATTTGTCCAAGTTTGAAGTAAACATGTTACGTAATAACAGAGATATAAGAAAATGTCAAAGGTTTTGCTTGATGCAGATCACGACGATATGAGGGCTATGATAATACAGTCATGTATCTTGACATTTTCTTTGAAAACAGCCGAGCTTAAAATCATAATACAATTAATGTGCAGATTCTTACTTAACCTTCCAAAAACAATTATAAACAAAAGCTGAACTTTGCATAGCAAAGGTAAAGAGTTCCCCATAAGTCAACCCTGTACCACACAGTCCCAAGTTTTAATGACCCTGAGAAAGAGAGCTTTTGAAACATTGTGGAAAAAGGAGGAAATGCTAGTAACCAGCATTTCCTCCTTTTTCCACAATATTTTCTCTCCTTCTCTAAACAATTTTCAAATATTTGAATCACATCTATTCTCTGATGTCTGCAAATACTTTCCATTTGGACAAGTCTAAATTTTGTTGTTTGGTAAAGAGTTAAGAGCTTGGACTGTACTTTTTCTATTTCAGGTAAGTGACCTTGACCTTGGCTGTCAATGAATGCAAGTGTAAAATCTCTCAATCAAAATCATTCACCATGAGAAGTTTCATAAACCTAGCTCATAGGTTGTTGAAGTTATTTTGCATACATCAATTTTCATTTCTATGTCATTTAGACTATATTATTTCACCTATCACAAAATCTGGATTTCGGGAAACAAACAGACAGACCATGGACAGGCAGACGACAAACCTATAGCCCCCTCCATTAAAACAGGAATGGAACTAATCATTTTATACAAACATCACATATTCAGTGTCTATTCAAGGAAGTGCCATTGAGGATTTCATTTAGTTTTTTTCAGATCCCACATAAATCAGACCCAATATATGAGAGTTCGCCCTAAAAATTCAACAATGAAAAGTCCCAAAACAAACAATTTACTCTTGCCTTGCAGAGAATACTGTTTTTTTTAATAAAATAGAATCACTGCCATGCTATTTTCACAACACATTATGTCCATTAAGATAACCTCCCTTGAAGGGTATGATGAAATTCCCAAATGAATTTCATTACGCTTTGGAATAAACCTTCATGCTGTGGTGTACAGGTGTCCTGAAGTCTCTTTTTTTATCTTCATATGATCCAATTTTCGATGTTTATAGTTTGAATTTAATTCTACATATTCCAGAAACTGTCTTTTGACATATAAACAGGAATAAATGTCTGGTATGTGAGCTGTATGTTTTCTATCTGTCCCCCTATTTCTTTATATGTGGGGGGATCCCCCCCTCAATTTCAGTTTCTAGAATAGACAATGCATATTTGGAGAAAAGAAGAAATACAGTGTATGAAATGTATTCAATTTTATTTGAATGGGTTGTAATGCAAATGACTTCTCGCTGACATTTCAAAAGAAATGACAGATCTATTAGCATAGAACAAAATTACTGAATCTCTCCATATTAAATGGAAAACTTCTCACTTTGCAAGTCCAAGATCACCTAGTTTTGTGTCCCATCTGTCTGTGAGGAATATGTTTGGTGTTTTTACATCCCTGTGTATAATAGTTTTCTGGTGAAGATACTGAAAATAGAAGGACTTTAACTCTACCACACAACAAAATTTTGGAGTCGTTCAACTTGAAAGCCCTTACAGATGACAAATAAAGGATTACGACCCCTAACTCATCAGTAAATATCGTTTACCATCGACATTTTCATAAAGGCTATTCGCCTAGTCTCGGCAGCTTCCATCTTTTAATATGAGAGTTAGGGGCCATAGACTCACTAACTTATCGGTAAATATCGTGTAACACTGACGTTTTCTTAAAGGCTATTCCGCCAGTCTCCTCAGCTTCCGTCTTTTGACATGAGAGTTAGGGGCCGTAGACCTTAAATCTGGTTCAAAAGATGAGACTTTCTGTGAATGGGTAGAAAACCTTGTTGGAAAAGGAGAAAATGCTGGTTACCAGCATTGCTCCTTTTCCAACAATGTTTTCAAAGACCATCTCTTTCAGGATTGTTAAAACTCAGGATTGTGTGGTAGATAGATAAGGCTTAACCCTTCACCACACAGTCACAAGTTTTAACGACACTGCAGAAGGAGCTATTTGTAAATATAACAGGAAAAGGAGATAATGCTGGTAACCAGAATATTCTCCTTTTCCCACAATGTTTTCTACCTTCACAGAATTATTCCATAACTTGAGCCTCGTTTATATGTGCTCTGCAAGTGCATTCAGTACAGACAAGTCTATAATGAAGTTCTTTTGTAAAGGGTTTAATTGCTTTTCAAAACTTCAGTTGCCAACAAAGGCAGTGTAGATCAAGATCAGACTACACTAGCCAACTTTGTTGTAATATTTTGGCCAAAAGCAACCTTGAAGTGGCAATTATATAGGTCTCATTTCTGGACTGAAAATGTCTGTTGGGTTTTTTTTCTGCTCTATGCCAGACGGCAAAATCTGAGGCTTGTCCAAATGAATGCATTTGCAGATAACAAATTAACCCTTTACCACACAATCCCGGGTTTTTACAACCCTGAGGAAAGAAGCCTTTTGAAAACATTGTGGGAAAAGGAGAAAATGCTGGTAACCAGCATTTTCCACTTTTCCCACAATGTTTTCTACCTTATCGAAGAAAATATGCACAATTGGATCCACATTGAAATTGTCTTCTGCAAATGCTTTCAATTTGGACATGGCTAAAATTTTGTCATCTGGTAAAGGGTTAAATATAGCTCAAATGATGGAGTTTGGCTGTTCAAGAGAGAATACCTTTTACGGAAAGGAGAAAATTCTGGTTACCATCATGGTTACCAGCAATTTCTCCTTTTCCAACAAAGTTTTCAAAAGACTCTATACAAGTGTGTATTGTATGTCTCTGATACAAGGAGATAAACATGGAATTGTTTTGGTAAGAAGTTAATTATTTGTCACTCTATTTCCTTTCATTGTTTTTAAACTTTCTATAAATATATAATAATGCACCTACCATAAGACAATTAGATATGTTTTAAAACACTGTGGCAAATACTCTCTCTCTCTTTTCATAATTGCACTTTATTATATACCTAAAAGTGTTGTGCTGTGATTCATCAGTTAGATAAATTAATAGAGCAGATATACTTTTACAGCACATTTACCGTAAGTCAGGAACTACTTTTTATGCACTTTCTTAGCCCCAGCTGTTTTATTATCAACTCGTAAGTTTTTACTTAAAACTGACTGTAACACTCAGATTTACGAAATTTGTTTGTTGTTTTACCAAACTTTCGTAGCTGTGATTTTGCAATAAAAATCTTCTTAATCAAAGGCAAATACAGTAGGTACATGTAGCATGCCCTTGTAACCTACGTAAACAGTCCGTGCCTTTCAAAGGGACAGAAATATGACCTTATTTATTCACATTTACATTACAATTCTTGCACTTTACATCATCTGATACATTACCTGCTCCTGCAAAAAAAAGGTATTGCATTGTATAAAGAAAAGAATAATTTGTCCCTTTGTACTGTATTTGATAATCATTAGAACACAAAGGATGAATCTGGTTCTCTGACAAAAGGGGTTTAATACATCTTTGCGCCGCATAATACCGGGAATGTCATCACCTAAATATGGACCCATAAAATCAATTTTTCATAACAACTAAGTCAAGAGGTACACTGGTCCTTAAACATGCAGAAAATTGACCAAAAGCAGACCTTGGCCGATACTTTTTGCAGATGCATTAAGCCCCCTTCTCACAGAGCATGGTTCATATAGAATAATCAACTGGCTGTGTGTGATGTTAAAAATCTGTCACTCAAATGGGGTGTGCCAAAATGGTAGA
Source organism: Hippopus hippopus (assembly GCA_946811185.2). Lineage (NCBI taxonomy): Eukaryota > Metazoa > Mollusca > Bivalvia > Cardiida > Cardiidae > Hippopus > Hippopus hippopus. The sequence continues at coordinate 36,329,420 of OX328102.1, read as the reverse complement.
AGATAAATACCGATGAAGGACGACAAATGTTTTCCTTACAAATAAAACTAAAATTTTCTTGTATGGATAAGAATTAAAATTACTTACTTGCAAAGCAGTTGCAATCTGCCTGAACCATTCTGTAAGTCGATCTTCTTCCAATTTTTCGGTGCCACGTTTTTCTAGAAACTCGGACAGATCCCCGTTGGCACAAAATTCTGTTACAATGCAAAGAGCACCATCCTTTTCAAACGAATCTGTATAGGCCAGGATGTATTCATGTTTCAGTTCCTTCAATAGCTGTGATTCTTTGACAGCAAGTTCTTTTTCTTCTTCAGGTGATTTGCGCAAGTCAATCACTTTCATAGCATACTGGAAAAAGTATAATTGAGCCATGCTCAGGCAAGAGAAGGCTTAACGCATCTCAGTAATGCACAATACTGAGCAAATCATCACATCATTATGCATAGGCGTAGTCAAGATTAAACTATTTATATGCACATTGAGGCACAAAGTACCAATGGGGGAGGGACTGTCCCCCTCCTGCTGGTCGTGCATCAATTTAACCCATCTATTTTGACTAAAAGGAGTATAGATCTAGAGAAAAATCAACATATGTACAGTGTGTCCGGAAAGTAAGGTAACACTTTTGTAAATTTACAACATGGCTCTAAGTTTTAGATGAAGAGATAAAAGTATACGTACATGTACATAAAATATGTAAGACTCATTCTCAGACAACCTGGACAATTCATGTCGCCACGTTTTAAAGCGCTCTTTACTGAAAATATTAATCAGTAGAGGTAACGCAACTACAAGTAAGTTGAGACCACACATATTTCAATATTCTGAGCTTAGGTTTACCTTTTCTTGACTTCATTTTACGATATGGTGCGTATTTGAAGTTGCCCAGATGCTTGAAAACACCATGTCGCCAGAACAGTGACAGTTACTTAGAAAGTGTGTATTGAACTACAAAAGTGTTTTCTTCCTACAACTTATTGCCTTTTTTTAACGAAGTCATCAGTACCACGCGGTAGGAGAGTTTGATCTTCATGGCCACTATATTTCTGTCATTTTTTGACATCTATTTCCCTGTCGCCGAAATCAAAAAACTTACGGGACAACATTTGTTTGTGTTGTAATCGCCTGCATAAAGCATGTGACAGTTCTTATATACTGAACCAAAAAAGAAACTTCCCCTGTGTTTAAGTGCAAATGCAATGTTATTAAAAAAAATCAAAATGTCAGATGACCTGCATATATTTGGGCGAACGATTTATGTGTCCGATAAAACAAATTTTAACTCGATTGAAAGCATTTTGCAGAAGAAACCCGCTGAAAGCGATTTTCACGTGCATGCACGGACCAGTATAATTTGTGTATATTTTTTGAAACCTTTCAATCTAATTTTATAGACTTTCATGTCAATAAGAAAAAGACGTTGAAAAAAATTAAATTCTTTTTAGTTTACTTTATTTTTAATATGCCTAGAATTCCGCAAAATTTACGCGAACGTGCCATTGGCATGCTTAATGCTGGTATGACGATGAATGCTGTTGCTATGAATACTGGATGTTCTACTCGTGCTATTCGACACCTCAGGCAACGTTTTCAAGCAACAGGGCATACGGAAGATCGACCACGTAGTGGACGTCCTTGCGTCACGACGCGCGGGCAAGACCGCTATATTCGGAACACCCACCTGCGCAATCGCTTCCAAACTGCCGCAGCCACTGCTGCTAACACCCCTGGTACACATAACAACCGTATATCTGCCCAAACTGTGCGCAATCGCTTGCGCGAGGGTGGGCTACGTGCACGTCGTCCATACGTTGGTTGTGTTTTGACGCGACGTCACCGCGTAAATCGTGTTAATCGGGCACGTAAACACCAACGCTGGCTTAGACAACAATGGAATAGCGTTCTTTTCTCTGACGAGTCGAGGTTTTCCATTCATCGAGGTGATGGCAGGGTTCGAGTATACCGTAGGAGAAATGAACGTTATGCCGACTGTTGCGTACTTGAACAAGATCGTTTTGGGGGTGGGGGTTCTGTCTTGGTCTGGGCGGGCATTGCACATGGCTTTCGCACTAATCTCGTCGTTATCGAAGGGAATTTGAATGCCCAACGCTACTGAGATGAAATTCTTGCGAGGCTTGTTATCCCACTGTTTCAAAATAATGCCAGTATCACTCTTTTTCAGCATGATAATGCCACAAGCCATACAGCTAGGGACAATGTGAATTTCCTCAGGGCGAATAACATTGCATTTATTAATGACTGGACTACCAAAAGCCCTGATCTGAATCCCACTGAACACCTTTGGGATAATTTTGACCAGCGTGTTAGACGTCGCCCTATTCCACCGTCAAACGTCATTCAGCTAAGACAAGCCTTAATTCAGGAATGGAACAACATTCCACAAGCCAAAATCAATACGCTTATCCATTCTATGCACCAACGATGCCAGGCAGTCCTTCATGCTGAAGGTGGTCATACCCGGTATTAATTTGTGATTTTGGTGAGCGACCCCTTCCGCATTTTAACTACCATTTCACTACTTTTGGATACACCTTCAGCAATAATTTTTTTCACACAAAGTCGCAATAAAATAGTCTTTCAATGCATATAAATCTAGTTTAATCCTGATTTTCATATTTGTGTATATCTGCACTTAAACACAGGGGAAGTTTCTTTTTTGGTTCAGTATATATACGGAGTTTGAGACTACCTGACATGGTATTCAAACGAACATTGGCAGTTTTTCATGTAAACAAGTGAAATTTCCTTAAGACCAACATCAACCATTGATTAACGACGTAATTTTTAATTATAACATATGGGACAATAACTAACGAGGATTTCATGTTTAAGTTTGTATGCCTACATCAACAGTGCAGTCGTTAAATGATGCCTTACAAGTTTGTTCTTTCTGTCATAAAATGAAATTTCTTAACAAAGTAAATCACAGTTATGACAGAAGAATCAATTCAGCACCTTCTGTTGAAAATAACATACGAGTCCATAACATACAGGACTAACTAACCCTAACCCTTTTCCAAAAGACAGACAACTACAAAGTTTCTGTCACTTTCTCGGTCTCGTTGGGTTCCTTCAACTGTCCGTCGATGCCCAGAGGAGTAAATATTTTCTTTTTTTTACGAATGAAAGATTGCTGTCAGAATTCGTCGTCAGTTGGTCCTAAAGGTCTCAAAATTTATCATTCTTATTTTCTTTTTAACATACATGATGGTAAACGTTTATGCTATAGACTGCAAATAAGTCTGAAATATAAATTCTAGTTCTTATGTTACCATGTACCCAAAGCACGACTTATGAAACAAAGAAAACCTCCTGCCTCGTATGTTACGTATTGATGTTTTGTATGCTACTCCTAAAGTTTCATATTTAATGTTGTATTGTTCATTCTGCAATCCATGTTTTATGATCTCTAAGATGTCTCCAACTTCAACCGCATGAGTGATGTTTGGCGTTGAAAGCAAGTTTTGACTTCATTTTGCCTAAATTATGAATAAGTTTTAAATGAAGATGAGTAATGATGTTGAACTTTTGTTCAATCAATCTGTAACATAGTCAGTCATACATTATAAGTTTGAATGAAAATGATTTTAAAGATCATACTGAACTATTTATTGTGATTTAATACCGTTTTAAAAGTTTACTATGTGCAGTGTAAGTAATCATCACATACAAAACGGGAACATGCAAAAGTTAACGATTGAGTTTGTAGGGGTATGAGTTGAATTAAACTTAATTTTTGTTATGGGATTTCAAGCTTTCTATTTCAGGTAAGCTACATGTATTTATATGTTGTCTTTCCAAGAAGATGTCTGGCAGCTTGTGCAAGGATAACTGAATGACACGTCTCAGAAGTCAAAGTTGAAAAATAAATAAATAAAAAATCAGTGTGCACGATGATTTTGTTCCATAAAGTCGTCAGGAAGTCACACGTAAATTTTGCCCTGTCATTCTCTAACATATACAAACAAATCTTAAATTGTGACATCCGTATGATCCAGAACTTTTGAAATCATTGCAGAAACAGTGAAGTTCTCAGGACGGGCATGCATTCTTTCCTTTTCAAGTGATACTCAAATTTTATTCATTTACTTATTTATTATTATTATTATTATTATTGTTATTATCCTTTCCTTTTTTAACATTTATAGATTAGGAGAATTCAAATAATGAATTCTGGGAACAGGTTTAATATGAACATACTAGAGGATGACTTGATCTGCGAATTTCCTGTAAGTTACAAGGATGAATTGCTTTTGGCTGAGGACTTCTAAGCTAAGTGTGTGCCTATTAAGTTGTAAGTAAAATACAGCTTGGTATTCACTCAATTGGATTTCACACTTTAATGATGGTAAACATTCTGCCGGTGATGTACAAAGGCTGCATATTGGAAAGCATCACGTAGCCGAGTCTCCTTTTTCCATGCCACGAGCTTCTTTTTACATGGCATATGGATTAGTAATATTTTCTAAAATGGTACCTTTTAAACATGTTTCCTTAATTTTGATAGACGATTTCAGTCAATATTTACGAAAACTAAGATGTAATTTCTTTGATTGAATGCTCTATCAGGAACCTGTGCGCACCTGTTACATATGGGACATTTGTAAAGCAAGTGTTCCTCTCTGTATCGTTTCTTTGGGACATACTTTACCCAAGTATTTTACAACATATGCCGAAGATTGTTATGACACAGTTTCAATAATTGTAGTTGAATGGGTTTTGTTTGTCATAGTACTCGATAAAACAGTTGAAAAAATGGCTTATTGAAATCTAGAGTCAGCTGGTTGTCAAGAGCAATCATTCGGGAAGTCATACAATTAATGAATATCATGATCGAAGACAGTTTGTTTTTCTGGTTTTCCGCTTTCAATGCACAAAATTTTTCAAAAGACTGCTAAAATGCTGCCTTTCCCATCAGTATCATAAACGAATCACATACGGGACAAAATAGTGTCACATACGGGACACAGTGTGTTTTGAATGTGGCGATTTATCGGTTAAACCTACCAGCGAGGCACTGTTGGGATATATTTCTGTATCATAACGGTTGTCTTTTAAGTAAAGAAAAAGCAATTATTTGACCTCTGTTGTGGAATGATCATAGTTTTAAGACGACGGTTGTGAAAAAAGATAACATGTACATTTTTTTCTCTCTTCTTTATCACTATATAGCACCAGAAAATCATGCAAAATGTCACCGATATTGTCATTTTCCTCACAAGCTTTTATCACCTTACTAAATCGTTAGTGTTAGAGAAAGTTGCTGGCAATTTTCGATTACTCCATGGTAAAACCAATACAACTGGTCATTATTTTTAAAAATTTAAAAATGCCAGCACCCTTTACCATATAACAATACATAAAAAGAAAAGTGTTGGCTCCTAGCTGGTGAAACTCCTAAAATAAAGAGTTAACATATATACCGATACAAAGAAAATGATAATGAATTAATTAAGCAGAATGAAAAATTGACTTTTTTCATTGCCATTTGTCCCGGTTGTCTGAGAATGAGTCGTAAGTTTTTTCTGTGGTAATTTCATTCAATTTTCATTCCATTTCTCACTTTTAAACAAATTTTAAATCAGAAGTATCTTTCTGTCATTAGCGTCATTTTTGTAATTAATGACGTTCTCTCAGTTCTTGTTGTCTGGACAAAATATGCACTTTTTTGGCACATGAACAACCAAACTGTTTCACAAAAAGACAGCTGTACAATAAAAAGTTAACTTTATGGTGAGAAATGTCACGGTGTTATTGAGACATTTGTCTTTATCTAATTGATTAATTCCAAAAGCTATCAATCGCTTTTGAAAAACAAGTTTGTTTTCGCACTCGAAAAGAAAGCCCTGCCTTGCAAAACATGTGGTTTATGCAGGATGGTGCTACATTACACACATCTAATACTGTGATAGACTTTTATATGATAAGTTCAGTGATAGGGTAACATTAACAAGAGGGCCATCATGGCCCTGTATCGCTCCACTGGCTAATAAGTAAAACCACTACATACCAAACTTTACAATACTTGGCAAATTGGTTTTGAAAATGAGACCCCTGAAACAGGACTAAAATTGGTAGCCCTAAGTCTTATGGTCAGTAAAAAGAAGATTTCTAAAGTTTTCACTATATAAGCCCATGTAAAACTTCTGACCCCTGGAGTGGGATCAAATTCAACCCTAGGGCTGTAATTTGAGCACTCTTGGTAAAAACCCACTAGATAAAGCTACATGCAAAATTTGGTAACCCTAGGCTTTATGACCAAGTACAGGGATATTTCTAAAGTTTTCACCATATATGCCCATGTAAAACTTGTGACCCCCGGGGCGGGGCCAAATTTGACCCCAGGGCTATAATTTGGGCACTCTTGGTAGGGGCCCACTAGATAAAGCCACATGCAAAATTTGGTAGCCCTAGGCCTTATGGCTAGGTGCAGGGAGACTTCTAAAGTTTTCTCTATATAAGCCCATGTAAAACTTGTGACCCCCGGGACGGGGTCAAATTTGACTCCATGGCTACAATTTGGGCACTCTTGGTAGAGGTCCACTAGATAAAGTCACATGCAAAATTTGGTAGCCCTAGGCCTTATGGCTAGGTGCAGGGAGACTTCTAAAGTTTTCTCTATATAAGCCCATGTAAAACTTGTGACCCCCAGGGCGGGGCCAATTTTGACCCCAGGGCTATAATTTGAAGAAACTTGATAGAGGTCTACTAGATAAAGCTACACACCAAATTTGGTAGCCCTAGGCCTTATGGTTTCAGACAGGTAGATTTTCAAAGATTTCCAATATTTTTAAGTCTTGTTGCCATGGCAACCAGAGTTTTTGAAGGAATCAAATTCTTTCAAGAAGTTCTGAAAAGGACCATGGCAGGATCATTTCTGTTAAGTTTCATCAAAATTGGATGAGTAGTTTCAGAGAAGATGTTTGAAATAAAAGTTAACGCACAGACTGACAGACGGACGCACTGATGGACAGACGGACGCACGACGGACACCGGGCCATGACATAAGCCCGCTTGCCTTCGGCCAGAGGAGCTAAAAATTATATCTGGAGGTAAAAGATTGCGGAATAAAGTGGTCTACACACAGTCCCGACTTCAATCTGTGGGACTTCTTCACATTAGGGTTATTTAAAGTCAAAGGTATACAATCCAAAGCTAGACAGCACGGACATGTTGTTGAAGGTAATTAAATGTGACATCAAGAAGACTGACATTGGAATGTGTGCCAAAGTGACTCACATTTTCTATGTGTGTGTTCGACATGGAAAAAGCATAAAAGGCCGTCACATCAAAAACGTCATATATAACTAAAATGACGCCAATGACAAAAAGGTACTTCTGATTTGAAATCTGTATGAAACTGCTTACTGTAATGAAAATTGAATGAAATTATCATACAAAAAAACTTTCAGATTTTATCTACATGCATATCTATTTTTATCTCTTCATCTGAAACTGAAAGCTATTTTATAAATGTACAAAAGTGTTACCTTACTTTCCGGACACCCTGTATATGATATTGTGGCTGATTTTTTTTTTTTATACGCACATGCGCATTGTTGGCAATGAACACTACCCCTTTGATTATGGATCCATAAAACCCAAGTTGTATAGCAATCAACTGAATCACAAGGTACACTCTTCCTTTAACATACAGAAAATTGTTGAATAGCAAAAATTTTTAACCCATTTCAGCCTGAGTGGACTGTGTAGGCTAACGTGGGTCAATACTTTTAGCAGATGCATTAAGTCCCTTTTCCCAGAGCATGGCTTATATCAAAATGAAATTTGTTTTTCCAAACTCACTGCCTCCTGAAATTATTTTACACCTCACAGTTTTGATGATATCCCTGTCAAACAGGGATAATCAACACAATCAAGGTTTAATATTGAATGGATACCAGTATGTTTGAAAATTTTGTGACAATAGAATAAACTGATAAACGTAAGTATTTTCTCCTTTTACCAATATATCTTCAAAGTTATGTGCTGGAAGCCTTAGAAAAGATCATCTACAGGATGTAATAGGTTGATGCGGTGAAAAAAAAAATGTAAAGATCAAATTGGGTTTGTATGTCTTTTCCTGTTCTCTTATTTTTCTCTCCACCCCATTCCCCCCTCAAAAAAAAAAATTTCTCTAGACCATAAAAAAGTAAATAGTGTAACACTGATCTGCTTCAACAACTTTTTACAGGACAAAAAGTTTTATATTCGTCAAAATTGAAAGCATTTGTGAATGACAAATTCAGTTCTATTCCAAAGATGTTATTTGCTATGGGAAGGATAGAAAACTTTGTGGGAAAAAGTGAAAATGTTGTTACCAGCATTTTCTCCTTTTCTACATTGTTTTTAAAAGCTTTCTGTCACATGGTCATTTAAACTTGGACTGAGTGGAAAAGTGTTTAGTAATATTCCTAATTATCATCACTTTCAACCCCTTCTTTAACACAGAATTTCAGACTCCCAGACTGAAGCATTGAAGAAAAGAAATTTGCATCACATAAATGAGCATCAATTTTCTGATACGGTAACATTTTCTCTTTTTTCCCACAATGTTTTCATCAGCCTTCTTCATCAGTGTCTTTAATACATATATTTGTTTAATAAATGGCAAACCTAGGAAAAAACTTTTACTGATATTAAATGGAATCAAGACAGTTCCTCGACATGGCAGTTTAGTGACACAAGTGTTCAAGACAATTCCCTGACAGATTTTGAAGACAGTTCCTGCATCAGTTCACCTGTTGCTGATAATTATGACTGATTATTTTGGGAAGTTATGAAAGTTCATATGGAATGATATGTTTAAGCAGTCTTGGGGGTTAAACATTTATATTCTATTGATAATTTGTATTTTTGGTGTTTAGAATTCTTTTTGCTTGTTTGGCCATGTTTGAAAATATCACATTTCAAAATGATTTCTATTTTTGAGCTTGTGGAAGAATTTTTTTATTCATTTTAGTCTTAGTTTTAATACTTAGTTAGTAATGGGTCCGATAACCTCAGAAACATGTATTTATTTATACAATTAGAATAAAATTAGAAACAGGCAGAGGGAAGTTGGAATTCACATGATTGACATGTTTTTTTTTGTTCCACTGACCTTGTCCTTTCTGTCAGTAACCCCTTTCCCCCCCCCTCCCTGTTTTTTACATGCACTGTAACATTTAGGAAAACACTGTTTTCGCATATGGTTTGGTAATTGGCAACAGTCATCAAACTGTCTCATCAAACAAAGCTGCATTAATGATGATTATAAAAATTCTCAAAATGACCAATGTATTCATCTACCATAGATGCAAATGTTTCAATCAAACATACACAATACATTATTTATCCATAAAACTCTTCATTAATCATTTTTACCCACAATAACTGTCATTCCACAGAGATAAAAAGTGTGTAGGAAGTGTGTCCTCAAAAGTGTCGGGGGAGTGTCTTCAAATCTGTCAGGGAACTGTCTTGTTCCAATATTAAACTATCCCAGTATTTATTTGGGTAGGTTCTAAAGGGGTTGGGCAAAGTGATATAACACAGCTGAAACAACAGAATATTACTCCTTAGTAAAGTATTTGCATTTTAATTTAGGTTGTTTTAACTGTTCATTCTGCTAACCTATGTTAGCTTAAAGTGTAAAGAGGATGTCGGAGAAGTTTTATAGGCTTCCAAAACCGGTGGGTAAAATCTACTTTCGTTTTCAAAACAGCATCCAGAGTCAACAATAGATAAAGAAAAACTGCTGTTGACTTGTTATTTCTCATCTTGTAAATATTATTGTTGACTAAATTTGATAATTTACACATCAACATTCTTTTTATAGAATAAAGAATACATGGGGACTGAGAGTATCAACTATCATACATGTACCTTTTTGCCATCGTCCGAATTTGTCACCAGATAAACTTTTCCAAAAGCACCTTCCCCTAGTGTCTTTTCCAATGTAAATTCGCCTGACATCTCGGATAAATGCCGCGAATTAAAACCGAAGATTAATGAACATGAACATATAAAATATTTATCCGTAACGGTTAGGCAGTGTTTCTTCCTGGTAGTTAGTAACGAACTAAAGATTTGACGACCGAAAAACAAAGTAACTCTCTAGCGTTGAAAGGTAGAAAGAATGTTGAGTTTCAATGTTGCTAAATATAGATCAGTGGGTTTTTCCCATTTTCTTGCGTCTCCAGACGCCGTGGAAATCGATATTTGACCAATCAGGTTATCGCATTTATTTTACCCGATGTGCAGCCCTGTTGTCTGCTGTTTCGGCTCCCAAATAAACGACTGTTAACGTTGGAGGGGTGCGATAGTATTTATTTATTTTGTGTTTCAAACGTTTGAATTTAAGAAAAGTTTAAAATACGTGCCTTGAGAACGTGTACCGCTGACGTAAGATCACGTAGAGGCTGTAGACAAGTTTGAATTATGATAATGATTGAAAATGGGACTTATACATGTAAAGAGTTCGGATCAGCGCTACATTACACAATGGATTAATTAATGCTATAGTTTTTTCTCTTCTGAAAGAGACAAAAATCTTTTAAGTGGAAAACACGTGTAAAAATAGATCTATATGAAACACTAATAAAAAGAAAAAACGTTTTCTTGAATATCTAACCTTGTTCAATAACCTATGCACATCCAAAAAGTGGCACTTGTCATCAATGTTTCAGTTTTACGTTAATCTTAACCCTTGGTGCATGAATAATATGCTGAAGGTGCAGATATAGATTAGATTCCAAATAATATGAAGTTTAATCTTGCATTAAAACTATCTGCTACTTACAATAAGCATATTGACGTGTATTCCTAACTACATATTCCTCACTAAAAGTAGAATTCAGTATTATGAAAAAGTCTAAGTTCTGTTCTGTACTGGTGGAAATTCAACTCAAAAAGCAACTTATGTTAATTAAATAAACTTTTGACTTAGTCGTATTAAAGTGGAATTAGCACATTTGCCACTACAAAGGGCGTGTCGGTAAACTGTTAACTGATAGGAAGTGCGTTTGATTGCAAACCAATTTGCCGCTCTAATCATCTTGACCATCCGTTGTCTTTAGTATATCATAAGATAAAACAAACTACCGTCAATGATATTAACAGGTTTGTTAATTGTCAGCACACTTAACGCATTTTAAAATCATCAGACAACCCTTTTTCCCTTAAATTGAAATTGAAATTTTTCATAAATTTACACCTCTCTGTAGACTCAGACAATCTATAATTTTTTCGAAATGCTTGTAGATCCAATTCAGTGTTATTTAATTGGGTATGATGTTGAGATGACTTTACGAGCCTTACGAAAACAATAAGTATCTTTAATTCTATTATTCTGTGGCAAAACGGAGGTTTGTTGAGGTGTTTTATTCTTTCTCACTGATGTTCAAAACTTTGCTAAAACAAGCAGATCTATTACATTGTCCGTAGCCCCAGTAATTCGCCTTTTTTGTACATATCCTTGTGTAAATTAGTTAAAGCATCTATATAATTACTTACCGAGAATTCATCATCGGCAGAAACATATGATAGAAATATTTTTTCCGGAATTTTATTAAGAGAAACAGTCATGACAGCAGGATTTAAGTAGCCTATCTGCTATACTGTATATGTATTTACTGTGGTTGTTTGGGAGCCCTTGGCAACAGTAACCAAGGAAGTCGGTTTATCTTATCACCACGGATCCATGTAGTGAAAAGAGAAGGTTGTTGAATTTATGGTGGCACGAGATACGAGATAACTATTTTGATAATTTAAGAACACTACTGCGATAAGACAAACTTTCCTGGAGACATTATCTAGATCTAGATAATTTGACAGGCAGAAAATAAAACAATAGGGAAAAGGATCGATCCAGGCCGGATTCCGCAGGCTGACTCGGGTCGATGTTCCTACTTTTTGCAGATGCATTAAGCCTCTTTTCTATATAGCATGTAAAGGGCTATTTTCGTCTCCGTTGGTGCAAAGCTAGCCAGTGTGATAAAATTTTATAGAACTCTTAGTAGTTATCAGTGTTTATTTTTTGTTTCCTGAACTCAAGATTTAAGCGCCGTTTACAACACCATTCACTTACATCGCGGCGGCCAGTGCACCTATTCATGTTCCTGGAGTTTCTTTTAGTAGTAAAGACTACCTACCTAGCACAATATTCTTCTCAAGCTACTGGCTGCTTTCCCCATAACAATCCTTGAAACAATGATCAGCGGTGAGAGAGGAATGAATCATGTCGCTATAACTACCATCAATCCTCGGACAGAAATTCGCCGAGCTGGGGATTCGAACCAGCGATCTCCTGTTTTCAAGTCATTTGTACGCTACCGGGCTCGGCCACTCGGAATTGCACCAATTACCTAATGCACTATTTTTCCACAAACGGGATCAAGCTTAGCCTGTTTCACGTTCCAGGCTACTTGCTTAAAAGGTAAATCGAGTAAAGTCTTGACAAAATTAATGGAGAAGTTGTCTTAAGGTAGATCTATAGTTCGATCAAGTCGGGGAAAAGACAAGAAAATAATGTGGCAAACGGATAAAAGATGATTGCTCTGTGTCTTTTTTAATTTCAGCATAGACTTCTTAGTTCTCTTGCATCTTTTGAACTGTTCTTGGACACAAGGGACATGTTCATCTAAAATTGACAGATACTCTGTGAAAAGGTGGTTAATAGCAACTGCGAAAAGTTTCAAGCCAGGTGAGCCTGGATGGACTGTGCAAAAACTTTTGCAATTGGTAATTTTTTTTTTTTTTTTTTTTATGTCAAAGGACCAGTTCACCTCATGATTCAGATGGTTGTTGGACAAAAATAGATTTTATGGATCCATAAATATGACTGTGATGACTTGCTAGGTATAATGCACCATGAAGAAGCATTATAGCCTCTGTTCCAAGAGCGCCGCTCAGGTCTATATTACATGATATAATAAATAATGATAATAATGGCCTGCAACACGCGAAAAGGGACATTCGGACATTTGCGTAAAGTGTCATCTCGGATCAGCGTGCGCAGTCCGCGCAGGCTATTCCGAAACGACACTTTCCGTTTTTTATGTAATTTTCTGTTTAGCGCAAGTCTACTGTAGCACAAAATCTAATGTAGTCGTAAAGTGCCGTCTCGGATTAGGCTGTGCGAACTGCGTAGGCTGATCCGAGACGACACTTTACGCAAATGTCCGAATGCCCCTTTTCGCGTGTTGCAAGCTAATTATAATAAACACAAGTTGGCTTCTTTACAAAAGAAGCCAGGAGAGGTCAGCATCAATGTTTTCAAATAGTTCATTGGCTTTTAATTTCAATATATTTTGGTACATGTAAACAATCGAGTAAAAAAGCCGCCGCGTAGAATCCTCTTTAATGCTTTACATGACGGTCATTTGACCTTCTTCCCGCGTTTTCAAGTCGCATGATCTTGTCCAGTGGTCTTCTTTCTTATTGGAGAGGTTCTTCTGCTTAGATTTATTTGCTTAATGAAAAATTATAATTATTTGAGAGGTCATTTGCAACCATGGCAAATTAATATAACAAATCTTTTCTGAAATTCTTCATATAAAAATAAACCACATCTATTTCCTGTTTCGGTTTTTTGATTTCGCTTTATTTACAAAACCATGACGAAACAGACTGTGTATCAGAACAATTTCGCAAGAAAAATGGATTTAGAGTTGTCGTTCGTTACTCTCACCATACATCTCTGCAACGGGCTAGATGACAAGAATCTTGTCAAACCGAGGAAAACATGATTGGTTACTGTTTAACTGTTTCATGTGTAACATAATAAAGAAGACAAAGGAAATATGATTCCGGATACATTATAGGTGTATTCAAAATGATGAATTTACCTGTATACAATGGAACTATTTTTTCAAGCTTCTTTACTGATCAGAATCTTACGCCAATTGTAAAAAAGATTGATGCGCCCATGAATGATGACAACAGTTTCGACACACCGATGGATCTAAGTTTGTAAGATTAAAAAACAAGTTATCGTCCTTTAAAAGACATTTAAGCTTTTCAGAAAATCCCTCTTTTTCACATTTCCTACCACTAAGTCTGATTGGCCGTATGCTGTTTGAACAGCACACAAAACAATCGATTGGTCTTTCTTTCACCGGCGTTTGTGTCGCCATTTTGAGTTATGGTCATGTGACGAAAATATCACGTGATGACGGACTACTTTCTGAGCCAACTACAGAGGTGAATGTGAATGATCCGTAGTGCAAGAGAGTGGGATTTAGACAGCAAATTATGTGGCAGTCTGCCTTTTAAACTCACCACTATTGGAGAGGTCTGATGACCTCTCCAATTATGCAACATAATTTCGATCACTTGTGTACTTGAATTAGATACGGAAAATAACTTTCCACGGGACCCTTCTAGCATGCCCGGCGCGAAGTAAGGATCGAACTCGGACATTATAGTCACAAAAGCTCTAGCTTTAGCTCTGAATGATTACAGTTGTAGAGGGGTCACAAATTAAACCACGCGCTGCTCAGTTAATTACACAAAGAAATTCGAGTGACAAAACTATGATTATCATTCAAAGGGGAAGGAAAGCAAAGCTTCCATTGATCCTTAAAACATTGTGAAAGAAGGAGTAGTTGAAGGAGAATCCCTTTGCCGCAATCTTTTCGCATACATTTATGCATCAAATGTAATTAACGAAACCCATGTAAATAATCCTTTAATCAGAAAGACGTTTTCGAAGTCGTTTACTACAGATTTGTATTGGTGGAGGAGTGTTTGTAAATGCTTTTAAGTTATTCACATATACTACTCAAATTTTGCTAGGGTTCACCATTTTGGATTCAGCAGATATCTATGTGTGGCATGTATTAGGTATGGTTTTTCAATACGTTATATTGCAACATTGATATAATTAACCACCAGTTGAAATGGATGTATTAAATGCAAAGCTGCATGGTTGCAATATTATAACCATATTGAAATATCTATATGATCCTTATCAAAGTTTGAGTAGTATATATAAACTCGACCTCTTTCGATGGCTGAATAAAATACAATCTACTGAAACTGGAAAGATATTTATCTTCTAGGCCTGACGAAACAAACGGGCGGTATAGATCCAAGATCAGACCGCATGTTATGTGCAGTCTGATCTTGATCTATGCCGTCCGCAAAAGCCCCTAGTTTTTACCTATGGCGTTGGAAGGGTTGGCAATCAAGGAAGTATATTATATTCTATTTACACACCTCAGTGATAAGTTTCTTTGAACCAGCTACAAGACTGACAACAAACAAGGTTTTGAAAATGGCGAATGACGGAGATGACAGTCAGCTTGATGTTAAAGGTTTGATCGGCGAAGGAGCGTTTGGAAAAGTTTTTCTGTTGGAGAACAAGAAAGGCGATCGGGTAGTATAATACTGTACAATGAAGCTGTGACTATATTTTCTGTGCGGTTCGAAATTTGTGTCCACTCGTGAAACTCAAAAACGAAAGCAAGACATTCTATTATTTTTAGGAGTTGAAGCCTTCTCTATGACTCATAAAAAGATTTGCCTGGCGTATCCGACTCACGACCTGGTGGTTGTGAGTTCGAGACCTGGTTTAGGCGAACTTTCTTTCCGGCGAATTTTCGCTTCTTACCTCTGATGTACATGTATGTGAGAAAAGTAGTCATTGACTAGGTAAGAAAGCTGTGTCAGTACTGGTGTGAGAAAGCCAGGAAACACATGCGTAGGTGCACTGGCGGCCGTGATATGACCTAAGCTGTTAAAACGACGTTGAACTCCAATACCATCACCCTCACCATAAAAGGATATGGTTGATTGAGTTGATACGACAGCGTAGCGTAGCGTAAAGGCCACACCCGTTAACCCCATCCCCCACCCCACACCAGCCATGCCAACCCCCCCCCCCCCCCGACAAAAAAAGAATTTGTGGACAATATTTTCGGAGAGATTCATATGTTTACCCCAAATAAACTTAAATGAAACACTATGCTTGTTTAAATGTTTTACGCAACTTTCAAAAGCTGTCACGAAGACAGCTGAGCTTACTTGTTTATCTGTTTCCTGGTTTGGTTCGCTAACAAGGGTTGACGATCACAACTTGGCTCTATTCAGTGAATAGAACAACGTAGTGATCGACACCACTGGCTAGCGAAGATGGGGTTTAGATCAGCACTACGTTTTGGCTTTACCAATTTAACAGTTGTCTCCAGTTATCTCTCTCTAAAGATGAAATGTTGAACTTTTCCATTTTGATAACAGTTGCAGGTGACATATCAAATGTTGCTCAAATAATTAAATTTGTGTCTTTGGTAAGCGAAGATGAGGGTTAGACCAGCAGTACGTTTGGGCTCAACTCATTTAACAATTGTCGCCAGTTAACTCTCTCTAACCATGAAAAGTTGAACTTTTCCATTTTGATAGCAGTTGCAGGTGACATATCAAATGTTGCTCAAGTGATTAAATTTGTCTTTGATAAGGTAGAAATTATTGATGGAAAAGGAGAGTTGTGGGAATTGGTTACCTGCATTTTCTCCTTTTCCAACAATGTTTTTCAAGATTCGTGTATCTGAGGGAGGTAAAAACACAAGACTGTATTGTAAAGGGTTAACTCTTTACCAAACGAAAACTTCAAAGACGTATGAAAGCATTTGCAGATGACGAATTTAGTGGGGCTAAAAGTAGGGGATTTGTTTTTGAAAGGATAGAAAACATCGTGAAAAAAGGAGAAAATGCTGGTTACCAGCATTTTCTCCTTTTCTCACAATGTTTTCAAAAGCTGTCTTTCTCAGGATTGTTAAAAATCTGGATTTTGAGGTAAAGAGGGTTAACCGTCATATTGGATATTTTTCCGTCGGTACTCTTGTAAAAGTGGGTTTAATACATCTCCGTGAAGTAATATGGCCTGCAACACGCGAAAAGGGGTATTTGCGTAGTGTCCACGCAGGCTGATCCGAAACGATACTTTCCGTTTTTATGTAATTTTCTGTTTTGTGCAAGTCTACTGTAGCACAAAATCTAATGTAGTCGTAAAGTGCCGTCTCGGATTAGCCTGCGCGGACTGCGCAGGCTAATCCGAGACGAAACTTTACGCAAATGCCCGAATGCCCCTTTTCGCGTGATGCAGGCCATATACCAAGCTAGTCATCATACAATTATGGATCCAAAAAATTAATCTCGCAACCGACTGAGTCATGAGTTAGAATGGTCCTTCGACGTGTAGAAATTGACAAATAGCACAAAGTTTCGACCCAGGTCAGCCTGCGCGAACTGCGCAGGCTGACTTGAATCAATACTTTTCGCATATGCATTAAGCCCCCTTTCCACAAAGCATGGCTCGGATATTTTCCCATCGTTTCAGTACGCCTTGAAAGTAGTAAAACTGCTCGGTCAACACCCTAAAGAGTTGGTGCTAACCCTGCAAGAGGTCAATCTTCTGGCCACTCTAGACCACAAGTACATACTTAAGTATGTGGAAGCTTCAAGACAAGGTTTAGATCTATGGCTCATAACAGAATATTGTCCAAACGGAGATTTAGGTGGATATATCAAGGCTAACAATGGAAAAGTTATGGAGGAGAGTAGAGTGTTGTTATGGATCCGTCAAATTACAGACGCATTGCAGGTCTGTCTGTCTGTCTGTTTGTCTGTCTGTCTGTCTGCCTCTCTCTCTCTCTCTCTTTCTCTCTCTCTCTCTCTCTTTCTCTCTCTCTCTCTCTCTCTCTCTCTCTCTCTCTCTCTTTCTCTGAGTAGGTGTAAATGTCTGAAATTTTCAGAGTCACATAAATGACGCTTACTTTTTTTTTTATTTTCTCAAAGTAAGTTTTTTTTGTTTTGTTTGTTTGTTTTTTTCATAATAGCCTCCATCTAAATATCGTCAAGAACCGTTTCTGGGTAAAATCAAAGTAGAGGAAATACTGAGGGAAAAGAAGACTTTGCTGGGTGTCTTGCATCGAGAAGGAAATTTATCCTTTTACCAGATGACAAAAGTTTAGAGTTTTTCATATTAAAGATGTTTGTAGACAACAAATCATACTTGGCCAAAAGAAGGTGATTTCTCCTTGAATAGATAGAAAACATTGTGGGAAAAGGAGAAAATACTGGTTACCAGCATTTTCTCCTTTTACCACAATGTTTTCAGAAGCCCTCTTCTAAAACCTCGGAATTGTTTCCTAAAGGGTAAAGTATCGTGTCTTTATAGAAATGTAAAAAAGCGTAGCTCTCACACCTCTAGATTACTTTCAGTATCTTCACGGACATGATCCAAAGATCATTCATCGAGATTTAAAGAACGACAATGTCTTTCTTGACGAAAACTGGGACACAAAACTAGGAGATTTTGGCATTGCCAGGTAATAAATCTAGTCATTTTTTGTTGTTGTTGTTTCTTGATGTCATTTTGCTGATTTTATACGTATTAGCAGATTTCTCTTCTCGTTATTTTGTTGCTGAATTTTTTATTTCCCTTCACACGATAGTAGAAATTCGCTTTTTAACGACGCTTTTTTTTGTATACATACTCTGAATCCTTTTACCGCCATGGGCGAAAACATGTACTTTTGCAGACGGTATAGATTAAGATTAGACTGTTTGATATTCGATCTCAACCGCCCACTTCTGTAGTCAACCCTACAATTCTTTCGGAGTGTCACTTGATTGTATTTTAAGCCGACGAAATAAGTTGGGTTTTTACATATTATGATATATCGCTTTTTGATAATAGACTGTCACTTTTCCATCAATATTTTAGTCATTAGATCAAAAGATATATGAAAAATGAAGCATCTGATACTTTTGCGAGATTTCTTTACATACCACAATGTAATGTTTAAAGAGACAACTAGCATAGAAAAGTTGGGCAGTGCCAATCGAACTTCAGAAAGAAAGCTATTTTAAACCTTGAAGCGCCATTCACAACTATATCTGCCATTGCAAACTGTTTAGATCAAGACCAGATTGCAAAAGATCTGCAGTCAAATCTTTGATTTACACTCTCAGGTTTGCTGAGGCATTATGGACAAGAGAAACCTTGAAAATTGCTATTAAATCGGTCCTATTTCTAGACTGAAAATGTCTTTGGATAAACCTAACTCAGGGTTATATGACCGTGGAGAGGAAGGGATGTTCCTTTTACCACACAATCCCGAGTTTTAGCGACCCTGAGAAAGAAGCCTTTTCAAAACATTGTGGAAAAAGGAGAAATGCTGGTAACCAGCATTTCTCCTTTTCCCACAATGTTTTATGCCTTTTCATGGACAAATACTACTAGTATTACTTGATAATTGTCTCTTGTAAATCATTCAATGTGAACGAATCAAACATTTTGTCGTGTGGTGAAGGATTAAAAAGTTAGTAGCTAATCATTCTGGTGACGTGGTGCACTTTATTCAGAAGTTTATTTCCTTACCAGTCTACGGTATTTTAGACTTAACCTACGTAAATTGAAAGCATTTGCAGACGACGAATAAAATGTGATTAAAATGATTTGATTTGTCTTTGATATGGGAGAAAACATTGTGGGGAAACAAGAAAATGTTGCGCTTTCCTCTTTTCCAACGATATTTCAAAAAAAAAAAATTCACGGGAATATTTTTGTTAAAGGGTTAAAGAAATGTTTCAAACCTGGGTTACCTAGGCTGGTAACCTGCTACATTGTTTTATATAGAATATTGGAAACACCAGCCTCCATGGCGCAGACACAGTGCGGTACCATCATGTATATGAGCCCAGAAGTTTTCGCGGGAATCCCATACACTGAAAAGGTATGTCCGATTTTTTTCCTTAATCCTTCTGTGTTCTTTACAAGCACTTAACCTCTGCTAACTACCTTTTCTGGTCTTGCAGCAGAAAACTTTCAAAAACAAGTGGAAGATACCTCTTAATGAGCTATTTCTCCTTTTGCCACAGTATTTATCGAAATCTAAAAGGTTTTTAACCTTAGTTTATGTTGATTTTAAACACGTGACAAAACTTCATGTATTTTTTTATCGCGTATCCTGCAATCTTTTTCAAGAAGTAAGTAACTTAATCCGTGTTCGGATGCTTTTCCTACCTTTCAGAATGATCAGATTTCAACTTGCGACTGTAACTCTTTACCAAACAGTTCCAGGTTTTAACAACCCTGAGTAAGAAACCTCTTTAAACATTTTTGAAAAAGGAGAAAATGCTGGTAACCAACATTTTCCCATTTTTGTGGCATTTGTCGAAGACAATGCCACTATGAGATCAATAATAAATGTTCAATATTGAATTTTGAAGACCATGTATGGTATTTTGTCCAAAACCGAAGGAAGTAAACCCAATTAAACTCAATTTTTCAAGACAAATGAGTTTTTCAATAGCACTCAGATATATAATTGGAAATGGCGTATTGAAATAAACTGCAAAAGGCTATCGATCGTGGAAATACTTCTTTTTGAGTAAAAATAGCTTCACCTCTTCATAGCCTTCTATTGGCGCAATAATATGCACAAAATTTGTCTTCTGACCGCTTTGCTTCCGGGGTTGTTCGTTCCAAAACCAGTTCGTCCCTGGGCTTGTTCGTCCCATGATTGCACGCTACTCATTTGATTGTGCATGAATATTTACAGGAAGAAAACTTTATTGTAATGTTGGGAATTAGGTCCTGACGGCCAAAGATATCTCAAAATCATAGTATTCAGGTATAAACTTAATTGAATTCAATATATTTACATGGCTTCTCTCTCTACCCATCGTGCATCCTTCCGTCAAGGGACGTTACTCCTGACTCCTCTTGAAAGATCAAAGGGAGACCACCAATACACAAATAACGTAAACTTAGGCACCAGTAATCTCCCTTTAACCAAAGAGACGTATTAATTTGCTTAGGAGGTTGATTTTCAAGTTAATATTTAAATAATATTTCTCTCTTTTTTTTTTAGCTCACCTGAGCACGAAGTGCTAAGGTGAGGTATTGTGATCGGTTATTGTCCCGCGTCCATCTGTCCGTCTGTCCACAATTCCTTTAAACATCTTCTCCTCCTAAACCGCTGGGCCAATCTTGGTGAAATTTGGCAGGGATGTTCCTTGGGTGAAGCTCTACCAAAGTTGTTCAAGAGATTGAATTCCACCCTTAACTCTGGTTGCTATGGCAACAGAAAGGTAAAAAATAGCAAAATCTTTGAAAATCTTCTTCTCTGACATTAGAAGGCGTAGAGCTTTGATATTTGGTATGTAGCATCTCCTAGTGGACCTCTACCAAGTTTGTTCATATGATGCCCCTGGGATTAAAACTGGCCCCGCCTCGGGGTCACAAGTTCGAACATAGGAACTAAGAAAGAAAACTTTAAAATTCTTCTTCTCTGAAACTGGAAGGCATGGAGCTGTGATATTTGGCATCTAGCATCTCCTAGTGGACCACTACCAGTTTTGTTCATATGATGCCCCTGGGGTCAAAACTGGCCCCGCCCCAGGGGGTCACAATTTCGAACATAGGAACAAAGGAGGAAAACTTCTTCTTCCCTAAAACTGGAAGGTGTGCAGCTTTGATATTTGGTATGTAGCAATTCCTAGTGGACCTCTACCAAGTTTGTTCAGTGATGCCGCCGGGCTCAAAACTGGCCCTGCCCCAGGGGTCACAAGTTCGAACAAAGGAACAAAGAAGGGAAACTTTGAAATTCTTCTTTTCTAAAACTGGAAAGCATAGAGCTTTGTTATTTGGTATGTAGTGAACCTGTTCTAAGTTTGTTAGCCCACCTAAGCACAACGTGTTCAGTCAGTTCAAAATTGGGTCACCTGGGGTCATAAACTAGGTCTCAAGGTTAAATTAAACTAATACTTTGTGGGCACTCTAGAGGCCATATTTTTTGCTCAATTGACTTGAAAATTGGTCAGAATGTTTGTCTTGATGAAATATTGGGTGAGTTTGGAATTAGGTCACCTGGGGTCATGAACTAGGTCACTTGGTAAATTTAAGAAATACCTTGTGGGCACTCTAGAGGCCACATTTATTGCTGAATTAACTTGAAAACTATTCAGAATGTTTGTCTTGATAAATGTTTTGACGAGTTCTAAATTGGGTCACATCGGGTGATAAATTAGGTCACTAGGTCAACTTCAGGAAATTCCTTGTGGACGCTCCAGAGGCCACATTTTAAGCTCAATAGACCAGACAATTGGTCAGAAATTGAATTACGCACGTGGAGTGAATTTCGCCTATTGACTCAGGTGAGCGATCCAGGGCCATCATGGCCCTCCTGTTTTCAAATTATTAAATCTACACAGTGGCCTCCTTGACAAATGCCACATCAGCGTTCTCAACGCTTTGATTTCCACATAGTATTCTAGGCTACCTTGTCAGTGACAGGTCCCATTCAATTTTTCGTCTGCATCTGCTTTCAGTTCGTATGGGTCTAAAACTTTGTCGTTTGGAAAATAGTAAAGGTTATACATACATTGAAAGAACAACAACACTAAGAGCGCTCAGTATCAACACTGTCCGCTTTTTTTAAATACTCTGGCAAAAAAGCACCCTTAAAATTGCATTCCCATGGTTTGTGTTTCCTTTTCACTCTAAATAATAGAGCCCATTTGGATTTTTAGCATTGTATCAGTTCACAGTAAAAAGATTAAATATCGCAGTGAGTACGGAATTCTATCCCCTTAAAAAGGACGCACCGGGGCAAGCCTCAACAAACATTGAAGTTCTATTTCATCAGGCCAAGCGTTTTCAAATTTGTTTGTCTGATGTGCAGTGCTGATACCGTTGCCCAGAAAAAATTAGGTCGATATGTAGATGAGTCCTTTAAGTTAAGAAAATCCCTCGCTTAGATATTATAACTATTATTGTTTTTCAAATGACTCTATGTTCTTCCTCCTATTGCCTTACTTTTCCCATGTTCTTACCCTACATTTTCCCATGTATTCATTTTTTTTCTTCAATTTTCTTCTTCTCTCTCTATATTGTAAGAATGTCTACAACAACATTGTTTTCTACGTTAAAACCCTGTTCATGTGTCTTTGACCTGTACCGTCTTAGATTTATGTTGATTTTCTTGTTAGTGACGAAAAACTCTGAGTTAAATCAATAAAATATTCTGTATTGTGTGTTGAAACAGAAAGTCTCAGAATCAAATGGCTTGTGTTGGAATTAAATTCTTAAGCTGCTAAGCGCGACTCACTGACCTTTTGCGGACAGTGTACATCAAGATCAGACTGCACAGAAAGTGCAGTCTGATCTTGGATCTACACTATCCGATAAGGAGATAATATTCTCCAAAATATAACTTTGATCTAGCAATATTTGGGTTTTTACATTCGAATCAAAATTTTCATTTTAGTTTTTCAGCAGGGTATGGGTTAAAATAAGAATATAATTTAGCCCTTTTATCGGCCAACATAAACTCGACATCTTTCAACGGTTAACAAAACCTCCTACTGAAGCTAAATCAGACTTTAATGGCAAGCATATGGTAAAGTTCCAAGATCCGACTGCACGTTCTGTTCAATCTCATCTTGACCTTGCCGTCCGCAAAAGTCTCTGTTTCGCCTATGGTACTGAAAGAGTTTGATTGGTGATGACGAACCGACAGAGTGCGGTTAAATTTAATATCAGACGAACATTTACTCCCTAGGCATCATGATGTATGAGATGTGCAACGTGGATAAGAACTTAACAAGCCGACGGTATAGATCCAAGATCAGACTGCACGTTCTGTGCTGCAATCTGATCTTGATCTATGTCGTCCACAAAGGCCCATATTAAATGTTATTTTCAGACGGACATCTATTCCCTGGGCATCATGATGTATGAGATGTGTAACATGGACAAGGATCAAATTCAGCCTCAGTTGATTCTGTTCAAGATCGTCCATATGACGGTAAGAATCTTAATCCTTAAGGATAGGGCACCCTAATGGGATTCGTGTAACATCACTTTTCATCGCCAAAATCGTACGGATTTGGCTAAGACTCGGGTACTCCGTAATCGATGCGGGAAAGCAGCGTCTATCGGCCAGTTAATTACGGATTAAAGGGTTAAGCTCCAAAGCCGACTTTTAACGACTCTGAGAAAGAAGCCTTCCGAAAACATTGTGGGAAAAGGAGAAAATGCTGGTAACCAGCATTTTCTCCTTTTCCCACAATGTTTTCTATCCTATCAAAGAACAATTGCACCATTTGAGCCACACTGAAATTATCATCTGCACATGTTTTCAATTTTGACAGGGCTAAAATTTTGTCGTCTGGTAAAGGGTTAAGGGTTACAGTTTTTTAGTCACTGTCTATTCCGCCGTGGTTTTTTTTTTTGTATAAAAAAGATAAAAGATTCAATCGAATAGCTCTTTACATACGGAGACTACAAATTTTTCGAATAAATGTAGTTCATACTAAAAGCATTTTGCAAACATCTGCAGACAACAAATAAGTTGTGGCTCAAGTTTTTTTTTTTTTAACAATAAAAAAAAATATAAGAAAAGGAGAAAGTGTTGGTTACCATCATTTTCTCTTCCTCCAGAATGTTTAAAAAAATTCTATTCCTAAAAAGAAAAAATTGAGATTGTCTGTATAAGGGTTTAGCCTCTAATAGTTTG
This sequence comes from Hippopus hippopus, assembly GCA_946811185.2. Classification (NCBI taxonomy): domain Eukaryota; kingdom Metazoa; phylum Mollusca; class Bivalvia; order Cardiida; family Cardiidae; genus Hippopus; species Hippopus hippopus. The sequence goes on along the minus strand of OX328102.1, from coordinate 36,304,887 downwards.
TTTTACAACTGGATCTGTATTCACCAATCATTCTAAGTTGCATTAGTAGTCTAATTCTTAATATAGAGAGATACACGATTTCTGATTGGCTGAACCATTTTGTTTAACCCAATCGGTTTAGCCAATACGAAATTGCGTTACTTTGAAAAATGTAAAATTCTATTAGGACCTGCTCAGTTTTGAGCAATGTACATATACTGTATCCTAACTTATAGTCACCAATTTTTGTTTTCTTCACTCAGGTTCCGTCAATGCCCACAGGGTATAGCAAAGGCGTTACGGATTTACTTAAAGCCATGATCAGTAAAAATCCTGATGATCGTCCTTCTGCCAAACATATCCTAGAAAATGACGTATTTAAAACGGCGCAGACACCGTCACCCATCGTGAGTGTGTTATTTCTGACTTATTTATTCTTCCACTGCAAACGGTGACTTAGATATCTTGATCTACACCGTCCCCCACCTTATGCTAAACGATGACCAAAGTAATCGTCCACTGCGATTGTAAATCTATTTTTTGACCAAGAAAAGAGATCGATTTTATTCAGTTGAAAGCGAAAGGTTTAATTAATTCTTTACCAGAGGACAAAAATGATCCATTGTGAAAGTTTTGCAGACGACAAATCTAATGTGTTGCTCCAATAACAGGAGTTGTCCACGAAAGGATAGATAGTGCTGTGGGAATAGGACACAATGCTGGTTACTATATTTTAAAAGCCTTCTCTACAAGGATCGTGAAAAAAAGGGAATTTTTGATAAAAGGTTTACTCCTTACTTCCCGAAGCAACTCTTCGAATTATTGTCTGAAACCGAAACAGAATAGCAGTACTTTGTGACAGTAAGTGTTGCAGAGTAGCCGCTTTTGTTTAGAATCAAAACCAACATGGTCAAACAGTAGTTTTTTTTTTTTAATACCAGAGCTTTTTCATCTTTTCCATACTTTCATCTTAAATGTCTTGAAAGGAAACCGGAGACGAGGAACAGGAAGTTAAACAACTGAAGGACGAGGACGAAAAACGAACTATTCTCGGGACACTTACACAACTGGGAAAGTTGAGCGTGGAGGTCCATACTGGTAACACATTGAAAGCAGAACAGAAACAGGACGACACTGATGAAGGCGGTCTTGATCTAGCCTCGGATGAATACGAAACTAATCCAGTCATGTTACTTGTTCACCGAACATTAATTGGCATGGTGAGTTTTAACTCTTGACAAGACGATTAAGTTTTAGATTTGTACAGATCGAAAGCAATTGTATATGACAAGTTTAACTTGGCTCAAACGATGGATTTTTGCCTTTGAAAGGATTTCATATTCGTTCGCAATTATTTTATATTTTCCAATCCTTACCAGATGATGAAATTTTAGACTCCTTCAGATTTAAAGCATTTGCACGCGACCGATTAAGTGCTGCTCGAATGATGGAACTTGTCTTTAGGGGCAAGAAAATATTGTAAGAAAACGTGAAAATGTAGGTTACAAACCTTTGTTCCTACCTTTAAAGTTTTCAAAGGACTTCTCACCCAGGAAGGTCGCTAAAACTTGAGATTTAATTAACAAGAGAGTGAGACAGTATTACACTGAAGTTTCCAACAAAGCTAACGCTTACACGGCTAAATAAATTCAATTAAAAAAGAAATCCAGGCAATATTAAAAACTCAAGTATCACCTTACATGTTTTCTTTGTCTGTTTTTTCCTAGGGAGAGAAGACAACGGAAATCAGAGGTGAATAGTTTTTATTACGTCCTCCCCCTCCTCCCTCAACATTACCCAGATTGTGGGCTACGAGATCTTTAGCTGTGTGTTATCTCCCTTTTCTCGTTTTCAGTCACTGTACTCAAAACTCAGTCACTGTTTTTCGTATCGACAGTGATACAGTAAACGTCAAAATTTTAAATAACTGGCAACATTTAACTTTTTAACTAACAACAAAACTTTAGAATCGTCTGTACTGAACGTACTTGCAGACGATAAATATATTTAATCTGGCGTATAGTATTGGATATGTTTGTGAACGGGAAGAATGCCGGACACCAGTATTTTCTCCTTTTTTTCTTACAATGCTTTCAAAAGCCTTCTCCATCAGGGTCGTCAAAATTTGGTATTTTGTGGGAAAGGCTTAAGCCTTTCAGTGCCAAACACTAGAAAAATACAATCCACTCAGCAAGATTGTTATCTTATATGGTTGACTAAACAGGCGGATTGTGTAGATCCGACGTCAGACTACAAGTTTTGTACAGTCTGATCTTGACAAAAGCCCCTGTTTTCGCCTGTGTTGTTAAAAGGGATGTTCCCAAAACTATTACTTTAGAGTACTGTCGTCAAGCTTTTGGACTTTTCTACTGCCTGGCTGTACCACCTTTTTTTGTTCAACTCTAAACCATACCATGACGAATCGAGAGTATTTTAAATGTTGGGATTTGTCTTTCAAAGGGTAGAAAAAATTGTGGGAAAATGTGATAATGCTGGTTACCAGCATTTTCTCCTTTTCCAAGAATGTTTTATAATCTCCCACAACTTAGATTTTAAGGTTTAATGAAGAAATGGTGTATTACAGTAACAATACTCACTCATTACTTTGAGCCCACAGCTACATTTTGTGAGGTCCTTCGATATTTTCTTTATAGGTGATTCGATATTACAAAAACAGGTTGAGATGCTCCGCGTGTAAGTTACAGTCTGTCTGTCTGTCTGTCTGTCTGTCTGTCTGTCTGTCTGTCTGTCTGTGTCTGTCTCTCTCTCTCTGAACTGAACTCAGACAAACAGTACTGAGTTAAAGAAACATTTTAGTAGCCGCCGTGAGGAATTTCTTTTCTATTCTTTTTGACAATTGACTTACCAGAGAATATGACACGTTGAATAATCAAATTAAACTTTCCTACTCTAATTCCTGAAGTTTTTTTTTTTTTTTTTTCATTTTTACAGTTATTGTCTAACTGACAAACACAGTAGCAAAATTAAGAAAATAAATTGAACAGAAAAATTTAGTTTAAAATCATAAGCCACCAATGAAGGCCAAGGTCACATACTTGAAACATTTAAATCGAAATAAAAAAGAAAGCAAAATTAATGTGATGTCAGTCCGTGTTTACTTGAATGTTGTTCTAAACTTAAGATCAAAACCTAGCAATCTGATTGACTGACACAGGCCATCTCATCCAAAAAGATAGGTAGTATTTGAATTTAGACTAAGAGATCAAAAGTCTGGTCTTTGCAAAATGTAGAATTATAATTGACCTATGCTCTGTGAAAAAGGGGCTTAATGCATCTACAAAAAGTATCGACCCATGTCAGCCTGCGCGGACTGCGCAGGCTGACATGGTTCGAAATTTTTTGCTTCAGGTAAATTTCTGCATGTCAAAGGACCGTTCTACCTCAGGATTCTGTCGGTTTTTGGACGAAAAGGATTTTACGGGTCCATGGTTATGCGACATCTTACTTTGTATCATGCCTCATCGAGATGCCTGAAGCCCCCTTTTGTCAGATTATGGCTTAATTGACTTTAGAACGGTAAGTAACTGCAAGCCCGGCTGTTTCAGGTATTGTCTGCAGTGTTTGAACAACGACAGTAACTTGTTTACCAGAGCCAGTCATGCGTTAGACTCCGGAATGGACGAGGATGATTTGGAGGTATTGCGACCTTTTATTGTAGTAAAATTGATGATGATGATGACGACCACAACAAAGAAGAAGAAGAAGAAGATGATGATGATGACGATGATGATGATTTTGTTGGTCCTCCCTTTCTATTTTCGTCCTGTTTTGATTGTTGAAGGAACAAAGCATAGGCATGAAATATTCATCATGAATCTGATATGTTGTGATGACGTTAGACTAATCAAACACAATAGCTAGCTCTTCAATGAAAAAATCACAGGATTGGAAAATGATACAGGATAAAACGAATTACAAAAAAAGGCATTAAAACTAAAACAATATGTAACTGAAGATACGAATTAGATAATGCTCGTAACATGATTCCATAATCGTATATTTATTTCACAGGATAATGATTGTATACATGAATTATCTCTTTCCATACCATAGACGACACCAGAAGCTTTTGTGCACAGAGTAGATAAAAATCAGACTGCACAGAACGTGCAGTCTGATCTCATATCTACTCTGTCCACTTTTTTATTCTGTATTATGACTGGATTCTCTCTTGATCTTGCATCGAAACTCTATTCGTAGCCTTTTAGAAAATGCAATTTATTTATTCAGTAATGAAAGAGTTATTCAATGCGGAAAGGTAGACATTAAAAATCGCCGAATGGTGACGTTTTGGGAAAGTACCGGAACGCGTCACTTCCAGCAAACTTATCGCTTATGAACATTTTACCAGTTGAAAGAATTTTAGACTTGTCCAAATTCAAACAATTGCAGACGACAAATTAAATGTAGTTCAAATGACGGGATATGTCTATAAAAGGTAAGAAAACATTGTGGGAAAAGGAGAAAATGCTGGTTACCAGCATTTTCTCCTTTTCCCATAATTTTTTCAAGAAGCTTTCTTTCTGAAGGTTTTGCATTAAAGAGGTTTAAGAAGATAGTTCTGACTTTAAAATGGACCACTGTGTGAGCAGACCGATCCTCATCCATACCGTCAGCCAAAACTGCTTTTGTCCGAGGTCAGCAGCATAGTGTCGTAATTCCGGTTGATTTCACAAAAAACTAACACACTTCTCATATGTTAAACAGGCATAAGGGCCAAGTCCATTTTCATCAAACATTTACTTACATTTCTAACATGGCATTATTTTGGCTGAGTTAAGAACGTGTGAAATATTAACAGAAAATTTATTGAAAGAAGGACAAAGATAAGCATTTTAATAATACGACACTGATAACCAGCATTTTCTCCGCTTCCCACAATCCCATTCACCCCTTCAAAGACAAATCCCATCACGTAAGCCTTTTTCATTTGTCGTCTCCGATCGCATTGAATTTGGCCGAGTCTACAATTTCATCGGTATGAAAAGTGTCAGTAGTTATGACCGAAAAAAAAAAAACGTTTCAACAAATAAGATACCAAGGGATAACTGTACATACATTTCTTACATAATAATGAAAACAACAAGTTATCGGAATTAACTCCCTCGCTGCCAACTGAATGGTCTCGATTTTTCTCTGGGTCTGAAGGTATATTTTCCTTACATTTCAAGCTCCTTTTCGTTAAAGATAAGCATCTGGTAGCGAACGGCACGGATCTAAGATCAGACCGCACGTTCTGTGCAGTCTGATCCTAATTCACGCTGTCCACAAAAGCTACCCAGGCGGCGTCATTGGCAGCGACAGAGTCAAACACAACAAATTATTAACACAACAAGTTATTAACGCAACAAATTATTAACACAACAAAAATATCGCTTTTTTAGAGGAAATAGACAAAACTACTTCACGATCCAAGGGTTACTTCTCTTATTTAAAAAAAAAAAACTAATAATTTGCAGCCATATAGAAAAAACTACAACTTGCAGACTGGTCTTAGATCTATACCATCTACTTGATTATTTATTAATCAAGTTGCAACATTCCTTTGTTCCTGTGTTCTTTGAAACATGAAGGTTGTAGTTTCATAAATTCAAAGTCTTTTAAATAAATAAAATGAAAATTTCCAACCGATTGTAAATTGCAGCAAAAAGATGCAATTTCATATACATCTGGGTCTTTGTAGTTCTTTTCGCCGGAAAATCTCACCGTATCGGACAGTGTAGATTAAGATCAGACTAAACGTTCTGTGCAGTCTGATCTTGATCTGCACAGTCCGCAAAAGTCCCAGCTAAATTCCTATTTGGCCTGCAACACGCGAAAAGGGACATTCGGACATTTGCGTAAAGTGTCATCTCAGATCAGCCTGTGCAGTCCGCGCAGGCTAATCCGAAACGACACTTTCCGTTTTTATGCAATTTTCTGTTTTGCGCAAGTCTACTGTAGCACAAAATCTAATGTAGTCGTAAAGTGCCGTTTCGGATTAGCCTGCGCGGACTGCGCAGGCTGATCCGAGACGACACTTTACGCAAATGTCCGAATGCACCTTTTCGCGTGTTGCAGGCCATTTAGCATTTGCCAAAGTATAAACATTTCTTGTATTTGCAGGAGGCCCTTATACGAATCCTTGGTCACGAAAAATACGCCATGTGCGGAGTGGAGTTACTGCATTACAAAAACTTTACCTTCAACCTGAGACAGAAAAAGAAATAAGGAATTCTGAATAACTGTTGGTGAAATAAGACTGTTTTATCATATTCAGTAAAATAAGCCCAGCACTCCGATTGCTGTACGTTCGTTCAATTTACTTTCGACATATTTTGGCCCCTTACTGTGATAATTCCAGGAATACTGTGATAATACTAATAATAGTCTCATAGATCATTATTTATAAGTGTTTCGACGAACATTTAGATTGTATTCTACACAAAATAGTGGTATATTAATTATTGGTATCTATCAGTCACATGTTTCAAACGAATTGAATATTGTTCACCGCATTTTTCGTTCTACGTTTTGAATCATCATCACCTTCTCACTCACTCTCTCACTCTCTCTCTCTCTCTCTCTCTCTCTCTGTCTGCCTGCCTGCCTGTCTGTCTGTCTGTCTGTCTGTCTATGTTTCTCCCTCTCTCTCTCTCTCTCTCTCTCTCTCTCTCTCTCTTTCTCTCTCTTTCCAACGATAAGTTTGACTATCCAGTTTACACATGTACATATTTTAGTTATGCTGCATTAGGGGAAAATAGTAGGACGATAACAATATTGTAGATATTATGTATGCCATGTATTATGAGCCGGTGGCCTTAGTTACAGAATAAAGAAATCTGAAATCTCAAAAAATCTCTCTGTCTGTCTGTCTCTCTGTCTGTCTGTCTCTCTCTCTCTCTCTCTAACAGACCAGGCTGAGGCTGAAGTGAACTCTGTTTTCCTTTTCGCCGAGGGAGAATAAAAGTATGGAAAGTATTGTGGAGTATTGTGGAGATGACAGTCGGTTATCGTGTGGTCGGGCCATATGTTAGTCGCTGGCAGGAAAAAAGAATTTTAAAATCAGGCAAAAAGTAAACAAAAGACACAGCTACCTGACAAGTTTTAACCTAGTTTTGAAATTAATTCCTCTGTCAGTGACGAACACTTGGACCGACTGTACAATTCACAATAGTTTCCATACTTTTAAATGGCATGATATAAATTCAAACACCCGCTTTGTTTACAGCTGGCCTTTATTGTTACTTTAAGCGACTGAGAGGGCTTCTACGGACAACGAAGATCAAGATCAGACTGCACAGACCGTGCACAGACTGTCAATGGTTTTCAAGTTTTTTCCCCTCGAGAGAGGGGCTTGTTTGGTAAAGGGTAAAAGTAGATTTTCCACGTTTGGTCTTGTATATACGATCAGGTATCGGACGGTGTAGATCCAAGATCAGACTGCACGTTCTGTGCAGTCTGATCTTGATCTACGCCGTCCGCAAAAGATATTCGAGGCAGCGAAAGACAAACTTCAATCTTCCAGTGCCAAATATGCATATATAGCGTCTACCTCATTCGACGGTTGAAAATAAAAGCCACTCAAATTTACAAAGATTTCTATCTTCTAGACATGACTAAATCGGGCGTAATAGATGCATGCATGATCAGATTGCAAGTTCTGTGCAATCTGATCTTTATCTATGCCGCCTGCAAAAGTCAATGTTTTCGACTATGGCACTGAAAGGATTTATAAACATTTGTGCTTTCTTACGACCATTATGTAACTAAAACACTGACAACGCAAAACTTAACACTGCCAAGCTATCGTTTTCAAAATCGATTTGCGATCGCTTAGAGCTGTGACAGGAAGGCGGTGTCCGAAAAAGCTACATGAAAAAAAATATATGATGTGTTTAAAGTTTAAACATTGGAGTTCTTTCTTTTTTGCCAAACGGTTTGATGATTTCGCACGCAACTTTTTGGACTGTACGAGTATTTGTTTGGAAAAAAAATACTGTCAGTAATAAATCAAAGTACTGAAAATACAAAAAGACAAGCATAGATGGAATGGTAAATGAGTCGCGCTAAAATATAAGTTTCCAGCGCCAAGCTTGTAGTGTTTAAGTCTCTACCAGACAACAGAATTTTAGACTAGATTAATCTGAAAAAGTATATGTGGTTTACTGATAAGATGCGACTTTGAAAGAGTAGAAAACATTGTGGTTACCAGCATTTTTTTCCTTTTCTCCATTATATTTCAAGAGCTTCTTCCCCCATGGCCATTAAAACTCGAAACAAGGTGGTAAAGGGCTAGGAATTTCAATTGATCTCGGAGATGATCTTGTTAACGGTAATGCGCCCCAAACTTCCGGTTTACTCTTTACTCGACGAAAAAAATAGACCTATCTATGGGGAAAGCATCTGCAGTTGATTGATTGATTGTATGGTGTTTAACGCCGTTTTCAACATTATTTCAGTTATATCGCGACGGCCAGTGCACCTATCCATGCTTTCCTGGAGTCTCTTTAACCAGTACTCCGCACAATATTCTTTCCAGGCCACTGGCTGCTTTCCCACATAACCATCGTCGAGACAATGGTCAGCGGTGGAAGAGGAATGAATTCTGTCGCAATGACTACCATCAATCCTCGGGAAGAAATTGGCCGAGCCAGGGATCGAACCCACGACTCCTTGTCCTCTGTTCTCAAGTCCTGCACGCTACCGACTGAGCTACCGGGGCTCGGCAGCATTTGCAGACAACTTGTTCAGTGTGGCTTAAACAATGGTATTTGCCCTCGACATGATAGGGGAAAAAAATGTTGAAACAGGACATTGTGGTTACCAGCATCATCCCTTTCTTCCAAACCCTACATTGTTTTCAAGAACCTTCTTCCTTATGTGCTTAAACTTCAGGGTCGTTTGGTAAAAAGTTAAACAACCGTAACGTGTGAAAGAAAGGGACAGAGACAGAGTTTAAAAAAAAAAACAAATATTGAAAATTTTCTGTAACCTATTAGGATAGTTTTAGGTAAAACTATATACTAGTCAAAGTAATAAAAAGGAAAATATTTGAAGGAAAGGAAAAAGATCTTTGAATGACATGAAAAATATTGAGGGAAAAAAATCCTTGAATCAAGCTAAGCATTATTTTTTCCATATTTTTTTTCAAAAGCTGTCTTCTAATCCAGTACAAATTTAACATTGACAGTTTGTTATGAACGGTTTACCGCTTAAAGTTTAATAAATTATTTTCACAGACCATCTTCTGCAGGGGTACTAGTAAATAAATCATACACATTACTACAAATGCACTGCATGCAGATTCTAAATTTTGACTGCTGTTGCTTTTTCAGTGATAACTCGAAGTCAGCAGGGGGCATAACTGTGTCAAAATGATAGTATGGAAATAACTTAACCTTATTAGATAGACCTCCTTTTACGTGTAGATGCAGGGGTAAATGCGTATCTAGTACAACAAAAGCATCTGATTCGGGTACAACGCTAGGCTACAGTTGCATTTTCAGTGAAAGTTCCGAGTCGAAAAAGGGACATAACTGTGTCAAACATATATCAGTGTTACTATTCCTTTTCAGATGAGTTACCCTTTTGATAGTTGAGAACTAGCCTAATTTTGAAGTAAACATCTTCAGTTATAACAGAAACACAAGAAAATGTCAACGTATTCGCACGGCGACGAAGAAGATCAGAGGGTTCGTATTCACCAACCATTCTTAAGAACCTTCTTAATCTAGTAACACAACTTCTGATTGGCTAAACCACATGGTTTAGCCAATCAGAAGTTATGTTGCTTTCAAATATAGAAAATCCTGAAGAATTAGACTAAGAATATTCTTAAGAATGGTTGGTGAATACGAACCCAGGCCGACACTGATGATGATGCCGACTACGACATGGTTATCACAATACCTTGGGTTTTCTTTGAAAAAAAGCAGCGCTTACCCTTAAACATACATCTTCACTCGTTTTCATCCAGTTTTTTAACCGTTTTTTTTTATTTTTATGAAACTATAATCACTCTTGTATTTTCATGCCAAATATTGCCCCTGATGGTTGCAAGGTTGCACAGATTACGGTAGATAGAAAACGCATTTCATTCTATTGCGGCTAGCCATAGACATAACAACCACAGTTTCCGGTTTAAATCGAAGACAAATCCCTACAGTTTCTTTACCCCATACACCTTATTTTGATTTTTTTATCTGCGTTTACACAGCTAACTACATTATAACACCGTCAAGTTTTAACAGCGTTTGTTTACTCTTTAAGTTACTAAATGTATTAAACTTAGGATTTCCAACCAACAGTTAAAACTCATAGTTTACGATTTAAAAATTTTGCTCGTCGGAGAGATATCACTGTATCGGGCAGTGTGGACCAAAAGATCAGACTGCACGTTCTATGCAGTCTGATCTTGATCTACACTTTCCGCAGAAGGCCACAGAGTCGCGCTTAGCAGCCTAAGTGCTAATAATGAGGGAAAATGTTGCAATTTGATCAAAGCGCAGGTTTACATGATTTGCCAGTTCAAAGGTTTAGGGGAATTTCTACCTAAACGATCTGAAGCGGAAATCAAGCGCGACAGAAATATGTAACAAAAAGGTTCTACCCTTCAACAAGCAATCCCTTGTTTTAATGAGCCTGGGAAAGAAGACTTTGGAAAACATTGCGGGAAATGGAGAAAATGCTGGTAACCAGCATTTTCTCCATTTCCCACAATGTTTTTTACCCTTTCAAAGACAAATTTCTTGACTTGAGTCACATGGGTTTAACTTTGTTTGTCGTCTGCAAATGCTTTCAATATGGGAGAGCCTAAAATTTTGTCGTCTGATAAAGAGTCTGAAGGCGTAAAAATCAATGGGATGAAATGCAATCTAGTCTTTGAATATAAACATGGAATTAATTGAAACCTATTGACCGAAAATAGATTCCCTATTAATGGGACGATTTACCCGTTCCTTCACGCTGTCTTTTTACACGAACCTGTTTAAATATGCAGTTATACGAAGGAGAGAATCTTTGCCTCTAGACTGCTAAGCGCAACCCGGGGGCACTTTTGCGGACAGTGTAGATCAAGATCAGACTGCACAAAACCTGCAGTCTGATCTTTGATCTACACTGTCCGATACGGTACTTTCTTTCCAGTGAAATCAACTTTGAAATTGCAATATTTGGGTTTTTACTCTTGGGTGGAAAATTTTGTTTCATTTATTTAGAAGTTCAAGGGTTAAAGAAAAGTGAAAACTCTGATGGTTTTGTAACAGTAACAGAAACATTGTAACCGATGGAAAATTTGACTTATTTCTGATCAGACTCTTCATTTGTCGCGATATCATTTCAGGTACGTCTGCAACACGCAGTCCGCGCAGGCTAATCCGAGACGGCACTTTACGACAACATTAGATTTTGTGCTACAGTAGACTTGCGCAAAACAGAAGATTACATAAAAACGGAAAGTGTCGTTTCGGATTAGCCTGCGCGGATTGCGCAGGCTGATCCGAGACGACACTTTACGCAAATGTCCGAATACCCCTTTTCGCGTGTTGCAGGCCAGTCAAATATTATTTGAGAGAAGGGGACATGATACGTAATTAATGTCTCATTTACCTTAACAGTTTTACCGTTAACAACCCATTTTCTGTAATAAAAGCATTCCTTTGAATTATGGTGCAGTGGAGCTTCGAAATACCCGTGAAATGATTAACTTCATTATTACGAAATTGTAAAGCTCATACCAAACGACAAAATATCAAACTTGTCCAAATTGCAAGCATTTGCCAAACGATAAATCCATTGCTGTTCAAACCATAGCATTTGTCTTTGGAAGGACAGAAGATATTGTGGGAAAAGGAGAAAGAGCTGGTTACCGGCTTTTCTCCTTTACTCACACTGTTTTCCTTTTATTCGCAAAGGATTGCTAGAAATAGGGATTGTTCGGTAATTTAGCTACAATACGAAAGCATCGCACCATTGTAGCAACATGTCCATCCCATCCGTGCATTTTATACCCTTTACTAAACAGTCTCGAGTTTTAACGATCCGTGATAAATAAAGCATTATGAAAACATCGTGAGAAAATGCTTGTCAAATACCTTACTTTCTCTTTGCTGTGACTAGGAAACCGTGGTTCAATTTCACCTGGCGGCGTCGATCACGCTGCAAAGTGCTCCCGAACGCGAAACTACTCCAAATACTGTTTAATACTTAGGCTGCTTAGCGCGACTTTTTTGGCTATTGCGCACAGTGTAGATCAAGATCAGACTGCACAGAACGTAAGTCTGATCTTGATCTACATTGTCCGATACGGTGAGGTTTCTCCGACGAGCAAAATTCTTAAATCGTAAACTATGGGTGTTCAGTAATGGCTGGAAATCTTAAACTTAATTTACTCTGATTTAGCAGCTGAAGGATTAAGTCTATCAGCACCAAGTATAATAAACTTGACCTCGGCTTAAAATGCAGCCCACTGAAACTCAGACAGTTTTATCTTAAAGCAGACGATGTAAATCCAATGCTCTATGTAGTCTAATCTTATTCTTTTCCGACCTCAAAAGCCTTTGCACTCTTCGCCAATGCAATGGAAAGACTTATTTAAAACCAAAGGTGAGCATAAACCTGTAATCTTTTGCAGTGGTGTGACTGAAATAGTGTTGAAACTGGTGAAAAGTATCCTTCAAAAAAAAAAACTGTACATTATTAGTTGTACAATCAGGTGGCAGGGGACTTGGAAACTTGTTCACGGCTGTGGTGAATCATGTCGCCACCTAGTCCAAATATTTAGACGTACACATTCTTGTTTGCCGTTCAACATTTATCTATCGGACATTTCACATTTTACTTTTCTTTTGCATGTTACGTCTAAACGGGCCCCACTTAGTTCTATGTAGCAAATTCGATTTCCTAAAATCCGAGATAATGTTGAAAAAGCACTGAACTTAACATGAAAGATGACTTAACTGGATACAAATTTACTTTTTTCTCTCTGAAAAAGTGCCACATTCATGATATATTCATCTAGAATTCAATCGTGTAACTATTTCAACACAAATGCCGCCATATTTACAAGCATATTTCGGGTTAAATAAAGAACCGACATTCCGAACGGTTTTTGAACGAAATCGGGTTACGCCCCTTCCCCCCCCCCCCCCACGACCGGATTGTTACAATGGTTTTAGCAACCAATTTTTTTTAACCTTTTAGATATTTTGAACTGCATTTAGTAACGATTATGAATTCACAGGCTCTGTCAATTGCATAAAGATCGGTGTTTTTGCACAATTTCCTGTGGCCAACATGCATTTCAGAATACGAATAAGTGACAGGGTGGACCAACGATTCGAAGGGCTTAATTGACGGTTTTATTTCACGAATATTTAAATGAAGTTTTGTTTACCACAAATATTTTCATAACCCCCACATAAATTAATGTGAAATGCCTGTATAACCATAGGCCCTACTTGAATCATGTATATTCAACGATAACAACATATTCAGCCTTTGGTCTTGTGCCAGAAGCTGAATTTAGACATGGGAAACCCCGACCTCATTGCGTGGCTTTAAGTATCCATTGAACAGTTCATGAAAAAACATAATGTATACCAAAACTCAACTAAAATGCTTCCTATCACTAGAAGTAACTGTTTTAGTTAATATAAATGAACAGTTCTAAGTTAATTAGTTTCAGTTTTTGCAGCGCGATGAACGGGACGGAGGAGTGTAAAATTTAGCGTCCCGTGGCCTCTTGACAGCAGCACTAGAATTCCAGAAAATAAAAAAATAATGCATTTTGCAGTATTTCTGCTCAAGCAAATTAATGCGAAAATCAAATTGTTGAATTGAAATTCACGTAATAAATTTTGGCTACGCGCGAAACCTCACGCAAGAAAAAAAAAAAAAAAATAAAAAAGAGCCATTTTTCCGCTATCTTGTGTAAAATGACAGTTTTGCAGTAAATTGACACCCTTATTGACATTTTCTTTGTCAAATCATGCGGAAATACCTATCCATAGATTAACAGACACGAAAAATTGATCGGTGCAAAAAACGCAGAAACCCATGACACAACAGAATGTTCCGTTAGACTTGGCCCGATCAGAGACTTCAGACCGTCTTTTCAGCTTTTTAATTACTTTAAACAGAAAATTTTCACAACTGTCTTGATCGAACAGACTTTTTTTTGCTGCAGATCATAAATATGGGTTGCTTAAGCTGTAGTTGAGAACCATTATTGTCCAACCCTCCAATATGAAATCTTAACCACAGATTTACAGCTCACGGGGTAAGTGTACCCTAAGCGGAAATACCGGTTTTGGTTCCTTCTATCATATTTATTAGCAGCTGTGAAGAAGGACTAGGAATTTTCTTCAAAACTACTTTATCATAAATCACCTGAAAATATTCAGTGTCGTAATAAAAGGGTTGGAAATATTCACTCTCAGTAATAACAGCGAGTGGTCTGGAAATTTTTTTTCCGTCGTAGGAGACCAAACAAAAAAAAAAAAAAATACTGATCCAAAAAAGGTAATAAAAATGCCACTAAAACCGATCTTTCCTTTAGAAACATGCATACGGTCTTGTTTTGGTTGCAGTTCCTAAATTAACAGCAGTGAAACTATTGTTTGCATTCAAATAAGGGGTTCATACAAAAAGGTGACGTCTTTCACTTCATAGTACGCAAGAAAACTGGGATGCATTTCGGGTTCATGCACCCCTCTAAAACACGTCGATCGACGATAGATCTACGAGGGTTTTTCGATATGTAATGTGTATTGTACGATATCTCAAAAGCATTCGACTCAAATAGTGAAATGAACATTACATCCCTTCAAAGTATTATCCGCGGTCTGAAACACATAATTTCAATCTCTGAATCCATTTCTGAAATGCGTCACGGTACGCTGATTTAGGTAGACCTCTGAGGCACTGACTGATGGCTGAGCCAAGGGCTTGTCGGGGCTTGTAACGACGATCAGATAAGAACTTTTTAAGTTTTGGAAAAAGGAAAAAGTCGCATGGGGCTAGATCTGGAGAGTATGGTGGGTGTGGCAAGACGGTAAACTTCTCCGACTTCAAAAATTGCTTCACAAGCTCAGATGTATGTGATGGAGCATTATCATGAAGCAGACGAACATGCCTAAATCCTGACACAGGGCGTCGTTTAAGATAATATTTCTTGACCTTTTTTAGTATAACATCTCGGTAATACTGACCTGTAACACTTTTGCCCTTCGGCACCGGAATTTGTACGGCTATACCATCACATGAGAAGAATATGCAATAAAGAACCTTCTTTGTGCTTGTGCTTCTTTTGGCAACTACAACCTTCTACCGTGTTTAGTTAGCCATATTTTGTTTCCAATTTTTCTTACTGGTTCGAAATAGTGAACCCATGTTTTGTCACCAGTAACGATGTTTGCAAATTGTCTTTGATTGAATTTGGGAAACATTTTGAGCAACTGCTTAGCGGTTTGTACTCGTACCCGTTTTTGGTCATCTGTCAATATAGGAGGTATCCATCTGGCAGAAATCTTTCGTACTTTCAAAATACGCTTCAAATGAAATGCACCCGCGATAGCGATATGCCAACAGCGTTGGCAATATCACGAATCGTGTATCTGCCATCACTTTCAATTATTTTCCTGACTTTTGAGACATTTGCCTTGCCTGTTAAAGTCACAGGTCGGCCAGATTTTGCTGCATCTTTGACAGACTCTGTGCCAGTCAGAAATTTCTTTCTCCAACTACGAACTGTCTCATAAGATACCTTATCAGACCCATAAACTTCCCCCAATTCAGTAAAAATCTGCATTACCGAATGACCGAGTTTTGTGCGAACTTTTATATAAGTTCTAATTTCTTCAATATTCTTAATCCGTTTCCCAACCATTTTTACAACAGTGGTCAACGACTAGCTCTATTGAAATGATTATAAGTTTAAAACTATGTGGAGCTGAAGGCTCGTGTTTGTACCGTTGGAAAGATATTGAATAGAGCTATTCAAGCGTATCACCATCCACGAAATCGTGCAAAGCGTTATCGCGCTGTGGTACAATACACATTACATATCGAACAGCCCTCGTAATTCTTCTTTCATGAAATGAAGCTTTTCAATATTTGCCAAAGTTATAGTTTACATAAATACTTGGAGCCTTACTGCCGTGCGTTCATTTATGTCCATGTCTTTATCTACGTAAAATAAAGCCATGCACATAAAACATCTTAAAATCCGATATGTAACACTTAACCACTCATTCAAGAAAGTTATCACTCTATTTAACACACCAACTCCAGAAAGTATCAGAAACTCATGTTGGACGAGGAATCCGGGGCAATCGATTCAGAATACGTGGGAACGAACTAGATTTGGGACAAATTACTAGGACATTCTCTCGGCTTTTTTTTTTCTTTATAAATAGTCTTAAAACTCTATAACTGTTATCGACCATTAGACGATTCAGTACTTCTTTCTAGGCAAAGTTATGTTTGTGAATGAGGGTTGCCCCTTTCCGCAACACTTTAATGGAGGTATAGGAATTTCGTTTAAAAAAAATTCTTTTAGTTGCGTTAGTTTAAACTTTATTTATTATGTTGATACAAATACACATGTAAAATAAAAGAAATGATACATGGTATAACAAGTTTCAAAGGTTGATAGGTAGGATTGGAAAACAAGCTAAGAATAACTTATATTAATTCCTCTCCTAAAGATGTTTTCATACTTATTAAAAAATACCACATATTGAGATACCATAGCTTTAAAGTAAAGAAAGTAGATATGATACCGAAAATAAAGACAAAAAATATAGAAATGATAACCACTTCCTGTTTTCTTCTCCCTTCACTTGGGAGTTCACAAAGCGTAATATACAGGTGGATTTAGGTTATTGAATCGTAGCAACGGAGATTGAGATGACGACTGGCTCCAGACACCCAGCCTATGAAGAAAATCTTTTTGACGCTAAAATAAAGTGATGGACACAAGCAAATATGTACTTGTTTTGTTCAAAGGTAAGGTGTTCGTTTCCATTTAATAAATTGGAAGTGATAAGCGGACATGGAATATCATAAAAATTTTGATTACGTAGCTGATGATACTTAGGACAATAAAGAAGGTAGTGATCTACAGTTTCGATTTGGCCACAGGAACATAATGGTGAGTCGATTAGAGATCGTCTGTGTAGATCATGGTTAAGCGAACTACATCCTAAGCGTAAGCGTGCATGTAAGATCTGTCCCTTTCGTGTCCCAAAATTAAGCAATGGAGATGATTTTTGTAAGGTGCGGTTTAATACTGATTTAAACTGTGATAAGGACGCGGCGTTTCTTGTACTTTGTGGCAAGGTATTCCATTCCCGAATTGTGCGAGGTAAAAAAGAAGAGCTGTAGGATTGGGTCCTTGCGTTTACACACCTGATACTCCTTAAATTGTATCCTCCAGGATCGGTTTGATCACGCCCAGGGATAAGATTTGACAGGTACGTGGGTGATAGACCGTTTAACATTTTATAAAGTAAAATGAATCTATGTTTACGTCTTCTTGCTGCTAGTGTTTCCCACTTAAGATCGCATAGGAGTTTCTGGATGTTACAATATTTAGTAGCACCAGTAACAATTCTAGCTGCTTCGTTGTGTACTGCCTCGATTTCATGTTTCAAGGTTTCTGTGCAATTATCCCAGACGACAGCTGAATATTCTAAGAGAGGTCGAATAAAAGAAAAGTACATTCGTTCGAGGCTAGACCTATTTAAGAAATGTTTGACAGTTTTCATCATTCCAATTCTCTGCCAAGCTTTCTTAAGTATAAAAGATATATGGGATGACCATTTCAGGTCTTCAGAAAAAGTAACACCAAGATGCATATGTGAGGATACATTTTTTATGGCCACATTATTCATGTAAAGGGAAGGATGTTCACGTTTCTTTCGTTTCCTTGAAAATATAATAGACTCTGTTTTTGAAGGATTGAAAGAAACTAGCCAGGTTTTAGACCAACAATGAACAGCTTCAAGGTCTGTGTTAAGAGCTGTCGCTGCCTGATCTGGTGTTTCCACAATTACATACAAACTGGTATCGTCGGCAAAAAGACGAACGTTAGTGTTGATTTGGGACACTATGTCGTTTATATAAATTAGGAATAATAAAGGCCCTAAAATGGAGCCCTGGGGGACACCAGCATTGATAATAGACCAGTCTGACGAAACGTTAGAGCAAACAGCACGTTGTTTCCGTAATGTTAAGTAAGAAGAAAACCATTTGAGGAGAGGTCCACAGATACCAAGCGAAGACAGTTTGTGGAGGAGACCTCTGTGCCACACTCGATCAAACGCTTTGGAGATGTCACAGAACACGGTACGGACCTCAAGTCCTTCGTCCAAAGCTCGGTTTATGTCATCATAGATAAAAATTAATTGGTTGGTAGTCGAGTCACCTTTGATAAATCCGGACTGATACTTCGTCAAAAGTCTGTTATCATTCAGGTAGTTGTATAAATATTTGTGGACACATCTTTCAAATAATTTACCAAGACAACTAAGCAGAGAAATTGGTCGATAGTTAGATGGCTTGGATGGATCACCCTTTTTAAATATAGGTGTAACATTTGCTAGTTTCCAAGCACTGGGGAAGTAAGATAAGGCAAGAAGTGAATTAAATAGGTGAGATAAGACAGTACATAATTCTGTAGACCCTTCACACAGAAGTTTTGGGCTAACAAAGTCAGGACCACTAGCCTTAGAGGAATCAATGAGAGAAATTGCGTCTTTTACGTCGCATGGAGTAATAGTGAGATGCGACAAGGTAGATTCGATAAATGTTATGTTGTGTGGTAGTTGTTGATCGTGATCGTCCAGTGTCGATTGTCTAGAAAAATACGAATTCAAAAGTTCCGCTTTGGATATGTCTGTAGATGCTTCCATATTGTTATCATAAAGAGTTGGAATGGTGCATGTTGTTTGCTTTTGTGTTAGTCGTTTAGCGACTTTGAACCATGTCTTTGGTGAAGTACTGGATGAATTGATTATTTCAACTAATTTATTTTGGTAGTTTAATTTGGCTTTGCGTATATGTTTTGTTACAGTATTTC